>LPNX010346755.1:192602-289767 GCA_001517045.1 Pseudotsuga menziesii
TCGGGGGAGCTCGTTGGATGCAGAATTTAATTCCGCATCCAATGAGATCTCTTGATTGAAGTTTGAGTAAAAACACATGGAGATATGTCAAAAATACAAACAAAAAAGTAGTTTTTTCTTTTCTTCCTCCAAAATTAATAAATATTATTTTATTATTTTAACTATTATTTTATTAGTTCATTTTAGGAGGCCCATTTTGAGTTGAAATTTCCTCTAATGGTTGAATCAAGGAGACCCACGACCCACAATTTCTTCATACCCTGCAACATGCAACACAGAATTAAAGCCAAAATGAGGAGTACACATTGAAACCAAACTAAACAAACAAACAACATTGTTAAACCAGAGAGGGATATGTACCTTCCATCACAGTCAAACCTTCAAACCTTGACACCACCACACAACACAGAGGAAGAGCTCACGCAACCATGTTGTGAATGACCAAACCAACACAAGAGCCCAAGCCCTAATATTTAAGGCCATGCCTTCCAAGGTGAATTTATGTCACCACCCTGGCCTCCATTAACATATTTACAAACCCAAATCCTATAGTTCATTCCACCCTTTAAACCATGTTCAAAACAACGTGCATTACATAACCCCCAAATGTGTATCGAATACATAGGGTTTAAATCCCATGGCATATGAAATATGCCATGGATGACTATAGGAAAAGGTATTAAATTTATACACCAACTATATTAAAACCATGCACTAGGACTATGTTAGAGCATGAACCAAATTACAAAGTATTAATACCATATATTCCATGTAAGTGATATATGCACCAATAATTAAATCACTGTCATAGAGTCCCTAAAAATAACAATAGTAACATGTGCAACATAGGCTAACAAATATTGCATCCTTATGTAAATATGAACTAACAAAAGTCATGGTAGTCAGTAGGATAGGGCTGTAAGTCCCTCATCGCCCAAGCTGAGCGCTAGTGACGAAAGAGTAGTATGTCTTATTCATGTTTTATAAGAAGTTCATGTCGTCAAGTGCACCTCCACGCCATAAGGAAAGAAAATGTATTAGTTCAAAATAACTAAGTAATCCTCGAAGTGACAAGTAGAAAATAGTTACCTCTAAGGTGTTTACAAGGGAAACAAGTCTAGCCACCACACCCCTTTTTCAATAACAAGTTAAGTAAGAATTGTTTATACAACACTAATTGAAATTTATAACCACTGAATATATAATCAAAATAAATAACATACATATAAATGCGTAACCATAGAACAAGATAGTAAGAAACATCATGACAACATAAATAATACATTAATAACCACATTGGAAAATAGGAAAGTAGGACGTAAGAACAACTTATGACATGTACAACACAGTAAACAAAGTACGACACATTCCGCATAGTTTAGTTAATGTCCAACATAGGTGGTATTTGACTAGCCTAATATTTTTTTTATTTTTTTCAAAATTTTGGGACATTACAAGCAAAGCTTCTATGTTGTAAATGTCTTCCCAGAGAAGCTATGAAATTTGACCAATTGTCAACTCCTCTCTTGCCAATATGTTTGTATTTCTTAGGAATTCCATGTACATAAGATTTGACATAAGAATGATGAAATGCAAGAGACTTGATAGGCCATATGAATATCCACTAGTAGGAACATTAATAAGTATGGCATAGTGCAGATAAAGATGTGTTGCATGCATATAATATTTGCTAGTGGAAAATTAGTAAATTTTACATATGCACTAAAACACCACTTATGATTTTGTTGTCTATGGAAATAATTGCAGAACCAAGGGCATATAAGCATGGTAATAAATGTTGGGATACCATACATATGACCAATATCCTTGTGGAGAAAGTATAGGACAATAAATCAATGATCAATAGGTTGATGTTAGGGTTTTGAAACCCCTGGTAAGAGACCGATCAATCAGGTCACATAAAAAATAAATATAATTCATTTTATACTGCCAAAAAAATAGCAAGATGGTGTTAACAATTAAATATGTTGCAGTTATGATGGACCTTAGTATATAAATGTTAATGTCAAGAGCATGCTATTTAAGTATTAGAATTTCCAATTCTTAAAACAATATCTCTGTGATAGATGGAAATATTGATGCTACCAAATCCATGAGAAAAAGAAGGTGATTTATTACTAATGGAGTAACTACAGGTACCCATACCTGGTAATGGAAATGATACGAGAAGGTTATTCTACGTATAAAGTTGAAAACATGGTATAATGAGGAATGATGTACTTGGGGTACATAGCTTTATGCCCCTTGGCCAGATAGGCACTAGTATGCATCACTGTAAATGCATAGGAGTAATATATTGGGTTAGTCTTCTTTCCGCACACAATCACTCCCCGTGAGGAGACTGTCATGAGAGTGGGGGATCCATGAAGAGAATAACCCCTAGGTATTATGGTGTCTGAAAAGGAACCGCGTGATATTGGTAGGATAGGGATTCTAGTGAGAACCAAAAAGAGGTGTTAGGCTCTAGAACATAACTTCCACGGAGCACCCAAGGAGGTTTTAGGTTTTGTAATATCGTTCGAGTAATATATCTATTCATGTCAGAACTTATGAAAGAAGAAATTCATACAAGGAGTGCTTGGAACTTTGATGCCAATTTATGCATGGGTACATATAGGATGCATCTTGTGATATAAATACTTCATTGAAAATTCTTTAATAGATGAAATAATAGTTATGAGATCACTTCATGAACTGCTATAAGAGTTGCATGGAAAAGGTAGTCACGCATGATTGACTACTCTGTTGAAAGGAAAACATTGTGTGGAGCATGATTGTTTAATCATGAATATTGGTATTTTATCTTATATGCATAAATACAGTGAAAATATATTGTGAATTTTAATGATGCATATAATGTAACTGTATAGAACTGCTTGTTGCAATTATGAAAATTCACTGGAATTCCTGCGATGAAAGGATGGTATGCAAAGATGTTCCAAATTGTGGGAGCAATTGGAAGTATCATATTATAGGTATTTTGGGTGTGTCCCATAAAATAAAGATATAAATTTCCATGTGAAATGGCCAAACGTCTGAAGAGGACCCCATGGTAGTGAAAAACAAAACAAAAAGGGCTTCTAAATTCCATATTTGGAACTTTGATATTTTAATGGTTGTTTGACTAATCTAAAAGTTATGTTAAGATGACATGGTACATATGGTTATCCAGGCTAGGAACCAAAGTGTAAGTGATAATGGTAAGATTTTCCACTCAGTATGAGTATGGCCTCATGGTCAAGAAATCCAACTTTTGTAGGAGATAGAATTGTAAATTCATAGTTTCATTATCAATATTATTGATTGTTGATGTTAGGAAACATGTCATGTAAGATATTGTAGAAAAACAGTTATTATGGTCTACAAGAGACAAATAAGGGACAAGGACCTTATGTTTTGGAAATTTAATCGATGCATGATATAGATTTGAAAGATTTAGGAAGGAATTTTCCTTATGATGACCTCTCATGTGAATTGCATGCTTGTACGACATGCACGTGACATGAGGGAAAGATGCCTTGGGGAAAATTTTGACTATTGAGCTGAAAATGCCAATAAGAACTCGGTTGTTTAGCATCTTATTTCTTATTTTTATGTGATTATACATGCATGATGTTGCAGGTTTGCAATTATTAATTATAAATGAGATGTACAGACCTCCTTATGTAGGACACCCTATCTACCAAAGGTGAATTCTGAACACCGATAACCAGTAGGGTGGTTATAAACTTTTCTGATTTGTTGTAAAGGAAATTTTCCTACATTTAGGGTTTAAGAGGCCATCAATATACTAGGGTTGAAAGAGAGATGCATAATGTTCAAGAAGTATATATAAGCAAGTTTCAAACATTATAATGGTTCATACCTTAGCCAAATGAAGGTTGATCCAAGCAGCCCTTCAATCCTCTTCTTGCTCCTCTTTCTCCTCTCGCTCCAAGAGACCTACAAAATAAATTATACCTTCCTGAAACCAATATGACCACATATAAATTAATGATAATCAAAGAAACATGAAATAATAATCTAATTAACATCATAATATGATCATAAATAGAGATTCAATTACACATTGAACAATGATTTGGGAAGAAGAAGGACATCACATCTTTATTAATCTTGAAAACAAGTACAAATATACCTTCTCTTCAAGTTTGACACCTCATGAAACCTTGATCTAGATCTGCTTCTTCTCTTCTCCAAGGAACGCAGCCTCCAAGCTCTGGAACACAAGGAGAATGCTTCTAAGACAAAGGTGTGGGCAAAGAGAGCTCCAAATCATCCAGCATAACAATACAAAGATTCAAGTCTCCTCTCATGGACCTCCCTATCTCTATTTATATGCTTAATCAAGAGTTAGGGTCGAAGACAAAGTAGTTACATCTGAAGGAGTCAGTTCCATAACTACCCAAATTACCAGAATTTCAAAATACGTATTTTTTTTACATTTTCAGGAGGTGTACGCAGGTTGTAGAGACAACAGTCGCATACGTGAGGAGGTATACGTAGGTTGTAATGTAGAAAGTAATGTATTTAAGGTGTACATGAGTATTATATATATCAAGTCGCGTACATATGTGGGTTTCCTTATGGAAACCCGCATACACATAAAAAAAACTCATTGTGAGGGTACTTCTGGGCATTTTCAGACTTTTGTGTCTTCTCGGAAGTTTTATCTAACTAAAATATATTTCCAATGGTACTGAGATGAGTTCAAATGGAGTTAAAAAACACAAGATATGTGTCCTCCAATTTAGGTGTTTTTTCAGTGACTTTCATGAAGTGTCATCATGGAAGTGTCGACATGTGATGGAAACATGGGAAAGTGGTCATAGGAAGAGATGTGCCATTTTGAGCTATAACAGATGCCCCCTAATGTATGAGGTTAGAGTAGAAGATGATAGCTGAAATACATTATAAAGGAAACAATTGAGTATGGAGAGATCAGAGACTCCAAGATCAAAAGGCTCGAACAAAGGTACCTGAAAGACAGATAAATGTCAGAAAAAACTGATCTCTAGGACATACAAGTACATATACAAATCATAACCATAAAAATATAGGAAGATCCAACATATCTATGACTGATGAAAGTATCATGGTCACTCAATATGCAAAAAGGCACCATATCAAATCTAAAGGAGTCATGGCCATAAATGAAGAAGGGGATCCATGCTCAACAATCGATCATAGCCACAAAAATACAGGTTGGATCTATGTCTCAGCAAAATGTCATATAAATTGTTACAAGGTATTGTGCATCTTGGGTAATGGAAAAATGATGATGCTATTGTCCGCCAAGGTATTCAATCCAAACCAACCAAAAGGTATGAATCCTAACCATGCTAATAAAGGAGTTGAAGTAAAACATGGAGGAAATTGTTTCATTATTGGTCAATAATGAGAACCGTTAACAAACACGAGGGAAACCACCATTAATTAAATGGTCCCCAAGGTACCTAGTACATTCTAACAAGTGTGAGTACAAGGAATTAAAGTTGAACACTTGAAGAATCCATTGAGTAGGAGACATTAAGGTATTCCCACTACTCAATAGCAAGGGAAATTGCCACTGATGACGACAATACCCAAGGTATTGTCATAAAAGTCTAAATCTCATTAATAGAGCAAGATGTGTTGCAGTCAATAGGAAGATATCTGTTGGAAGGAAAGCATTAAGGCATCCTTCATCATCCAACATGAGGTAAGTAAAAGAATAATTGGATCTAGAATCGGTACTGAATTTCATGACAAGGACTGCCAAAGATATGATGTAACGAACTGAAACAAGGGAATGGCTGACACAAAAGGTCAAGGAAATTATAGAATGACAAACAAAGGTTTAATACTTCTACAATGAGCATGACATAAAAGTGACTTAGGAATATTTTGACACAAAAGAACCAATGACAAAAATATGCAATGCAGGAGACATTGACAGATTCCCCATATATTTGGAAAAGAAACCAACTAGACGAGTAAAAAACTCTGAATCGAGATAAGATAAAAAAACTAGGACCCAACTGTTGATAGACTCAAGACTTGTGCTTTGTTCAGGGAAATAAGACTTGTTTCCATGATGTAAAAAACATGTGAATGAACTTCCCTTCCCCTCTTTCTTGTAAAAGTTTAACGAGTCCAAGAAAGCAAACTCGGGACCATCTTCATTTTTGGCAAGATCGAAGAAAAGACAGAAGAATGCTTGATAAAGCACTGATTCGTGGATTTTATGAGCCTGAACTAGTACATGCTCGATGGTGTTTTCATAGTTTAGAGAGTCTAAAAACTCCAAAGAAGACTCCAGGTGGGTCCTTTTTAGTCCAATTTAGTCTCCCGAGGCCGGAAAAGTATAAAACAAACCACATAAGAACTCTCTTAGATTTCGAAGAAGTAAGGCGCACCTTTTTCATTTTTAGTTAGGAAGGTCTGAAAAAGGTTAAATTAACACCCACCCAATGCTCCTTCAAAAGCAGCATATAGCCTGATTTTTACGAGTGTGAAGGAAGGAAAGATCAGTCAGAAAGATCCATTTGATTACGAGAAATGGGGCTTACAACAGTAAACTTGATGCTTTGTTCTTTAGGGTTTAACGAGCATGATAAAGACATAAAGTACACTTGGAATCTTTTTCATGTTTAGGTCTAGAGCACGAAAAAGAGGAAACTAAGCTCATACCGGGGGTTCCTTTTCTGTAAGTTTAGTCCCTCAGGTCTAGAAAAGTGATAAACCTATACCTGAGAATACTCTTCTTGATTCTGTAGAAAAGAGAGTGTTCCTTTCTCGTATTATCCCACATGGTCTGAGAAAGAGATAAACTACCACCAATGTGGATGCCCATTCACATATTCTTAACGAGCCTAAACGACAAGTTTACTCGGTAGTCAAATCTATTTTGAGTAGTTAGACCCGGGCCTAAAGAAACTCAATATATTTCCTGCGAAGTCTTAAGGAATCCAGAAAATTCAACTCGCGACCTCCTTACTATTTTTGACATGCACGAAGGAGAGTAGAAATAATGCTCTAAATTCGAGGAGATGGGTGTCAAGGGCAAGCAAAACTAGTTCCAAGTGCAAGGAACAAACCTATGCATAATGCAAGGAAAATGAGCAGGATAAAGACACTCGGGGAAATTCTCTTCAAGGTAAAAGGTGTCATGTTGCAAAGGCAAAAAGATACAAGGATGAGCGATGATGAGAGCAAAGATGAGGGCTTATACAATGAGCTAAAAGCGTGGAAGCTGGCATAAGGCTCATAAGCGAGAGAAGGGAACATGAAAATGTAGTTATAGATTGAACAACAAGACAAGGCTAGTAAACAGTTGTGAATCCAACTAAGAATCCTGTTTCCAAGAAACAACAACATCAGGATCGTATTTAGAATAAAATATTTGATGTGGGTCACTTTTGCAGAAACAAATGTGACTTTGCTATCTTCTATACAAGGTAAAGTAAAGGAAGAATTGACTGAAGAATATTCTATAAAACCAAGGCTATTGGGTTTATAATAAGTAATATCAAACTCAGAAGAAAAGCAAAAATCAATGAGGGAGATAGAGTTTGCAGGAACAAAATCAGTATCAAGGGAGTTGAAAAATTCAAAAGAAAAATCAAACTCATCAAGATCATTGAATTGTTGTTTGAAGGGAGAGTCCAAAAACTCAACAAGACTAACATAAGAAGGCCGATCCATGGGAAAATTAGTCTTGCTAATAAAATCAGGGTTAGACTTAGTCACAAGTGAACCAACATCCAAAATAAGGTTAGACTGTATCAAAGACTGTAGGAAGGCTTCATCCAAAGGAAGGAGATCATTCAAGATAGGACACATTTCTAAACTTTCAAATGGATTGACAGAGTGGAGAGTGGGATCCATAGTCTATATAGGATGAATCACCCGGTCAACTGCTGGGACCAAGTCCCAGGAAGGTAAGCATGAAAACAGAGGCTGCTTCTCAGTAGCAATTGAACGCAAAGGACATGAGGCCACATAGCTCACCTGTGGTGGGGTAGTGTCTATAGAAACACTGGGAATTGATAAAGGAAAGACTTGGTCTCTAGTTGGGCTAGGAGAAGGATCAAGAAAATCCAACTAATCGATAGTGACAATTTCTTCAACATGATTAAAGTACATCACACGAAAGAATGTTGACACCATAGCTTGCATGGAATAGACATAATCACGTCCAAGAAGAAGATTGAAGTCTAAGGGGTCTTCTATCACCATTAATTCAACTAAGACAGTCTTCCCACCCAAAGTAATAGTTGTTTGAGCAAGAATTTCCAAGTCTATACAAGTTCTTCTATCAAACACTAGTAATTGACTAGCAGTCGACACAAGGCTGGGAGATCCCATGCCTTGCCAAGCACGAGCAGACAAAATACTAACTGAGGATCCTTCATCAACAATACAATGAGCAACTATGTATGGTTAAACTTTGAGCTTCATCTGGAAAGGTGCATAAGAAGTAAGGCACAACTCAACTAGGATATCCCAATCAAAGGAAGCAATTTGGGAGCTTGGTGGGGGTTGATCCGAAGTGAGTTCAGTGCCCCCTTGTTCAGTAAGTTATGAACTGGAAATGAAGAAAATGTGACTATTAGACACTTCACTCTCCAAAGGAAGAGTGGGATTGATAGACAATGGAATCGATTCAACCGCTTCATGAAAGTCACTCTCCGAAGGGAGAGTGGGATTGACCAAAGATGACATTGGTTAAATCACATTAGGTTCACTCTCCGAAAGAACAGTGGGATTTACCAAAGATGAGATTCGTTCGACCACTTCATCAACCAAAGGTTGTGTAGGTTGTCGAGAAACTATCGCTTGTTCAGGAGAAGGAAATTATTGATTCTTGGATGTCACTCTTCGCACCTTTGTGATAGCAGGGAACTGGCGAGTAAGATGATCGCCGTCACATAGCTTACAAGGGAACTTACTTTTTCACTTCAAATGACCAGTTTTATCAATGGTGTCAACATGAATAGCAGTGGATGAATTTTTTCTCTTAGCATGATCTACAGAGGCTAAGAATTCCCCCCCAGCATGAACTACAGAGGCTGGGTGACTGGGCCCAACATTACTAAAAGAGGCTGGTTGTTGAGAGACTTCAGGATGTTCAAAAATAGGATGACCTTGGAACTAAACTCTTCACACCTCTCTAATGGAAAAGCATTTATAAGTAAGGTGGTCTCCCTCACAAAGCTTACATGGAAAGTTGGGCTTGTGTTTTGAATGGGTAGTCTTTTCAACAGTGTCAACATGACCCACAGTGGCTGACGGATTGTCTCCAACATGAATGATAAAGGATGAAAGAATTCCCCCAACATGACTTTCATAGGCTGAGAAACTGGGTCCAACATGAATTGCATAGGTTAGATGGGCACCATTAGCATGAACAACAGATGTTGAATGGTTAGGATCAACATTATTTATAGCAGTTGATTGTGTGCCCCCAGCATGAACTACAAAGGTTGGGTGGACAGACCCAACATGACTTGCAGAGGTTGGATGGGGAGGTTCAACTTGAACATCAGAGGTTGAACGGGTGCCCTCAGCATGAAATATAAAGGCTGAGTGAATGGATCTGACGTGACTTGGAAAGGTTGGAAGGATCCCACCAGCATGATCAACAGAGGCTGGATGGTGAAGATCAACTTGACTTCCAGAGGTTGAGTGATTATAACCAACATGACTTGTAGAGGTTGGATAGGTATCCCCAATATGAACTGTAGAGGATAGGTGGTGAGATTCAACTTGACTTGTAGAGGTTTAATGGATTCCCTCTTTCTTATGTGTCTTCTTCCCTATTCCTCCTTCTTTTACTCCTTTTAGGCTATTCGTTACTAGTATCAGTACTTTCACTACATGAGGTACAAGGAGTAGGAGAATAAACTACAGGTTAAGGGGATGCAATTTTTTGATGCTCGTTTAATAAGGAACTTACTTGATAAGCATTAGGATAATTCAGGATGGTTGGACTGGAAAACAACCACGCTAGTAGCTGGAGGGTGAATCTAGGTAGATTCAGGGTGGCCATCAAAAGATCACCAACATTCCTTGTGAGAGGAATAGTACAAGGAGTTCCCAACATGGGGATCTCTTGGTTGGTGTTCAAAGGGGTGTTATCCATAGTTTTAAACTAGGAGACAAGGTCTGAGGTTGATAGGAAACCAAAATTACAAAGCACACACCTAAAGACACACTAAGTACAGATAAACCACACAACACTCACTAAAAATTCCTAAATCCAAAAAGACAAACACGTATAAGATATTCTTTCCAGAAGAAAAATCATAGATAGTTACTTGGCATCCCTATAGATGTTCTTAGGAACAAGCGGAGGAATCACCCACCACCCTCCCACACCTTCTACCGGGGCTACCTTCCAAGCCCGTACAAGGTCAACCAGAAATATCCTTTCGAATACCTGAGTATGAACCCTAAATGTCAAAGAAACTGAAAGCTACATTAACTATATTGAAATTATGGAGGGACATTTGGAAGCCTAATTCATACGCATGGGTAGGGTAGCAAAGCCCGAAACCCTGTCTAAGATATAATCCCTAGATGCACGAAAATCTTGGTCTATGCTTTGACAAGGAATCATAGGGTTGTTTGCTCAGTCCAAGCCTCCACGCAACCTCGTTCTTAACTCCGATTTGAGAGGAACTTCCCAGATACAATCAACATAGAAAAGGGTTTACCTAGTGATTGGCCAACTACGTCTGAAATTTTATACTTGTGGGGAGTTTAAACTCCCTATCCCATAAGTCTAGCCTGAGCTAGTTGGTGTATGACCCTATAAAATAAAACTTACTAATAATTTTTAAATGATTTCATTTATTTTAAGGGTTTTTTTTAGTCAGATGGTAAATGGTGTGAACCTTATGTGGTGTTTTAACTCAAAGTTTAAACAAAATGACTAAGCAAAGAGAAATGAAATGCAAAAAATAAAAACTATTCTCTTTCTTTTCAAATAGAAACTTGAAAGCCACAAAAGAACAATTTCTTTTTTATTTTTATTTTGTAAAAACAATGATATGACATGTAATCTAGACTAAAATCCTAATCTACATGCATATAAAGCAAACATGTTTATTTTTATTTTTATTTTATAAATGCAAAAGAAAAACTACCTACAAAGGAAAGTATGCAGATAACAATAACAAAGCAAAATGAACTTTTCTATACAACCACCAAATAGACTCTAGAATGCCCTAAAGTTAGTATAAACCCTACTTGTAAAGAAGGCTTGCATAAGAGACAAGTGAACTACTTTGGCATGGTGAAGTTAACCAACAAAATAAGAAGGAAACAAACACCAACAAGCTTCTGAACTCAAATAAATATCACTAACAGAGGTTGACCAAAAACATAAGCCAAAAATTATGCCAAGAAAATGGGGTGTGGGGAAAGAGCAAAGAGAAAACCCTAATGCTATGAAAAGGCTTACCACATAGATAAAGAACAACCAAAAGGGATGACACTAAATCTTTGGATTCATCCACCTATAGAGGAGAACAAAATACCTACCAAACAACCTTCAAATAGAAGAAAAACCACAAAAGAGGAAAAAACATTGTTTAAAGGGGCATACGGGAGTTTCATTTCTGACAAGTCGCATGTCACACGCGGGTTGACCATACAACAATTCACATGTACAAGCAGATACGGTTTGTACCACTGATAAGTCACATATCATACGCAGGTTGACAGTATAGAAAGTCGCGTGTACCAAACCAGACACATGACTGTTCAGTCTGGAACTCGCGTATGGGTGGATACCAAAAAAGGTCAAAAAATACCTTAGGAAGGGAGGGGAAAAGTTCTATCAGATTGATAAAGTGTGCCTAAATGGCAAGAAAGACTTGAAACCTTCCAAAATATTGAAAGAAATACAGAGAAACCCCAAGCAGACAGAGATCTCCCCAGCAGAGTCGCCAGTTCTGTTGTAAAGGAAAGTTTCCTATGGATAGGGTTTAAGAGGTCATCAACATACTGGGGTTGAAAAAAAGATGCATAATGTTCAAAAAGTATATATAAGCAAGTTTCAGAGATTAGAATGGTTCATACCTTAGCCAAATGAAGCTTGATCCAAGCAGTCCTTCAATCCTCTTCTTGCTCCTCTTGCTCCAAGAGACCTGGAAAATGAATTATACCTTCCTCAAACCAATATGAACACATATAAATTAATGATAATCAAAGAAACATGAAATAATAATCTGATTAACATCATAATATGATCATAAATAGAGATTTAATTACACATTGAACAATGATTTGGGAAGACAAAGGACATCACATCTTTATTAATCTTGAAAAAAAGTAGAAATATACCTTCTCTTCAAGTTCGGCACCTCACGAAACCTTGATCCGGTTCTGTTGCTTCTCTTGTCCAAGGAACTCAGTCTCCAAGCTCTGCAACACAAGGAGAATGATTCTAGGGAAAAGGTGTAGGCAAAAAGAGCTCCAAATCCTCCAACATAACAATGCAAAGATTCAAGTCTCCTCTCATGGACCTCCCTATCTCTATTTATATGATTAATGAAGAGTTAGGGTCGAAGACAAAGTAGTTACAACTGAAGGAGTCAATTGCATAACTACCCAAACTACCAAAATTATCTGAATTTCAAAATACGTATTTTTTTTTACATTTTCAGGAGGAGTACGCGGGTTGCAGAGACAACAGTCATGTATGCGAGGAGGTATACGTAGGTTGTAATGCAGAAAGTCACATATTTAAGGTGTACATGAGTATTATATATATGAAGTCACGTACATACGTGGGTTTCCTTAAGGAAACACACACACAGACATAAAAAAAAAACTCATTTTTAGGGTACTTCTCGGCATTTTCAGACATTGGTGTCTTCTTGAAATTTTTATCTAACTAAAATATCCTTTCAACAGTGCAGAGATGAGATCAAATGGAGATACAAAACTCAATATATTGGTCCTCCCAGTTAGGTGTTTTCTCAGTGACTTTCATGAAGTGTCGACATGCGACGGAATCATGGGAAAGTGGTCACAGGCAGAGATGTGTCATTTTGACCTATAATAGATGCCCCCTAACGTATGAGGTTAAAGGGGAATATGATAGCTGAAATACATTATAAAGTAAACAACTGATTATGGAAAAAGCAGAGAATCCAAGATCAAAATGCTTTAACAAAGGTACTTGAAAGAGAGATAAATGTCAGAAAAAACTTATCTCTAGGACATACAAGTCCATATAAAAATCATCACCATAAAGATACAGGCAGATCCATCATATGTATCACTGATGAAACTATCATGGTCGCTCAATATGCAAAAAGGTGACATATCAAATCTATAGGAGTCATGGCCACAAATGAACAAGGTGGATCCATGCTCAACAATTGATCATAGCCACAAAAATACAAGGTGGATCTATATCTCGGCAAAATGTCATATAAAGTGTGATAAGTTCTTGTGCAGCTTGGGCAATAGAAAAATGACGATGCTATTATCAGCCAAGGTCTTCAATCCAAACCAACCAAAAGGTACGAAGCCTAACCATGGGAATAAAGGAGTTGAAGTCGAACGTGGAGGAAACTGTTTGATTACTGGTCAATAATGAGAACCGTTAACAAATGCGAGGGAAACCACCATTAATTAAAATGGTCCCCAAGGTACCTAGTAAATTATAACAATTGTGAGTACAAGGACTTGAAGAATCCATTGAGTAGGAGACATTAAGGTATTCCCACTACCTAATAGTGAGGGAAATTTCTATTGATGACTACAGTCCCCAAGGTACTCTCATAAAACTCTAAATCTCATTCCCAGAGCAAGATGTGTTGTAGTCGATAGGAAGAGATCCATTGGAAGGAAAGCATTAATAAATCCTTCATCATCCAACAGGAGGTAAATCAAAGACTAATTGGATCTAGAATTGGTACTAAATTTCACGACAAGGAACTCCAAAGACATGATGTAATGAACTGATACTAGGGAATGGCTGCCACAAAAGGTCAAGGAAATTGTAGAATGGCTAACAAAGGTTTAATCCTTGAACAGTGAGCATGACACAAAAGTGACTTAGGTAGATTTTGACACAAAAGAACCAGTGACACAAATCTGCAATGTAGGAGACATTGATAGATTCCCCATATAATTGGAAAAGAAACCAACTGGACGAGTAAAAAAGTTTGAATTGAGATAAGATCAAAAAACTAGGACCCAACTGTTGATAGAGACAAAACTTGTGCTTTTTTGAAGGAAACAAGACTTGCTTCCATGATTTAAAAACATGTGAGTGAACTTCCCTTCCCCTCATTCTTGTAAAGGTTTAATGAGTCCAAGAAAGCAAACTCGGGACCATCTTCATTTTTGGCAAGCTCGAAGAAAAGACAGAAGAATGTTTGATAAAGCACTGATTCGTGGATTTTACAAGCCTGAACTAGTACATGCTCGATGGTGTTTTCACAGTTTAGGGAGTCTGAAAAATCCAAAGAAGAATCCAAGGGGGTCCTTTTTCATCCAATTTAGTCTCCTAAGGATGGAAAAGCATAAAACAAACCACAAAAGAACTCTCTTATCTTTCGAAGAAGCAAGGCACACCTTTTTTGTATTTAGTCAGGAAGGTCCAAAAAAGGTTAAATTACCACCTACCCAATGCTCCTTCAAAAGTAGCATATAGCCTGAGTTTTACGAGTGTGAAGGAAGGAAAGATCACTCGAAAAGATCCATTTGATTATGAGAAATGGGGCATACAACAGTAAACTGGATGCTTTGTTATTTAGGGTTTAATGAGCATGACAAACACATAAAGTACACTCAGAATATTTTTCATGTTTAGGTCTAGAGCATGAAAAAGAGAAAACTAAGCTCATATCGGGGGTTCCTTTTCCACAAGTTTAGTCCCTCAGGTCCGGAAAAGTGATAAACCTATACTTGAGAATACTCTTCTCGATTCCATAGAAAAGAGAGTGTTCCTTTCTTGTATTATTCCACATGGTCCGAGAAAGAGATAACCAACTTCCAATGTGGATGCCCATTCACATTTTCTTAACGAGATTGAATGGACAAGTTTACTCGGTAGTCAAGTCTATTTTGAGGAGTTAGGCCTGGGCCTAAAGAAACTAAATATATTTCCCGAGAATTTTTAACGAGTCTGAAATAGTCAACTTGCAGCCTCCTTACTATTTTTAACAAGATCAAAGGAGAGCAGAAAGAATGCTCTACATGTGAGGAGACGAGTGTTAGGGGCAAGCAAAACTAGTTCCAAGCATGAGGAACAAACCTATGCATAATGCAAGGAAAATGAGCAGGATAAAGACACTCGGGGAATGTGTCCTCAAGGTAAAAGGTGTCAAGCTGCAAAGGAAAAAAAATACAAGGCTGAGCGATGATGAAAGAAAAGATGAGGGATTATATAACGAGCTAAAAGCATGGAAGCCAGCATCACGCTCATAAGCATGAGCAGGGCACATGCAAATGTAGTTATAGCTTGAACAACAAGACAAGGCCAGTAAACAGTTGTGAATCCAAATAAGAATCATGTGTCCAAGAAACAACAACATCAGTATCATATTTAGAAGAAAAGATCTGATGCGGGTCACTTTTGCAGAAACAAATGTGACTTTGCTATCTTTTATAAAAGGTAAAGTTAAGCAAGAATCGCTTGAAGACAATTCTATAAAACCAAGGCTCAAGGGTTTATAATCAGTAAGAACAAGCTCAGAAGAAAATAAAAAATCAATGAGGGAGATAGCGTCTGCAGGAACAAAATCAGTATCATAAGAGTTGAAAAATTCAAAAGAAAAATCAAACTCATCACGATCACTAACTTGCTGTTCAAAGGGAGAGTCCAAAAAATCAACAAGACCAACATAAGAAGACCGATCCATGGGAAAATTAGGCTTACTAATAAAATCAGGGTTAGACTTAGTCACAACTGAACCAACATCCAAAAGAAGGTCAGACTGTATCAAAGACTCCAGGAAGACTTCATCCAGAGGAAGGAGATCATCCGAGATAGGACACATGTCTAAACTTTCAAATGGATTGACAGAGTGGAGAGTGGGATCCATAGTTTGTATAGGATGAATCGCCTGGTCAACTGCTAGGACCAAGTCCCAGGAAGGTAAGCATGAAAATAGAGGCTTCTTCTTAGTAGAAATTGAACAAAAAGGTGTGGAAATTGAACCCAGGTGTTAGAACAATTACACTCACAAAAATTGCCAATTACACATGCAAATTACTCACAAATGAGACTAGATATGGAGCAGAACACTAATCTGTATTGAATAAGTGTAAAATAGCCAACCCTATGAATTCATAGGCTGCCACAATAAATAATTACATGAGAGATTCAAATGCATAAGGATTCCATTTGAATTTGGTCAAAAGCAGGCTTACTAAATCTAAGCAAATCGCCCATAGGTGCATAACGCAGTTTCCAAATCTGTCTAGGAGCTCACGAATTGTCAAAATCAATTAGGCAAGATAATAGATGATGGAAGGACAACTCATACATGCTTTTATTATGAGAAAAGAGTGGAGTATGATGAGGAAAAAAAACAAGTTAACTTCACCTAGTCAAACTTTACCAATTGCCTTAAAACTTAGAAAAAGTAGGCAATAAAGAACAAAAAATAGACATGTGCTAGGAAGGAAAAGAATAAAGTAGATTTGATTCCAAGTGGTTTCCCAAGTGCTCCATGACTCAAATTTATCAAGTTTGACCACTTTGGATGTGTGGAGGACAACTTGCATAAGGTGGAATATGGAAACTAGGCAAATAAGACAAAAAATGGATTAATTAATGTCTAAGGTAGCTAACTATGGATTGATTATTCTAAAACCCCCCCTTAAGCCTGACTTATGAGTAAAATATCAGAAAATTATAGGGACTAGCAACAAGGCTTAGTCATCCTTTACATACTGCATGTCCATTTAACCAAGGAAAGAGGCAAAAACCCAATGGGAAAAATCCTCCCTTAAACATGGATAGTAAAACAAAATTTGAAAATGTTGTCATCACTCATGCTTCACAGCATGATAAAAAATCCCCAACAATGATTTGAGATTTCTGAATGTCTTCTCACAAAAAAATTTGGTGAAGATATCTGCGACTTGTTCTGAGGATGAACAGAAGAGTAGGTGAATGGTGCCATCATGCACTAGCTGTCTAATGTAGTGCATATGGATCTCAATGTGTTTGGTTCTCTGTTTCTGAACTGGATCATTGCAGATTTGAATGGTACTCTAATTATCAGAATAGATAGTAATTGAGTATTCTGATTCGAAGCCACACTCACCAAGTAACCCCTGCAACCATAAACATTGAGTTGCTGCATTTACAACTCCTCTATACTCTGCTTTTGTAGATGAGAGTGCAATGGAACTTTGTTTCTTGCTTGACCAACTAATTGGCCCTTCAACAAGCATGAAAACATATCTTGATGTTGACTTTTGATCTATGTTGTCACCTTCCCAATCACTGTTAGTAAACCCAATCAAATCAAGATCAAATTTATCTTTGTAGAAGATCCCATGAGTCCTTGTTCCCTAAACAAAGTTAAGGATCCTTTTGGATGCTCTCCAATGGATCTCATGAGGCTGATCCATGTATCTTGAAGCCACACTTACTGCATAATAAATATCAGGTCGAGTATGTGTAAGATACAACAAACATCCAATCAACTGCCTGTATAGTGTATTGTTTACCATAGGTGAAGAATCAACTTCTTCAAGCTTAACTTCTGAAAGGAAAGGAGTCTTGCTTGGCTTGCAATCCTTCATGCTGAATTTGTTTAGAAAATCCAAGGCATACTTTAACTGATGTAATTTGATTCCATCTTTGGTTTGAGCAATCTCAATCCCCAAGAATTGGCTCAATAAGCCCAAATCAGTCATTGACAAGGCATGGTTCATTGCATCCTTCAAGGAGGAAATTTCATCCTTTGAGCTTCCTATAATGAGAAGGTCATCAACATACTAAAAAAATGATCATTATTGAACCATGAATCAGCTTCAAATAGACATTTGGATCTGACATGCATCGAACAAAACTCAGTGATAGCAGAAAGCTATCAATCTTGGCATACCAAGCCCTGGGGGCTTGCTTAAGCCCATACAATGACTTCTTTTTCCTGCACACAAGAGATGGATTAGTAGAAAATCCTTGATTCTGCTGCATGTAAATCGCTTCAGTGAGATCTCCATTCAGGAAAGCACACTTCACATCCATGTGATGTACCTCCCACTGCTTTGAAGCTGCAATGGCTAAGGCTAGCCTGATGGAGTCCATCTTTGCCACTGGTGCAAAGGTCTCATTGTAGTCTATGCCATGTACCTATGAGTATACCTTGGCTATAAATATGTCCTTGTATTTCATAGTTGAACCATCAGCAACAAATTTGGTTTTGTAAACCCACTTACACTGAACTAGCTTCCTCCCTAGGGGAAGATCAACCAGCTCCCAAGTGTTGTTCTTCTGGAGTGAGATGAACTCTTCTTTCATGGATGTTTTCCATATTGGATCATTTTCTGCATATTCATATGTCTGTGGGTCTAATTAAACCATTATATAGCATTTATTTGTAAACATAGGATCTTTCATGCACAGAGCACTCTCAAACTGAGATCTAGTCCTCTTAGGATCATTAGGATTTCCAGCTAGTTCTCCAGCTGCATGAATGGTCTTTGCTTCCCATTTTGGTCTTGTAGGACTGTTAGGATATAAAATTAAATCATCATTATTAGACATATCAGAATCAGCAAGTTCAATTATCGCTTCACTTACATTCAAAGGTTCTGGTGGTGAAGAGGATTCTCCAACTTCCACTGCTGCTAGGGGCTCTTCTTGGAACTGAACACACCTTTCAATGAAGGATTTGTTTGTGCTCAAATTGATAATATTGTACCCTTTTGAATATTTTGAGTACCCAACAAATATACACTCTTGGATTTGGGGCTGCAAAGCCTTCCTCTTTTCTGTTGGAGTTCTAGCCCAAGCCCTTGAGCCAAAAATCCTGAAATGGGTCACATCTGGCTTGTGCCCACTCCATGCTTCAAAAGGAGTCATACCATAAATCTGTTTATGAGGAAACCTATTGTAGATATAGGATTCATGGTTTATAGCTTCAGCCCAAAAATTTGGTGGAAAAGTCTTAGCCTCCATCATGTAGGTTGCCATCTCTTTCAGTGATCTGTTCTTCCTCTCAGCAACACCATTCTGTTGTGGTGTGTAAGGGATAGAATGATGCATCTGAATACCTACATCTGCACAATTATGAATGAACTCATGGTTGAAATACTCACCACCATTGTCAAATCTGAGGACCTTGAGTTTCCTCCCAGACTGGTTTTCAACCAAAGCCTTAAAGACTTTGAAGAGGCCATAAACTTTAGACTTGTGTTTTAGGAAGTAAACCCAACAATACCTGGAAAAGTCATCTATGAATGTCAATGCATATTTTTCCTGACTCATTGACATATGAGGAAATGGGCCAGAAACATCACTGTGGATCAACTCAAGAGGTGCAGAGGTTCTCTCATGACTAGCTTTCTCAAATTTATGCTCTGGGTGTTTTCCTAAGATGCAACCTTGATAGACTCCTTTGGAAAACTTAATCTTTGGTAACGCTATGACCATTTCTTTTTCACTAAGATCAGAAAGATACTTGTAATTTAGGTGGCCAAATATTTCATGCCAAATCTTGCTTTCCTCATTAGCATGAATCAAAAGAGCAGAGGGGTTTGAGTAGGGTAGGAAGTGTGAGAACATGTATACCTTTGAAGTGTGATTTGCAACTCCTTTTGCAATGAATTGACCACTTGATATCTCTGTGATCTAAAATTCATTAGGGGAGAATATGACCTTCTTTGGAGACCCTGTGTGGGTCATTTGATACACTGATAAGACATTAGAGGAAAGACCTGTAACATACAATACATTGCTGAACTTACCATGGTCAAGATCAATCCTCCCTTTGCCCAAACTTTCAGTGAGAGAGTCATCTCCTAGTACAATTGGTGGACCTTTCAACATTTCAAGTGAAGTGAATGCCTCCTTGGTTGAAACCATATGTCTTGAAGCTCCAGAATCAATGATGAAACTAGGTGATCTTGATGTGCCAGCAACCAATGCATGAACTCTCTCTCTGTCTTCTGAATTTGATCCTCCTTCCCTCTTCTTTGAGCTGTCTGGAAGCGAGATGCCATTCTTCTCCAAAAGTTGGGTCAGCATGTCTATTTGCTTCTTCATGCAGGAGCTTTCAAAATGATTTCCCTTACTGCAGTATGCACACTTGCTCATTTCTCCTTTGTTCTTCTTCTTCTCGGGGTTCTTCTTGGAACCTTGAGGCTCCTCTGGAGACTTGTTCTTGTCTCTCTTTTGCTCAGGTGGATTCTTAGCTTTCTTCTTTCCTTTTGAATCTACCCTCGAATCTCTAGCAACCAGAGCTTGGTCTTTGGAAGGTTTGATGGTGCCCATTATCACCAATTTAACTTGTTCTTGTGTGAGAGATTCCATGAAATCTAAAAGGATAGGCATTTTCAAGGCTCGAGATGTCAACTTTGTGGCATGGAAGGTTGATAAAAACACTAAATAGTTAGGGCCAAGCTTCGAGAGTATGGCCAAAACTAGTTGCTCATCCTTCTTTTCGATCCCACATTGTTTTAGTTCCAAAACAAGGGATTTGAACTTGGAAAAATAGAGTTGCAGGGATTCAAAGCTATTGGGACTCAGGGAGATCAATTAATTTTCAATTTGATGTCCCCTCATATCATTTGTCTTACCAAAAATCTCAACAAGCTTCTCCCATACTTCATTTGGTGATGTTAATCCATCAAGATGGAAAAGGAGGTCTCTGGATATGCTCAGACACAGGAGACCATAGGCCTCATCCCTCTTGTTGTGCCATTTAATCTTCTCTATAGCTGCATTGGGATCTGCTTCAGTTACCATATTCACTCTGTAGAGGCCTTTATATCTCAACAGTATCTCCATCTCTGCTTTCCATTCAAAGAAGTTAAATGGATTCAAGATGATCTTCTGAGATTGATCCATAGCTCAGAAATTGTCCCCTCAGTCAGCAGAATGCTCCCAGTCAATGAAGTCAAACCTGCAATAAAAAATTGGAAGGAGATAAATTGATATACAAAGGCTCTGATACCATGTGGAAATTCAAACCAGGTGTTAGAACAATTACACTCACAAAAATTTCCAATTACACATGCAAATTACTCACAAAGGAGACTGAATATGGAGTAGAACACTAATCTGTATTGAATAAGTGTACAATAGCCAACCCTGTGAAGTCATAGGCTACCACAATAAATAATTACATGATATATTTGAATGCATAAGGATGCCATTCGAATTTGGTCAAAGCAGGCTTACTAAATCTAAGAAAATCCCCCATAGGTGCATAAAGCAATTTCCAAATCTATCTAGGAGCTCACGAATTGGAAAAATCAATTAGGTAAGCTAATAGATGATGGAAGGACAACTCATACATGATTTTCTTAGGATAAAAGAGTGGAGGATGATGAGGACAAAAAACAAGTTAACTTCACCTAGTCAAACTTTCCCAATTGCCTTAAAACTCAGAAAAAGCAGGCAATAAAGCAGAAAAAACAGACATGTGCTAGAAAGGCCAGGAATAAAGTAGATTTGATTTGAAGTGGTTTCTCAAGTGCTCCATGAGTCAAATTTAGCAAGTTTTACCACTTTGCATGTGTGGAGGACAACTTGCATAAGGTGGAATATGGAAACTAGGCAAATAAGACAAAAATTGGATTAATTAATGTCTACGGTAGCTAACTATGGGTTGATTATTCTAACAAAAGGACATGAGGCCACATAGCTCACCTATGGTGGGGTACTATCTATAGAAACACTGGGAATCGATAAAGGAAATACCTAGTCTCTAGTTGGGTCAGGAGAAGGATCAATACAATCCAACTGATCAATAGTGACAATTTCTTCACCATGATTAAAATACATCACAGGAAAGAATGTTGACACCATAGCTTGCATGGAATAGATATAATCATGTCCAAGGAGCATACTGAATTCCAAGGGGTCTTCTATCACCATGAATTCAACTAAGACAGTATTCCCACCCAAAGTAACTGGTGTTTGAGCAAGAATTCCCAAGGCTATACAAGTTCTTCTATTAAATGCCAGTAACTAACTAGCAGTCAACAGAAGGCTAGGAGATCCCATGCCTCGCCAAGCATGAGCAGAAAAAATACTAACTGAGTCTCCTTCATCAACAATACAATGAGCAATCGTGTATGGTTCAACTTGGACCTTTATCTGGAAAGGTGCATAAGAAGGAAGGAGCAGCTCAACTAGGCTATCCCAATCAAAGGAAGCAATCTGATAGATTGGTAGGGGTTGATCTGAAGTGAGTTCAGTGACCCCTTGTTCAGTAAGTTCTGAATTGGAAGTGAATAAAATGTGACTAGCAGACACTTCACTCTCGAAAGGAATATTGGGATTGATCAACAATGGAATCGATTCAACCGCTTCATGAAAGTCACTCTCCGAAGGGAGAGTGGGATGGACCAAACATGACATTGGTTCAATCACATCAGGATCACTCTCCAAAAGAAGAGTGGGATCAATCAAAGATGATATTGGTTCAACTACTTCGTGAACCAAACATTGAGTAGGTTGTTGAGAAACTATAGGTTGTTCAAGAGAAGGAAATTCTTGAGTCTTGGACCACACTCTTCGCACCTCTGCGATAGCAAGGCACTTGTGAGAAAGATGATCACCCTCACATAGATTACAAGGGAACTTGAGTTTGCACTTCAAACAACCAGTTTTCTCAACGGTGTTAACATGACTAGCAGTGGATGACTGCTTTCTCTTAGCATGACCTACAGAGGCTGAGAGTTTTCCCCCAACATGAACTACAGACACTGGGTGACTGGGTCCAACCTGACTAAGAGAGGTTGGTTGTTGAGATACTTTAGGATGTTCAAAAATGGGATGACCTTGGAACCAAACTCTTCATACCTCCGCAATGGAAGGGAATTTATAACTAAGGTGGTGTCCCTCACAAAGCTTACATGGAAACTTGGGCTTGTGTTTTGAACAAGTATTCTTTTCAACAACGCCAACATGAATCACAGTGGCTGACGAATCATCTCCAACATGAACCACATAGGTTGAAAGACTTCCCCGAGCATGACATGCAGAGGATGAGAAACTGGGTCCAACATGACTTGCATAGGTTGGACGGGTACCATCATCATGAACAACAAAGGTTGAATGGTTAGGATCAACATGCTTTGCAATAGTTAAGTGTGTGCCCCCAGCATAAACTGCAAAGGCAGGGTGGACGGATCCATCATGACTTGCAGAGGTTGGATGGGGAGGTTCAACTTGAACATCAGAGGTTGAATGTGTGACCTCAGCATGAAATGCATAGGTTTAGTGACTGGATCTGACATGACCTGGAAAGGTTGGAAGGATCGTACCAGGATGATCAACAGAGGCTGGATGGTGAAGATTAACTTGACTTGTAGAGGTTGAGTTCTTATATCCAACATGACCTGTAGAGGTTGGATAGGTGTCCCTAGCATGAACTGCAGAGGTTGGGTAGTGAGGTTCAACTTGAATTACAGAGGTTGAATAGGTTCCCTCTTTATTATGTGTCTTATTCCTATTCCTCCTTATTTTACTCCTTTTAGGTTGTCGGTTACTAGTATCAGTACTTTCACCACATGAGGTAGAAGGAGTAGGAGAATCAACTACAGGTGAAGGGGAGGCATTGTTTTGATGCTCTTGATATAAGGATCTTACATGAGAAGCATCAAGACCATTTAGGATGGTTGGAGTGTAAAAAAACCACACCGGTAGCTGTAGGGTGAATCCAGGTAGATTCAAGGTGGCCATCAAAGGAACACCAACATTCCCTATGAGAGGAATAGTACAAGGAGTTCCCAGCATGGGGATCTCTTAGTTGGTGTTCAAAGGGGTATTGGCCATAGTTTCAAACCAGGACACAAATTTTGAGGTTGATAGGGAACCAAAATTACAAAGCACACACCTAAAGGCACACTAAGTATTGACAAACCACACAACACTCACTAAAAATTCCTAAAGCCGAACAGACAAACAGGTATAAGGTATGCTTTCCATAAGAAATGTGATAGATAGTTACTTGGAATCCCTATATATGTTCTTAGGCACAAGTGGAGGAATCCCCCACCACCCTCCCACACCTTCTACCGGGGTTACCTTCCAAGCCCATCCAAGGTCAACCAGAAATAGCCTTCTGGTGTACCTGAGTATGAACCCTAGGTATTAAAGAGAGTAAAGGATACCTTAACTATATTGACAGTCCGGGGGGACAGTCGCAAGTCTAGTTCGTATGCATGGGCAGGGTAGCAAACCTCAAAAAACTGTCTAAGACAGAATCCCTAGATGTGCAAAAACCTTGGTCTACGCTTTGACAAGGAATCAGAGGGTTATCTCCTCAGTCCAAGCCTCCACTTAGCCTCATACTTAACTCCCGTTTGAGAGGAGCTTCTTAAATATAATCAACATAGAAAAGGGTTTACCTAGTGATTGGCCAACTATGTCTGAAATTTTATACTTGTGGGGAGTTTAAACTCCCTATCCCACAACTCTAGCCTGAGCTAGTTGGTGTATGACTCTATAAAATAAAACTTACTAATAATTTTTAAATTATATCATTTATTTTAAGGGTTTTTTTTAGTTAGAGGGTAAATGGTGTGAAAATTATGTGGTGTTTTGACTCAAAGTTGGAAAAAAATGACTAAGAAAAGAGAAATGAAATGCAAAAAACAAAAACTATTCTCTTTCTTTTCAAATAGAAACTTGAAAGACACAAAAGAACAATTTCTTTTTTAATTTTATTTTGTAAAAACAATGATATGCCATGCAGTCTAGAGTAAAAACCTAATCTACATGCATATAAAGAAAACATGTGTTTTTTAATTTTTCTTTTATAAATGTAAAAGAAAAACTACCTACAAAGCAAAGTATGCAGATATCAAGAACAAAGAAAAAGGAAATGTGCTATACAACCACCAAACAGACTCTAGAATGCCCTAAAGTTAGTATAAACCCTACTTGGAAGGAAGGCCTGCATAAGAGACAAGTCAACTACTTTGGCATGGTGAAGTTAACCAACAAAAGAAGAAGGAAACAAACACCAACAAGCTTCTGAACTCAGACAAAGATCACTAACAGAGGTTGACAAAAAACATAAGCCAAAAATCATGCCAAGCAAAGGGGGTGGGGGGAAAGACCAAAGAGAAAACCCTAATGCTATAAAAAGGCTTACCACATAGATAAAGAACAACCAAAAGGGATGACACTAACTCCCTGGAGTCATGCACTTGCAGAGGACACCACAAGACCTACCAAACAACCTTCAAATAGAAGAAAAACCACAAAAGAGGAAAAAACATTGTTTAAAGGGGCATACACAAGTTTCATTACTGACCGGACACGTGTCATACACGGGTTGACAATATAGCAATTCACGTGTACAATCACATGCGGTTTTTACCAATGACAATTCATGTATAATACGTGGGTTAACGGTATAGAAAGTTGCATGTACCAAACTAGACATGCAACTGTTCAATCTGCAACTCGCGTATGGGTTGGAAAAATCCCAAAAACGTTCAAAAAATACCTTAGGAAGGAAGGGGAGAAGTTCTATCAGAGTGATAAAGTGTTCCTAAGTGGAAATAAAGACCTGAAACCTTACAAAAGACGGAAAGAAATACAGAGAAACCCCAAACAGACAAGGCTCTCCCCAGCAGAGTCGCCAGTTCTGTTGTAAAGGAAAGTTTCCTATGGCTAGGGTTTAAGAGGCCATCAACATACTGGGGTCGAAAGAGAGATGCATAATGTTCAGCAAGTATATATAAGCAAGTTTTAGAGATTAGAATGGTTCATATCTTAGCCAAGCAAAGGTTGATCCAAGCAACCCTTCAATCTTCTTCTTTCTCCTCTTGCTCCTCTTGGTCCAAGAGACCTGCAAATTGAATTATACCTTCCTCAAACCTATATGACCACATATAAATTAATGATAATCAAAGAAAATTTGAAATAATAATCTGATTAACATCATAATATGATCATAAATAAATATTCAATTACAGATTGAACAATGATTTGGGAAGAAGAAGGACATCGCATCTTTATTAATATTGAAAAAAAGTACAAATATACATTCTCTTCAAGTTCAGCACCTCACAAAACCTTGATCTAGTTATGCTGCTTCTCTTCTCCAATAAACTCAGCCTCCAAGTTGTGCAACATGCGGAGAATGCGTCTAGGGCAAAGGTGTGGGCAAAGAGAGCTCCAAATCCTCTAGCATAACAATGAAAATATTCAAGTCTCCTCTCATGGACCTCCCTATATCTATTTATATGCTTAATGAAGAGTTAAGGTCGAAGAAAAAGTAGTTACAACTGAAGGAGTCACTTGCATAACTACCCAAACTACCCAAATTACCCGAATTTCAAAATATGTATTTTTTTTACATTTTCAGGAGGCATACACGGGTTGCAGAGACAACATTCACATACATGAGGAGGTATATGCAGTTTTCAATACAGAAAGTCATGTATTTAAGGTGTACGTGAGTATTATATATAGGAAGTCACGTACATACATGGGTTTCCTTAAGGAAACCGACGTACACATAGAAAAAACTCATTTTTAGGCTACTTGTATGCATTTTCAGACTTTCGTGTCTTCTAGAAAGTTTTAACTAAATAAAATATATTTCCAACAGTGTAGAGATGAGGTTAAATGGATTTACAAAACTGAAGATATGGGTCCTCCAAGTTAGGTGTTTTTTCAATGACTTTCATGAAATGTCGTCATGGAAGTGTCAACATGCGACATAATCATGGGAAAGTGGTCACAGGAATAAATGTGTCATTTTGAGCTATAATACCATTCCTTGGGAATATTGAGAGAGATACTTATTGGAAGAGAATTAGAGACCGAGATGAAATGAATGCACAAACAGAATAAACCAGGCAAGCTGCCAAGACATCATAAAATAAGAAGTCTGTGCACAAGGTTGGATGAGAAGAAAGAAGAAGGAAGTAGAGGGATTCTCCAGAAGCTACAGAAGGATACTAGGAACACTTTGGAAAGAGTGACAATAATGGGGAAAGGATGTAATAGCCACAAATGCTAAAATTTAGTTGTAATAATTTGTTAGACAATTTTATTTTTAAAAATGATTGGTGGACCTAGAATATGCCAATCGTTCCTTAGAGGACAAGTGGAACTGAAACATTATGCTTATATGGAAAATCTAAATGAGAGAGACAACCACGTTGAATGAGAAATTATTAATGTGAAGAGTGGGGGATGCGAAGGGTCATTCTGAGACAGTTGCACTATGTTTGGGAAGGAAAGTATGGTGCTAGATCCACCCTGGGAAATGAAATTGTCATGGAACATAGATTTTGGGAGCTGCAAAATACCTAGAATGAAACTATAAAGGGGACGTTGCTCAGTATGATGGGGAGGATAGATGGAGGAGCACACTACGCTAGGTAAGATGAAGGATACACTATTAGTGTAAAACAAGGGATTTCTCACTAGAGAATTGAACTAAGTTTTACTATCACCACTCTTGGCATGCATAATTAGCTCGGGGGTTATTAAGGACAAAGAGGACCTATGTGCCTAATCTATGGTTGGGTTGAATGTGGTTGTTCCCTCTTCTTTGTGTATCATACTACCAATAGGTTCCATTTCTATTTTGACGTCTCTCGATTTTGCTGAGATCAGAGTATGTATGTAGTTGTGTGAATGTGTGTTTATGTGCCTCTATTTTGATGATAAAATGCCATATTTAATGTAGTTATGAAAATGGTGCTTTTGCTCTAGCGTATTTGCATACCCTGCTTGAATGATGGTAACATGTCCTCTTATATTACTAGGTTTATTATGTCATTCTATTGAACTCTGGGTATGATTAGTTATGCATAAGTATGTGTTTTCGATGATACTGAAAGGATGAATTAGCAGCACTAGATTTATTAATGAGAATGATGCTTCCAAACCAATGCACTCATAATTCTAGTTTGAATGGTGATGTCTTGCATTTGGTAAATGGTAACTCAATGGGTGATATTTGGTCTCTGTATAGATTTACCCTTTTGATGTATGAAATCCCTTTGATAATTAGGATTATGGTATGGTTGTATGTGTTGGAGTATATGTTTCAATGTAGATAAAAATGATAAAGCACAAATCCAAGCCTATTGATGGGATATTTTCTCATAAAATGGGAATGTTCTTGTCCTCTTTATAATGACTAGGGATGATTTTTGTTATATATCTTACGGATGATAAGATGAACCTTCTATGTTTTATTTCACTGTAAATTTTATGTGATTTTGGTTTCCGGGAAAGGGATGCTCTTGTTTGGTTGAAGTAATGGACGCGTCCTAGATGCATGGATTCTCAGGTTATAGAATCCATGCTTTGTCCTAAGGAAAACTTTGTTGGAGTAGGGTCCCGCAGCTATAGGAAAAGCTGTTGTTTTTGGAACGAGTAAGTCAAAGGTAACAGTACTTGAGCGGGCGAGAGGAGAAAGCTCAACCACTGCACTTAAGGAAGCGGCGAAGATAGGAGGGCTTAGCTACCCTCATAAAGGAAAAGGAGCAACAAGGCTGAGGTATTGAAGACAAAGGACAAAAAAGGAAGCGGCGCCAGTACCCACGGTAATCGCCGGGAAGCGTGGAAGACTGCAGGAAGCTGTGGTGTGACGGAAAGTAGCAGTTCGAGTACAGATAGACTGACTGTCATAGTTAGGGTTTTTGGGTTACTGTTGGGAGAGGCCCACAGTGATGTAATGGATAGACCTTCAGGCCGCCTATAAAGGGATGTATTTTGTATTGTAAAAGGTTAGCTAGTTAGTCAGTTAGCTCATTAGCTCTTCAGATAGTCGATGATCTGTTAGCTCATAGATCTTTGTATTATAGAAGAGCCGAGCTCTGGTTCTATTCTTCAGTCTGTAGTATCTTGTTGTAACCAGTAGCTGACTCCTAGAGTATGTATGTAACAATCCATAGGGATTGAGAGAGAGAGAGGAAGAGTATATTGTAAGAGAAGTAATATAAGAAGAGAAGAGATCTAAGAGAGAAGGGCTCCTGGCGGTGTGCGCGGAGTTACCCAGAAGATCTCAGCTGCATATGAGGTTGCAGTGGAACTATGTTTACTCACCCAAGTTATAATATATAAACCAGTTCCCGTGGACGTAGCTTCTACCCTAGAAGTGAACCACGTAAAATCAGTGTGTTATATGATTATTTCATGTGATTGTGCTTTACTTAGTTGCTATCTGTTATCTGCTACATGAATGCCGTATATTAGTTAGTAAATGTCTGTATGTTCTCATTCAGTTATAGCATTATAGAAAGTTAAAGGTGAGTTTAAATGTAACAAGTGTCTTCCTATGAGTCCACCAGTGCTTGTTTTACACAGTAATAGTCACTATGTTAAGTGCTTCCAGTATCCTTATTTGGTAAGTTAAGTATAGCGATGTGAGTGTGTTGAACCATGAAGTTCATGTAAGGTTGTTTAACACCCTGTTGGAGGTTAGCCAAGTTATTCCTCCCAGTGAGAAACCCTTTAGACCTTGAGAGTCACTTTGGGCCGTACTATAGGAGATATCACATTGACAGAAGGTGATATCGCACCGACAGAGGAGCTGCGGTGTGAGATATCGCAGATAGTAAGAACTACGGAAGGGAGAGTTTGTGCATCATCCTAGTCATTGCGATGCGATAGGATTCCTACCCCTGTCAAATTCCGCGAGGAAGGGAGAACTGTGACTCGCAGGAAGATCTCGCTGGTTAAGAAGAGCCGCGAGACACCAGGATGCTACAAAACCTGGTTAAGGACACTTGAGTCTTTAGCCAACCCATCTAAGATCACTTCAGGTGAGACTTCAGGCCGCTCTGTGGTCTGTTGCTGAAAGGGCCAGTGAGTTAGGGGTGTTGTTGGTACATTATAAGTAAACCCGAGTCTGCCCATAGTAACTAAGAAATGGTTCCGTTGTTGGTTTTTAAAAAACTAAGATCTAATGTGCTGTTGGCATCCTACTAAAGAAGAACTCAACCAGTGGGTTGAGTCTACAGAAAGAGAATTTGCTGTGACAGAAAACAAGAGTCCTACGTTGAGTACAGAGGACTGGTTACAAAAACATATCTTCACTGATATACATACGATATTTTTTGCGACCTATGGAAATGAGTTGTATGATTGGTTATCAAAGTTGACTGATCAGCATATATTCAAGAAGAAAAGGAACATTGTCTGGACACCGGAGCTGATTCAGACTGTTAGGAGCATTGATAATCCCATTTCACGAGCAGTGGAATTCTGGCTTGCGAGTGTGCTAGAAGGCTTCATCACAGAGTTTGCAGTTGAATAGAGAAAAATATTCAGTGAAGCCGAGCGGTACTTCTTCAAAGGATATCGTGGTAAGTGCCTAAACTCTTTAAAGTTGTCCATTAAGATGCTATTACATGAAAAAGGAGTACTCAATATATATTCAAATGTATAAGTTCAGTAAGTGTAATGTCACAAGAGTTTGAGAGTGACTTTGATGAACTTGGACGTACACGTAGTGGAAAGAAATATAAAGTAGATTTCAAATATTCTATCTTTGAAAACATTTTAGACAATACTAGAGAACAGAGTCACAGTAATACAAAAATAACAAAAGGGGGTATCCCTTACCATCCTTACACCCCACATAAATCAATCGGGACTCAGAATAATCCCATAGGAACTCCATCTAGTAGCTCACATACAGTACATACTACCGCTACATCACCTATATCTACACCACCGAGTGGTAGTAACACAGCAAATCAGCATCCACCACATAGAAATAGAATGGGGGATGATATGAAGCTACCTACCTTTAAGGGTACAGGGGCAGAAGATCCAGAGCAGCATTGGTTTCTATGTGAAGCTGTGTGGACCATTAAATGGCTCCAAGATGATAATATTAAAATTGTACAGTTGGTCACCACACTTAGGGAATGAGCCTTAACATGGTATATTAATTATACCTCAGCGGTACCCAGAATGCTCGTACAGGTCAGGACCGCCATGATCAAAGAATTTAAGAAACCTAATTCAGAGTCACAGTGCATTATAGAGCTCAAAGACATTAAACAGTCACCTACAGAGTCAGTATGGGGATTTGATCAGAAATTCAAAGCCCTTATAGACCAAGTTAGCTTTGAGTTTGCGCCGGAGCAGCACAAGGAATGGTTTATTGCAGCACTGCTCCCCCACATCAGACTGCCACTAATGCAGCAGAAAATCCAAACACAGGATGACGCGTTGGAGATGGCAATGAAAATAGAGGCATCACCTCTAGCTGAGACCAGTACAGGTATGAAAAACCTGCAGAACCAGTTAGCTAATCTCACCTTACAGATGCATGAGATTAAGAAAGGAAAAGAGATTGCACAAGAAATATGGTGTATAAAGTGTAAAGCACAAGGCCATACTAAAGATAATTGTCCAGTATTTGTTGAATATCTAGGAAGAGAGGCTCCTAACCCCTTAGCACATATGCAAGGGCCATGGTGTGAACTATGCAGAACAAGAGGACACCCACCTCAGCAATGCCCTTTACTTCAGAAGTATGTACAGACACCTAAGAACTTATACTGTAACTTCTGTAAGTCCGTAGGACATGATGAACATAATTGTATAGCTTATGATCTCATGGTCGAGAGAAAACACGACTTATACAAAGTCCAATCAGAGACACCAGGTCCAGTAGCAGGACCACAGCAGGAACTGGCTCATGTTGGATGAGGAGGAGGATTCAAAGGACGAGGCCGTGGAGGAGGCTTTGGCCATGGTGAAGGCTTTGGCCGTGGTCATGGACTAATCACTTGTTATGAATGTGGAGTTATAGGACATTATGCTAGGGATTTCCAAAGCCCTACTACCACATGTAACTATTGCAAATATTACGATCACGCTATAGAAGAATTTCCTACCTTGATAGCCAAGATCAGGGAACCTAAGATAGCATCACACCAAAAAATTCAGCTTATTGCTGCTGAGCAGAAGGTACCAGAACTAAGAGTCAACATTGTGACTCACAGCAGTGCTTCCACGAGTGGGACATCGCCGGATACTAAAATGAACACAGGTCCGAAGTGGGTGTGCAAAGCCACTACTAAATCAACACCACTTTCTAAAGAGACATTCCAGGAAGCTAAAACTTTCTTTAATGACCCTACGCAATCAAGATCGCAGGTACAGCTATCAAGGGGCGTACCGTAGCAAACACCATGTGGCGTTAGCCCTGTTTAGATTTCGTAGGCTACCACATCAGGAAGGTGCGGCGAGGATGAGTCGACAGGAAGTGTACAATCCTTCCTGTGGAGTTGCTTAAAACTCATGAGAAATGAGAAAGCTATCGGAGAGCTTCAGCGCATCATAGATCAGTGTTAGCCATCTTCTTCCATGAGTAGTGCACAGCATGTTGTTCATAATATTATGGGATATACAAGAACATGAAGAGAGATGCGACTCACAGCACAAGTTGGAGAATTTGAAATGGATGAGGTAATCCTAGATTTAGGATCAGAGGAAAATATTCTGAATAAGAAGACATGGGAACAGATGGGTATCCCTAACTTAGCCAGATCACCTATCCATCTAAGACTAGCTAATGAGCAGCGGGTATCGCCATTGGGTCGATTACCGCAGGTGCTAGTTGACATTGACAGAGTTTGTAGCTTTGCGGACTTTGAAGTTATAGAAATCATTGGCAATAGTAGACCATACCCAGTGCTACTAGGTATTGATTGGGAAATTGGTAACATGGTTGTTATCGATTTAAAGAAGAGACAGATGACCTTCGAGGACAATCAAATTCAGGTCATCGCACCATTGGATCCTTTTCAGGGTCCCAGATATATTGAACCTATCCGAGCAGAGGATGAGGCACGTAATATGGAGAGCCTCTATCAGATGATGGCCAATCAGAGTGACTACATCAATCCAACCGCAAAAGGGAAGATTAGTTGGCGATGTGACAGCTCATGCACATCAGACTCGGATGTTGTCCTAGAGAACTGGAAGAACATAATTTACAAAGTCTCAGCTCACAGATGTGCATTTATGACTAAGTCACTGCGATGGATTGGTGCAGAGATTAAGGATACTCCATTTTTTGATGGCTTAGCAGACGTCAACGATTTTTTAAAGCAGTTTGAACGGGAAATCCCTCAAGAGCAAAGGATGCCAGTCATTGACCTTGCAGTAAGAGCCACACCTGCAAGATGGTGGCAGGCACATAGAGAACATGTCGCATCATGGGATTACTTCAAGAGATTGATGGCAATCAAGTTTTCTAATAACAAGGAGTATCTACAGCAGAGGTACACACCAGAAAGTGACCCCAGGTCACATATTGAAATGTGTGAATATAATTGGTCGAACATTCCAGAGGATGAATGGGTTCACCTATTCATTCATACTTTAGACCAAATTCCAAAGAACTGGTACACTGAGACCAAGTTGCACAGAGGAACCATTACATGGCCACTTATGATAGATAGCTTTGAACTCACTTTCACTTTTGAATCTAATTATCCAAGTATCGATCAGGCTCTAGACATCATAAAGACTAAGATATTTGAGGACTGTACCCTATCAGTACATACTCAACCCGAGTGGGCCATCCAGTTAGAAGATGTGCTCAAGTGTTATAACTTCGCAGCAGAACCAGAGGATGAGGATGAGGATCCTCGCAGCATCAACATTCCAGAGTCAGAAGGGACTCACGATGTTGATGGACCGAAGCTACAGATTCCAGCTATCACAGACCACATCAAGATTAAAAAGATCAATATTGGCAAAGACACGGAACCAAAGCTTACCTCTATTGGAGACTATTGGGATGATGAAATAGTAGCATACATTGCAGATCTGTTACATGACTATCAGGACTTATTCCCCACTAAGTTTATAGAAATGAAGGGAATAGTAGGAGATCTGGGAGTAATGAGGATACCGTTGAAAGAGGATACTAGGCCAGTCAAACAATGTCCATACAGATTAAATCCGCGGTATAAAGAAAAAGTTAAGGATGAGATCGATAAGATGCTAGAAGTAGGCATCATTGAGCCCATAGAAGAAAGTGAATGGGTTAGTCCCATGGTCATGCAAGAAAATAAAACCAAAGGAGAAATTAGAATTTGTGTCGATCTGCGTAAACTCAATGATGCATCACTTCATGACCCATTCTTGACACCATTTACTGATGAAGTGTTAGACAATGTGGGAGGAAAGGAGGTCTACTCCTTCACTGATGGCTTTTTAGGCTATCACCAGATCAGAATCCATCCAGAAGATCGATATAAGACCACTTTTGCGACTGAATGGGGATCATTCCAGTATACGGTAATGCCCTTTGGTCTTAGAAATGCACCATCTATCTTTTCAAGAGTAGTAGTTATTGTATTTAAAGAATACATCCATAAATTCCTAGAGGTTTATTTTGATGACTCAACTATATTTGGATTAATCGACAAGCACATAGGAGATTTAAGACTGATGTTAGAGAAATGTAGGCAGTACCAGATTTCTGTGAACTTGAAAAAATGTATATTTTGTGTGCCATTTGGTATTTTGTTGGGTCACATTGTTTGAAGACAAGGCTTGATGGTAGATCCTGCAAAGATTGCCATCATTGTAAATCTTCCAGCACTCAACTCAGTCAAGCAATTAAGGACAATACTTGGTCATACCGAGTACTATAGAAAGTTCATCAAGGGTTATGCAAAGATCACAACACCGATGGAAAAGTTGTTAAAGAAAGACGCCAAATTCCTATGGAATGAGGAATGCCAAAAAGTCTAGACACTCTTAAAGAGAAGATGGTTATATCACCCATCTTAGTATTTCCAGACTGGACCAAGCCATTTCATGTACATGTGGATGCATCTGGCATCGCACTGGGGATCATCTTAACCCAGCCAGGAGAAGGGGGTATCGATCACCCTATTGCATACTCAAGCAAAAAGCTATCCACTATAGAAAATAACTACACCACCATAGAGAGATAAGGTTTAGCTATGGTGTATGCTCTACAGAAGTTTAGGCACTACCTATTGGGTGCTTCATTCAAGATGTTTAGTGACCATTCCACTTTAGGGGGAAGAATCTGTAGATGGTTACTCTTGTTTCAGGAGTATGATTTTGAAATCATGGTAAAACCAGGAAGATTAAATGTCGGACCTGATCATCTGTCGCGGATAGACTCAGGAGAAGAACCAAGTAACCTAGAGAACAATTTGCCAAATGTGCAATTGTTTTCTATTCAGATCGCAGAAGAGTACTACCCTGATATCATTCAGTTTCTCACCACAGGATGGGAACCTATTGATTTTACTAAGCATCAAAATAAACAGCTAGTTTTTAAAACATCAGACTTCACATTGATCGCAGGGCACTTATACAAGTTAGGTCCAGATGAAGTCATGCGCAGATGCATTATGCCACATGAGAAAGAGGCCATTATCAGAGAAGCACACTTAGGTTCCGTAGGAGGTCATTTCGTAGGAAAGCCGACTGCTCAGAAAATCTTAGTTGCAGGATTATGGTGGCCTACTTTACACAAAGATACTAAGGAGTTTTGTAGATGCTGTGATATCTACTAGAGGGTAGGAAAAACTTCACGAAGAGATGAAATGCCGCTGCGACCACAGATCACACTGTGCGCATTTCACAAATGAGCTATAGATTTTGTGGGTCCTATCAACCCACCAAGAAAACGAAGGGGTGCGAGATACATCATCACAGGAATAGAATACCTCAGCAGATGGGCAGAGGTGAAAGCAGTAAGGAATTGTGATGATGCTACAGCTACACAGTTCATTTTTGAAAGCATCATCAGTAGATTTGGATGTCCAGTAATTTTGATGAGTGATCAAGGCACACATTTTTTGAATCGCACTATTGAAGCCTTGATAGAGGAATTCCAGATACAACACCATAAGAGCACGCCCTACCACCCACAAGCTAATGGTACAGTGGAGGTCTTTAACAAGATTCTAGAAAATTCTCTTACTAAGGTCTGTAACAGCCAAAGAAATGATTGGGACCTCAGGGTTAACGCTGTATTATGGGCTTATAGGACTACATGCAAGAAACTTACAGGGCACACACCTTTCAGATTGGTGTATGGACAAGAGGCTGTTATGCCTATGGAATATATTATTCCCAGTTTAAGAATTGCTCAAATCACCGGGATGGCTGATACAGACATGATGAATGAAAGACTAGCGCAGTTGCTTGCCTTAGAGGAAGACAGATTCATCGCAGGGTTCCATCAGAAAGTGCAGAAGGCATGAGAAAAAGCTTAGTATGACAAGCACATTAAGAGTAAGACTTTTCAGATAGGAGACCTAGTGCTCCTTTATGATTGTAAGTTTATTAAGTTTCCAGGAAAGTTCAAGACGCATTGTTTGGGGCCATATCAGATTCAGCAAGTTACAGAAGGAGGTACGATTCAACTCAGCAAACTGAACGGGAAGCTTCTGCCCATGTTGATTAATGGCAGCAACCTCAAGCTCTAGAGTGATAGCCACCCCACCTCTTAGGCCTAACTCAGACAGTGTATGAAAGTGCAGATGCCCAGTGTAGTTGAAAGGAGGCATCACACTGGGACTTAGTCTACACTGGCAGATATTCTAAGTACAAGGAATCCCGTAAGGACGGTTCATTTTGTGCAAGTCATAGGATGCTTGTGGGAAAAAAAAAATTGAGTAAGTTGATTGCGCAGGTGATATGATGAGGCATCGTAGCAAGGTGATGTTTCCACGTGCCATGTAGCCAGTGTTGAAAAAGAACAGAGGGCCAGTCACTTCGCCCTATGACAAGCAGTTAATCCGGATATGATAGGTATCCATTTCCCTAGATTTGTCAACAGTATAATAATTTTTCCAGATTTGGTAAAATCTTCGACGAGAATGGCACCTGCACACACGTTTCAAGGGAAATTTGATCGGATTTCAGCAATTAATGAGGATTGAAACGACGGGTGTTGTCTTGTCCATGCAATTAATACTGCCGATGGGTCTAGTCTACAGCACCATTGATTCATAGAGTATCACCTTTGTTATAAATATAAAGATCATCCATATGAAAGGGTTACTTTGGAAATTTCAGAGAGCTATAGAGAAAGTTGTAGAGTTTTACTTGTGCAGAGATACCCCAGTTACAGAGTGCTAGTTTTCCCCAATTTCGCAGCCATTTCCCATCCAGCGTATTGCACCGAGTGGGTTCTGTCCAAGCAGGAACCTTTAGAAGACATTGTGAGATGATTCCAGAGTGGTGGCCTCCAGTATGGTATGACAACGCCGCCCAAGGTTGTGAAATTAGGTACATCATAGGTTAGATAGCCGCTAACGATGAGGAGTCATGCTCAGATAGTAGAAGACCTCGGTCCAGAGGAGAAGGTCAAGGAGTTCACTACAAGCAGAAGTGAAACTGAAGTTATAGAAGACTCAAGCATCAGTCAAGCTATGCTTGAAATGGCACAAGAGTGTGTCGAAGCTATGGAGAAAGAAGTCGCAGGACTTCGACAGAGATTTACAAGGACTTCACAGGAAGCCAAGGAGAAGCTACAACAAGAGAAACCAGCTGTTAATGGCTCAGGGGTGAGATACAAGTAAGTGTTAGGGGACTGTTGGAGTAGGGTCCCGCAACTACAGGAAAAGCTGTTGTTTTCGAACGAGTAAGTCAAAGGTAACAGTACCTGAGCGACCGAGAGGAGAAATATCAACCACTGCACTTAAGGCAGCGGCGAAGACAGGAGGGCTCAGCTACCCTCATAAAGGAAAAGGAGCAACGAGGCCGAGGTATTGAAGACAAAGGACAGAAAAGGAAGCGGCGCCAGTACCCACGGTGAGCACCGGGAAGCGTGGAAGACTGTAGGAAGCTGTGGTGTGACGAAAAGCGGCAGTTCAAGTACAGATAGACCGACTGTCACAGTTAGGGTTTTTGGGTTACTATTGGGAGAGGCCCACAGTGATGTAATTGCGAGACCTTCGGGCCGCCTATAAAGGGATGTATTGTGTATTGTAAAAGGTTATCTAGTTAGTCAGTTAGCTCATTAGCTATTTAGATAGTCGATGATCTGTTAGCTCATAGATATTTGTATTATAGAAGAGCCGAGCTCTGGTTCTATTATTCAGTCTGTAGTATCTTACTGTAACCATTAGTTGAATCCTAGGGTATGTATGTAGCAATCCACAGGGATTGAGAGAGAGAGAGAGGGAGAGTATATTGTAAGAGAAGCAATATAAGAAGAGAAGATATCTAAGAGAGAAGGGCTCTTGGCGGTGTGCGCGGAGTTACCTAGAAGATCTCAGCTGCATATCAGGTTGCAGCAGAACTGTGTTTACTCGCCCAAGTTATAATATATAAACTAGTTCCTGTGGATGTAGCTTCTACCCTGGAAGTGAACCATGTAAAATCAGTGTGTTATATGATTATTTCATGTGATTGTGCTTTATTTAGTTGCTATCTATTATCTGTTACATGAATGTTGTATATCAGTTAGTAAATTTCTGTATGTTCTCATTCAGTTACAGCATTATAGAAAGTTAAAGGCGAGTTTAAATGTAACAAGTGTCTTCCTATGAGTCCATCAGTGCTTGTTTCACATAGTAATAGTCACTCTGTTAAGTGCTTCCAGTATACTTATTCAGTAAGTTAAGTATAGCGATGTGAGTGTGTTGAACCGTGAAGTTTGTGTATAGTTGTTTAACACCCTATTAGAGGTTAGCTGAGTTATTCTTCCTAGTGAGAAACCCTTTATACCTTCAGAGTCACTTTGGGCCGTACTATAGGAGATATCGCATTGACAGAAGTCGATATCGCACCAACAGAGGAGCTGCGGTGTGAGATATCACAGATAGTAAGAACTGGGGAAGGGAGAGTTTGCGCATCGTCCTAGTTGCTGCGATGTGATAGGATTCCTCCCCTTGTCGAATTCCACGAGGAAGGGAGAACTGTGACTCGGAGGAAGATCTCGCTGGTTAAGAAGAGCCGTGAGACACCAGGATGCTACAGAACCTGGTTAAGGACACTTGAGTCTTTAACCAACCCATCTAAGATCACTTCAGGTGAGACTTCACGCTGTTCTGCGGTCTGTTTCCGAAAGGGCCAATGAGTTAGGGGTGTTGTTGGTACATTATAAGTAAACCCGGGTCTACCCATAGTAACCAACAAACACCACCAATCAAGTGTAATTTGGTAAGGTTTCAAGATTACGGGTTTTTCGCATCCACTATTTGCTTTGCAGAAAGAGAGAAGCAAAAAGGAGAATTTTGGGAGTAAAGAGTATTAGTGTTTCCTTTCTCCACGTTTCACACATTGGAGTGTGGAAGAAGAAAACCTAATGGTTAAGTCCTAAAAGGTTAAGGTTTCTGCATTCCGCACAGTGGAGTGCGGAAAAGGAAATCCAGATGTTTAAGTGATATGTTTGTTGAGGTTTCCATGTTCCACATTCCGCATAGCGAAAATGCAGAAAGAGGAAATTCAAGCATTAAAGTTACGTGAATCATGGGGTTTCTATGTTCCTCATTCTGCATAGTGAAAATGCGGATAGCAGAAATACAAGTGTTGAAGCCATGCGAATGACGGGGATTATGTGTTCTAAATTTTGCATTGCGGAAATGTATAAAGAGGAAAGACAAGTGTTAAGTGATGTGAATGGAAGTGTTTTTGTGTTTTGCAGTATGCATAGAGGAAATGCAGAAAGTGGAAATACAAGGGTTAATTCATGTAAATGATGAGGTTTCCATGCTCTGCTTTCCACATAGAGGAAATGCAGAAAGTGGAAATACAAGGGTTAATTCATGTAAATGATGAGGTTTCCATGCTCTGCTTTCCACATATAGGAAATGCAGAAAGTGGAAAGACTAGTTTTAAGTCACAAGAAGGTCGAAATTATGTGTTCCACGTTCTGCATAGAAAAAACAAAGAAAGTGAAAGGAAAACGCAAAGTGGAAATGTCTATGATTTCTTCAATCTGCATCCTGCATTGCGGAATGCGAAAAGCAGAGGAAGAGGTTATTACGCGAAGTGACGAGTTATTCCAGAATGCAAAAAGAAGACTCCTATTATGGAAAGATTCTATATCCTTATTTGAACTTAGGGAATGACTCCAGGCCCATCTTTTATGTGCAAAAATTAATGCTTCTTACCTTTTAAGCTTAAGGATGATTTATTATGAAGGATTATAGCCAAATCCCTTGTGTAAGAAACTTTACTTGAAAAAAATTTGTATATGCATTTTAAGTAGGTTATTTGGAGATGTTACAACAAACATAAAAACACTCATGTGCTCTAAAGCTTGCACTAAACACAAACATCAAATCACTCATGTGCTATAGAGCTTGTTGTCAAAACAAACATCTCATGAATGATGTGTTTAAGGCTCCACACACAACACATCCAATCGCATGTATGCTGAATAAAACATATGCATTGACTTAAGCCCAGTATATCTTACAAATCATCATACTCATGTGCAGTGGGGTCTTACTCCCAATATACAAAATAGTAACATTAAAGCTACATCATATGCAATGGGACTTATTCCCATTAGTGTTAGGTAAAAATTCAGGATATTACATCCCTCCCTTCTTAGAATAGCACCATCCCGATGTTCTAGGAACTAGGAATGGGTCATGAAATAAGCTGGGTTAAGCCTCTCTCATGGTGGATTAATTATCCCAAGTAGACTCATCGGCTTCGAACTTCTTCGATTGCAATTTAAAATGGAATATGGTGTGCCTCTTGAGATACACTTCTCTCTTGTCCAAAATATGATGGGGTTAGGGTACAAACTCACCTTTAGTTTCTACCTGTAACAAGGACCATTTAATAACATGCTTAGTATCATATACATATTTCTTCAATAATGCTGTGTGGAATATATTATGATCTTTTATATGATTAGGTAAGGTTAATTCATAATCCATTGGCCCTCTCTTGTCCAGTATCTCGAAGGGTTCACAAAATCTTGGTGTCAACTTTCTGCACCTTCCCAAGCTCAATGGGATTCTCTTTTCTTTTACTTTTAACTAAACATGTTCGTCGATATGATAATATTTATCTTTCCTTTTATTAAACATGTAACTATTCTGGAGGTCTTGCACTTCTTTAAAGTTTTGTTGGAATTTGGTGACCAATTGTTCCATTTCTTTTAGTAAATTGGGCCCTAACATGAGCCTTCCCATCGGAATATCCCAAGTAAATGGTGTTCTACACTTCCAACCATAGAGTAATTCGAAGGGATTCATCTTGGAAGAGCTATGATATCTGTTGTTATATGGAAATTCTATGATGCAGATAATCCTCCAACTTTGTTGGGTTGTTCATAACATACATCCTAAGCATGTATTCCAAAATATGGTTTACCCATTCTGTATTCTCGTCCATCTACGAGTGGTAAGAAGTACTAAAGTTTAACTATGTATCTAATACGAAGAATAAGGATCTCCAAAATTTTTTGGAAAACTTCGTGTCTTGATCTGAGATTTCCTTGGGTATCCCATGCAATCCGAATATATTCGTTAAGAATATGTCAGTATTGTGAGTGTCGTTCTATGTTGACTCCACCGGGATGAAGTTTGTCTTTTTTGATAACTTTTCAACCACTAAAAAGATAGAAACATTTTTCTTCTTTCTCTTTGGTATACCAATAATAAAATCCATACTAATGACCTCCCACTTCCATTCTGGGATGGGTAATGGTTCCAACAATTCTGAAGGATGATGGTGCTCATCTTTGACTATATGACATTCTTGACATTTTTAGATAAAAAATGCTATGTTGGCCTTTAAATTATTGTTGATATTTATCTTTTAATATCCTGGATTCCCCGAGTAGGGTTTTTGATGAAATTCCATGAGGATGGAGGACCTAATGTCCCCTCCTTCAGGAACATATAATCTTCCTTTGGAACACAATAGTCTAGTTTCCTCTACCTTATAATCTTTTTGTTGTTGAAACAACCTATCCTCTTGGAACTTCTTGAGTATTTCAACATAGAAACGTTCAACTCCATTTTTTCATTTTGATCCACTTGTGCAAACATCAATCGGTTTGACTTAAAATTACCTCATATAATATATGAGCTTTTCGACTTAAAGCATTGACATTTTTATTCTCCTTTCCATTTATATGATTTAAATAAAAATGGTACTCGCTAAGGAATTCCAACCATTTGTCCTTCCTGGAATTTAGATATGGCTGATCAAATAAATACTTCAGACTCATGATTTTTGTCATCTAAAGAATTTCTTCCCCATGAGTTAGTGTTTCCACAGCTTCAAGGGGTGGATAATGGCTAGTAACTGAAGATCATGGGTGGGATAATTGTATTCATGTTCCTTTAACTTTTGCAACTCATAAGAGATCATAAATTTGTTATGCAAGAGGACCCTCTGAGTTCTTCCTTGTTTGCATTCATGCAAACAACGAAATCCCCATTGGGATCCACAATTCAAAGTATTGGTGCAGTAGTCAAAAGATGTTTAAGATTCTGAAAACTTTCCCCGCACTTTGTTGTCCATGAGAACTTGTTTTCCTTCTTTTTTAAAGTGGTAATGGGACAAGAAATCCTCAAAAATTTCTTGATGAACTTTCGATTGTAACCTACAAATCCTAAAAATGGCCTAATTTAAGTAATACGTGTAGGGTTAGGCCAATCCTCTATGGATTTAATATTTTCTAGGTCAACGCTTATCCCCTTCTTGGAGATGATGTGACCTAGGTACTTTATCTATGGTTTGTAAAAATCACATTTACCAAACTTACTGTAAATATGGTGTTCATGTAACACCTGTAATACTATGTGGACATTCTCTTCATGTTCCTATTTACTCTTAGAGTAAACTAGGATCGTGTCTATAAAGGCCAATAAAAATTTGTCCAGGTATTTACTCAAGATATTGTTCATCATGCACAAAAAATTTGCCGGTGCATTGGTCAACACAAACGGCATTAATACAAACTCGTAGTGGTCGTATCAAGTTTGAAAGGATTTTTTATGAATATCTTCATCGTGAATCTATACCTGATGGTATATGGATTGTAGATCGATCTTTGAAAAAATATTGGCTCCTTCAACTTGATTGAATAATTCATCGATTCTAGGGAGTGGGTAATGGTTCTTGATAGTCATCTTGTTAAGTTAGCAGTAATTGATTCACATTTGCATCATTCCATTGTTATTATTTACAAAAATTATAGGTGCTCCCCAAGGGGACAGACTCAGTCGGATATAACCCTTCTCAATCAACTCTTGTAAATGCAACTTGAGATGCACCAACTCTAGTGCTCTCATGCGATATAGGTATTTTGAAGCCGGAACTGAACCGGGTTTCATTTCTATGGAAAAATATAAGTCTCGTTTCAGTGGTAATCTTGGTATTTCCATGGAAAATATATCCATAAAGTCTACATAGACGGAAAGTCCTTGATGTATTTCTCTCTCTCAGCTTCTACATCATGTAGTTTTATAGAAAACAATTTACAGCCTTTCCTAATGCACTTCTTTTCTTGTAAGGAAGATATATTCGTAACAGAAACCTGCTTAGTTATTCCTTGAATCTTAGTATGATTCCCTTGGCCATCTATGAAAAATATTGGTGTGTTTAAACAATCAAGCATGGCATGGTGTTGCTCCAACCAATCCATGCTAATAAGTAGAACATATGATCCTAAGGGTAAACTATTCAAAACTATTTTAGTGGGAAAAACATTCAAGTCCACCTCACAATCTCTCACTATTTCGAAAACCCTTAGTTTCATACACCTGGCTAATTCCACCAGCCACGGTTTCTCACGTTTAAAATTTTATAGTTTACGTGTCTCAACAATTTTAGGATATACATAGCTTTGGCAAGCATCAAGATCAGCCAAATTATAAATAGACATGTTTGAAACCTTACCTTCTATCTTGACCATAGTAACCTGATGGTCTGCTTGTCGGCCATCCAAAGCTGCATAAACTATTGGTATGCTAGATATTTCCACTACCACCGGGTCTTCTTTTAGATTCTGCAAGACTCCATTAGTATTCTTTTTACAAAATTTGGCATAATAGGGCACTTGGCATTTCAAGAATTTGATTGCAAGTGGAGCAACATTGGCTCCTCCATTTGTTGTGGGTCTGTTAGCATTTGGTGCAGACGCATTTGGTTTCGGACTCGTCTTGTTGAAGTTTCTGTTTGTTGGAAAACTATTTTTTTATTTTCTGTAAGGTGAAGGGTTGAAACTTGGTTTACGATTGTCCGAGAAGGTTCTAGACATGTCTTGAATTCTGATGATGTTTTCCTGCCTTAGTTGTCCAATATCGAAGACTAGCTCTGTGTAGGGTAGTGTCCATAGTTTTAGGTATGTCAAACTCAATTCTATCTCAAACAAGAATTATCATGACCATTATTTTGGCCCATGTTTCACATCTTTGTTCCTACCCTAAATTCATAGTCCTAGCATTTAAAATAAATATCATAATTGTATGCACAAGTGTTTTAAAGGTCCCATCTAATCTCTCATAACTATTACTTATAAAATTCACCAAGTAAACATTTAAAACAAATTAAATAATTCTATATTTTTAAACAGAGGTCATGACATCGACTCCTGTGCATATTCAAACCCCATTCGTACGCTGTAATAATCACCATAACATAAATACTTACATAGTAAACAATCACATAACTCTACGGTCATTCCATATAACGAATTAAACACAATATAATTTCATACACAAGAATCGCTTTCCATTTATAAACCATATTGAAATATCATTACAGTCCAAAGTAATTACAATGGTGAACATAAACCGAATCCTATGGGAATACAAGCCCCAATTCACATCCACATCAAAAATACAATGTGTTACATCAAACCATGAACAAAGTTGAACCCTTAGGTTATCGTTTACAATAACTTATGGTGGCACTATACATACACCATATGCAGACTACATATTATAATAACAAACAATATGTTTAATAACAAACCATAATGCTACAACTAAGTCATAAGACTTAAGCTCTCCCTCTGCACAGTAATAATGGCCTCGGGTAAATTAAATAAACACACAGGATAATAAATCCAAGATATATATAGTTACATACGTGCTCGTAAGACCCTCATTAATCCATGCGCAACATTGGCCTAAGCCACGGATTATAAAATAAAATACATTGTTTATATAAACAACAAATGAGTACTGTCAACGTTTTAACCTACAATGACGAAGGACATCGTGGGTTCGCACCCTTGGCTTTGTCACAATCGATATTATTTTTCCAATCAACGAAACTGTAAATATTGCAACTAACTAAACTATTGTAGAAACCCTAGGAATTTCAAGTTCCATACACATCATGGCCTGACCCTTTTGCTATCAAGTATTATAGTGAAGATCCAAATAAAATCATTATACACAGTCCATCAACGAAGGTGTTTTCCTATTTTAAACCACAAAGCAATCAAATAGCATGGCATAAATTCCACACCCATACAGTAATGTATTATCCATTGCCAAAAACACAGGAGTATAATTTACACAGTAATTCTATTATCGCAATCAAGTATTAGATAGACGCACCATCGGCTTGGAACCATTGCAAGAAATGGTGTTTCCCAGGCATAAAATCCCCAATCCAAAATACAAGTTACAATAACATAATTCATACATAGAACCTGTAAGGGAACCATGATTCTATTCATGGCTTAAAAGCATCAAAGTATATTAAAACCCAAGACTGTTTACATAGGCCCGAAGGCTCATCAAAAACCCACATAGAATCCCCAAACAAAATGATGAAAATGAAACATAGATAGGCCGATAGGTGGCAAGCATAATCTTGATAAAAAGCTTACCTTGCACCATATTACATTATCCTTTCCTGGACAATCAATATTATCGAGTTAACCTACCTTTCACCAACCTGGGTACCTGCAACCACGGACGATGAAGGATGAGGATCATGAACTGTTGAAACCACATAATAAGATATCAAACACTGCTATGAAATCAATGACATTTACCTTCGATTCGCTGGAGGTCGGATCCATTTCTCCTATGCAGAGCCAAGACCAAACCCCAAACAACAAAGCAAAATGACAAGTCCATCTTGAGGCAAGCCCTAAGCTTGGGCTACCATGAAAACCAAGGTGCATTAATGGTACCAACTGGTATGCATTATCAAGGAGAAAACCCACTTTGCCATAGTTTGGTATCATTGTAATAACGATAGTCTCCATCCCCATACAATTCTTAAAATCCCAACATATATGGTTCAACCATATGTTAACGTGCCACCCCAAAGCATATTACAAAGTTTAATATATATCAATGTTTTAGGCAATGTATAATCCATACAATATGCATGCCAGCCCAAGTTTAAATACTAAGTGTTTTATGTAGTGGGTATCGTATAACCATAGGATTAATGCCTTGGACCTTGATTTACCTTATGCCCTAAGCATCAAGCTTAAGAATCATGGCATATGAAATATTCCATGGTATCAATGCTAACATAATAACCAAGTCTGATCTAGAGCCAAATTATAACCTGCCAATAAAAACAAGAGATATGCTCATACATATAATAACATAACATGAAACACAAAAACAATGACTGATAGGAATAACATAGTTAATGTATATAGGTTGGATAATTAATGAAATAGGATTTACCTTGATCTGAGTTTGCAAAGAAGCATAATAATGAACAATAGGAATGATAATAATCAAAATGTTTAGCATTATTTAAATTCTTCGTCACTAGGTATAATCTGCATACAAGATGAAAGAGGTGCCTTTGTTCGAAGAACAAAGTAAGCTTGCTAGTCAAGGGAATATTTTACCTCTCAGCCTATCATGGGATAACGAGTCGTGCCACTTCCCCCACTTTGTTTCCACAAATAATGTTAAGTTAGCACTCTATAAATAATGAGTAAGACTATGCAGAAAGAATGAAGCATATAATCAAGTAACGACACATACAAGACTGTTATAGTGGGTTTAACCACTCTAGGTGAATCACACTTTGTATGGCCTTACCCTATCCCGCTGCAGACTCTTTAGACCCCATGGACCATCTTTTGTCCTTTGATGTTTCCTTGATCATCCCTAAAAACATATGAAAAATGATATACGCATATTTTAAACCTATAGTCGCGTACATACGTGGGTTTGACCCATATAACTGCGTACATCAAGATGTGTGAATAATCCAAATCCTTTTAGAGTTTTTCTTGACATGGATCCAACTCATTTGAGTCCTGGCCTTCCATATGTCGTGAGATCACACAGATTCGACCTTTCATTATCCCTTTGAAAGCTATATAAGGAACCCCTTTGTACATTGAAGGCATATAGAGAGAATTGAGAGAAAAGAAACTATAGTCCATTGTTGCCAGAACTTATACTTGAGTCTGCGTCCCTTTGTCCCTTGGAGCACTGTCGTGTTCTTCCCAAGCTTGCCTTTTTCTTGTGAGGTTTCTATTCAGAGATGGAGGATTAAAGTGGTGGAGACCCAAGTGGGGGATTCAGTTTCTCTGGTTCGCAGACGTGCCGTCAAAGGTTGTATCTATCTTGTAATCTCTGATTTATATTAATAGAAATATATTTTCCTATCCAATGATGTGTATTTGATTGAATATTTTATCCATGGGAATATGTCAAATGCTTTTACATTATTGATTATATATTCTAGAATAGATATAACACCATGATATATAGTATGCTTGTATTGTTTACTTGTTGTTGAGGAAGTATTATATCAATTCAAGCTGAAGATTGGAAAGCTCAACGGAGATCTACTTCAACCGTCCGGAATACGGTACGAGGTCTGATCCTTTAGTGTTAGACATTTTATTTCTATCGCATATTGGAAAGGATTGATTTCTGGAGTCAAGCTGTCTGTTGTGGTACCCCAAGCCATAGGAATTTCTCTCCATAACAGAATTGGTGACTCCGCTGGGGAGTTCCTAGTAGTTGTCCTTTGGGGATGATTTTCTTGGCATTCAATGTATTTAAATTTCTCTTTCTCTCTTATTTCTGTGTCAGGTCTGGGGGCATGTATGCTTGGTAGAGTCTAATTGATGTGAAGTTTGTCTCAGCCTACTTGTTTGCCTTAAATTTTGTGTAACTTTGCTTCCTGTACGCTGGTTTTTGATTTACAATCGCGTATGCATGCGGTTTCCTCTGCGATTTCCACGTATACACGCGGGTTTATTGTGAATAGTCACGTATACCCTTGATTTTGTCTTTTTGGGGAAGATAATTGGTTGCTGGGTGAATGCTGTTAGTTGCTGAGTCTCCTTTGGCACTTCCTGAGTCTGTTTTGACCTCTGTTTCTAACCGAAAACGTCTTTTTTAGCCTAATTTTTTTTTTTTAGGAAAGTTCTTGTCATGGCATTTTCAATTTTTTGTTTGAGATTAGTGCATTAGAGTTCTCTTACCTTAGTGCTTTGCTTTAATACTGTTTATGTGTGCTTGCATATTCTGGGGGTCGTAGAATCATTCTTTTGCTTTTTGCATCTCTTTTATTTTCAAAAAATCCAAAACATTTTCTTATCATCATGCATTGCATTTTGCACTTTGCATTGTACTTGCACTAGATCTAGATTTGCTTTGGAGTACTACTTAGGACTTCATATAGGAAATATTTGCATTCATCATTTGAAGAAGAATTGTGCATTTCATGTAGTAGCATACCCTGTTTTCATGGACACAATGCATTTTCATTGATTGTTAGGTGTGCATTTTACTTCTTGTTGCGTCATAACACCACTAGTTGCACGACCATATCCTATTTTTGAGTAATAAAGCCAACTAAAATCAATGCTAAATAAAATGAATTACACTCTTTTCTTTTCTAGGGTGCACCAACAAGCTTAGGTTTTAGGATCTTGGAATAGTTCATTGTAAGTCAATTCTCCAAGATCACTAAACAACAACATCTAGGTGTTTGTCTAGGTGAGAGTGTGAAATCCTTGGTATAACCATTGTTCTCAGGATCCTCCTCTCAAACAAGAGTTAAGCATGAGGGAATGTGAGCGTTTATTGATTGGGATGACCCCTAGTCATAACTGAGTAGCACCGGAGATATTTCCAGGATTGTATTCGTATTTGGGGGCTCTTTCGAGAGTTTCGGGCTACGCTACCCTATCCATACAGTCAATCCCACCTGCGACTGTCTGCCTGAGCATTGATTATATTAAGGTGACCTTAGTGACCTTAGATAGGATATCTAGGGGGTACTTGTAAAGGTTATTCTGCAGGTGTCACGGATAGGTTGGGGTCAGACAACACAGTCACTTTACGCGTTGAAGCTGAGGGCCACAATAATTGGTTACGTACCTCCGCTTTTTGTGTATGGGAGTCTCACGCCTCTCCTAGGTGAGACATACCTGCTTCATTCGGGAGATCACTTATCCAGCCCTTGTTTGCTTGCATTTGGATTTAGATTTTATTAGTGATTTCTCTGTGCACGATAGTTGGCCTAGGGTTTACGTAAATAGAGAGTATTTTCTATTTTTTGAGTCATTGTGGATTCGAGTGCAGTTCCTCGCTGTTCTCGTCGGTTAGCAGGACTTCCGCCTTCTTCTCCTCCTCCTCCTTTGGGAGAGAGACCTAGAAATTCCAGGCAGACTATGTCACACACTGATTCACAGACCATGGGAGACCATTCAGAGGAGATTTATAAACCACCTCCTCCCATTCACATAGACAATGGGGAACTTACTCCTACTTATGATCCTTCACCCGACTTAGCTAAGTTAGGTCCTGTGATTTCGGAGATAGGACCCTTACATGATCGACCTACTCACCCTCGGTCTGATTCCCCATTGACGCATTACTGGTATGGAATGCTGAAATATGCCGAGACTCACTTTGAACCTTCCAGTACTAGCTACGGTAGTTATGCTACGTCTGGTTTCCCTGCACATGATTTGACATTTCATGTCGAATCCGACTTTGATCCTAACACTATGCCTGGGGGCACTCTCATTCCTTAACATGCGGAGAGGTTTGGGAGCTCCAGTCACATTGCACCTTCCATCCCAGTGGTGGAAGCTACATTGTATCTCCCTCCTAGGTCTAGGGTTAGCGATCCGATTAGGATACCAGATCCGAGACGAGTGGCGATAGGCGGTTGTACATATATTATTCCTTCATGCTCGATTCCTAGTTCTTCAAATGTACATCCTCCACCTTATTCATGTGGTTCTTCAAGCCGGTATATGGCTACGAGTCATGTCCGTACTGGGGTTACTAGGTCGATTGTGTCTCAAGTTCACATACCGCCCGCTGCGTCGGGAGGCTATGTTCACACTTCTAGAGGTCAGCTTGCTACATCTGGGGCATGTATACCTACTTTTGGTATGTATGTCCCTAATTCCGGAGATTATATTCCTACCTAATGAGTGTCTCATGGGGCATCGCATGCGATGACGTATGGACCTCATTATGGGACGAAGTATGGACAGGTTTCTTCACCTTACGGAGGTGGGTATCAACAACCTTCTTACTCTCCTAACTACGGATTCGTAGCCCCTACTATTCAAGGTCCACCTTACTATGGTACTTCCACGCCACCCTATACGGGTTAGACAGGAGGAGGACACTATGGCCAAGGCCATGGTGGTAATCAACCCTATATGAACCAAGGAGGGGTCCATCGACCTCATCATCCTAGGCTCCCTTTCCTTGCAAGGCTTAAACTTCCTAACTTATCAAGACTCACAAATGATCTTGTGGCTCATGACCTAGCTTGGCCGGCTGTCCCTACCAAGCTCCCTTTAGATATACCTAAGTTCAAAGGAAAACCGGGAGAGGATCCAAGCAAACACCTTACTACGTTTCACCTTTGGTGCTCTTCGAATTTGTTACATCAGGACTCAGTCCGTTTGAGACTATTTCAACGCACCCTCATAGGGCGCCTACGGAAAAATGGTATATAGAGTTACCTAGTGGTGCTTTAATAGTGTTTGATGATCTTGTGATGACTATCCTTAATCACTTCCAGCTACCAGTGCGCTATGACGTTGGTACTGAACTCTTGTCGACATTTCGGCAAGATAAAGCCACCCATATTTCTGATCATATTCAAGAGTGGTGTAGATGGAAGAGATTAATTAAATCCTTTATACCACTGGAGTTCCTCCTCGAGTGGTTCCTCAAATCGTTATTACCATATATAGCGAAGGATGTTTCCACATCCGGAGTGCAGAATGAGGAACAAGCGATCGTTAGGGCGCATGAACTGGACTTGATCTATGCTCAGTCTGGTTTGTTTTATGAGATTATTCCCAACGCTCCTCATTCCAGTTTTGATCCCAAAGTCAAACCTGGACCACATGCCGATGGAATTGTGGGTTGTGCAAGTGCGAAACCTGTGGATTCGGTTGCAAAACAAGTTAGCCAGTTGTCACTCAACCAATCTTCTCTGGGACAAGCTACGGCTTCGTCTCAACCCACCCAAATGGTGAATGTACTTTCTTTTCAATCATCGGACCAGAAGGGTAACCAACATCCCAGATGAAATAGAAGAAAGGGTAAAAATAATAATCGAAAGGGTGGGAATAAGAATGAGAATGCTACCAATAATGACAAGAAAGGTAAAAATGCTAGGGGGGACAAGCAAGACAAACGTAAAGTTAAATTCCCTTGCAAGTTATGTAAGGATGATCACCTCACTTACATGTGCCTCATATTGATGAAGCTTCAAGATTCTTATCACAAGGACTAGCTGTGCTAACGAACCCTTTACCGAATAACCACAATATGAACTCGAAGTCCCATGACTAGTCCAGTGAGAATGATCCACCAGAGACTAGTGCTCGTGGGTGCATTAACATGGACCTTGCTGCGAAAGTTATGACTCATGCGAAATATTATAATTCATCACAACCTAGCCCAGGAAAAGAGCCTAATCCACCAGGGTCCCCTTTGCGCATTGAGAAACCTATGGATAAACCTGAGGCTACACCTCGCATTCCTAAGGGATTCCTTAAGCGTTCGGGGCATAATCCAAATGCCTGAGCCGCCCAGAATTATTCAGTTGTCAAGCGTTTGGGCCATACTCCTTGTGCGATGTCTGCATTGGAAGTGCTTCAGTGTTGTCCTTCGTAAAGGAAGGTGTTGCTTTCTACCCTTGGTGTGAACGGAGATGATTCTTCCTTGGTGATCAAATTTGAAGCCGTAGAACCGCAGCCTCACTTGCCCTAATATGTGTCCCTTTTGGTGCATGTAGAATGTCTTAATATGATCGTCAAGTGTACTATGATTGACGAGGGCGGTGCGACTTCTGTGATGTCTTTGTCCTGTTGGAAGGGTCTGGGTTCTTCTGAGATGTCTAAATCAACGACTATGTTAACTGCATTTGATGGGAGATCTTTTAGGCCGCATAGCATCCTTCCTTCCCTTAAAGTACATTTCGGGGGGCAGACCATTGCGATAGAGGTTGAGGTGGTTGATGCACCCCTTGACTACAATATCTTGTTGGGTAGGAACTGGATGTATAGTATGCAAGCCATTGCTTCTTCCTTGTTCCGCGTTGTATGCTTTAAACATAACGGGAAGATTGTAACGATTGATCAAATGGAATTCAAGAATTCGCCTGTTACCGCATCTTCGGGAGACTTGGTCCTGATTGTTGAGCACTCTCAGCCAGCAACTGGGAGTGTGGGTGTAGGCATGTATCCATCCCTCATGGGAAGCTTTAGTTGTCCTGCACCAGTCCTCATGATAGGATCCTGTTCTGATGAGGTTTCGACTTCTATGACCTCGGTGTCCTTTCGCACGTCCCATATGGAAGATCCTTGGATTCTTCCCACACCGAGTACTTCGAGTGAGCCCATCGATACGAGAGTGCCGTTGCTTGCAGCTATGATTTCTTATCAAGCTAATCTCAATAGTGTTGCAGAGCCTTGTTCTTCCTCTTCGAGGACAGAGGAGGAAGACCCCTATGTGCTTCCAGCATGGGTAGTACAGTCTTCTCATGCCCATGACTACCTTGATACGATTTTCCCTTCAGATGAAGGGATTATCGAGGCTATGTCGGGTGTTGAGCTGCCATGGGAGGAAATTCATCATAGATCATATTTCCTTCCACCGCTTGACCGTTTGGAGCATGAGGATTATAGGGAGATTCTTTGTTAGAGAGTTGGTAGTCATGTGGTTCCATTAAGCTCTCCTGGTCCGATGGCTAATGGAAACATGGTGAACATATCTTCCATGATTCCGATCAACATCTCTAGTAATCCTATCATTGTTGAGAATATCTATATTGGGGCGGAATGTTCCCATGCTGAGATTCTCGAATATACCAAGCTATTCAAGGAATTCCGTGATGTTTTTTCTTGGTCTTATGATGAGATGCCAGGTATTGACCCTCGGATTGTCAAACATGATATTAATACTTACCCCAACGTTAAGCATGTTCGACAACATTTACGTGCCATGAATCCTAGGAAAGCACCCACCATTAAGGCAGAGATAGAGAAGTTGTTGAAAGCCAGTTTCATCTATCTCGTTCCCTTGACGGAGTGAGTTTCAATCCCTGTTCTAGTGGATAAGAAGAAGGGAGCGATTCGAATATGCACTGATTTCCATGATTTAAATTGTGCATGTCCTAAGGATAAATTCCCCACACCATTTATAGATCATATTTTGGATGAGTGTGCGGGTAGCGAGGTGTTCTCCTTCATGGACGGATTTTCCAGGTATAATCAGATCCAAATTAAACCTAAGGACCAACACAAGATTGCATTTATTTGTCCTTGGGGAACGTTTTCATATCGGAAAATTCCTTTCGGCCTTAAAAACGCCAGAGCTACGTTTCAACGGGTGATGAACTTGATTTTCCACGATCTCAAGTCCATTATCGAAGTATTTTTGGATGATCTCGGTGCTCATTCTCATATGAGAATGCGTCATCCCTATCACCTGAGATTGGTATTCGAAAGATTCCGCCACTATTCAGTTAGATTAAATCCTCATAAGTGCATCTTTTGCATGAAGACAGGTCGTTTATTAGGATTCATCGTTTCAAAGGAGGGTATAAGAGTTGACCCTTTGAAGGTAGAGGCAATACTTCAGTTGTCTCCCCTGAAGGACATTCGTCATCTTCAGTGTTTGAAAGGCATGGAAAAATTCTTACAAAGATTTGTTTTTAGCTTTTCCAATTTGACTAGAGGCTTCATGCATCTCTTGAAGAAGGATACTCCCTTTGAATGGGATGAGCGAGCCCAGGAGTCCTTCGATGCACTTAAGAAATCCCTAGCATCGACCCCTGTGATTAGTCCTCCGGATTATAGCCGTGATTTTCTATTATATGTGGCTGCATCCTTAGAGACGATTGGTATGGTTTTAGTTCAGGAGGATGAGGAGCTCCAAGAGCATGTCATATATTATCTGAGCCGAAACCTTATTGACGAAGAGATTCATTTTTCTCATGTCGAGAAGCTTGCTTTAGCTACCGTACATGTGGTTCAGCATTTGAGACATTATATTCTCCTTTGCCAGACCTTGGTTGTGGCTCATGTCAATCCATTTCAGTTCATCCTCACATGAAGGATGATTGGGGGGAAGTATAATAAATGGATTGTCATTCTATAAGAATTCGATCTCGAGTTTGTTTCGGCAAAATCAAAGAAGTCGTTAATTTTTGCAGATCTTATATCGGATTTTTCGAGCAAGGACGAGGAGTTGGTTTGTGAAGATACGTTTGTTGATGAACACATCTTCTTAATCTTAACGTCGGACCCATGGTATGGGGATATCATAGTATATCTGCAAACACAGAGGACCCCTACTCACCTCTCGTGAGATGAACGATGACGATTACGCCACGTCTCTAAGAACTACCTTATAGTGGACAATAATTTGTACTGCCGTGGGGTAGATTCCATTTTATGATGTTTTTTAACTCACGAGGAGGCTGAGGTTGTGATGAATGATTGACACGGAGGGGCATGTTGTGGTCATTTATCTGGGCTTTCTACAGCTCAAAATATTTTGATAGCGGGTTATTTCTGGTCGTCAATATTTAAGGATTGTGTTGATGCGGTCAAGAGGTGCCACCCTTGCCAGGTGTTCACATGTAATATGCGCTCGAAACCTGCCCTGTTACACCCCATTATCACCACCGGTCCCTTCACTAAGTGGGGGCTTGATTTTATGGATTGCAACCCAGCTTTGGTTGGGGGGTACCATCACATTATAGTGGCTGTTGATTATTTCACGAAATGGGCTGAGGCAATGCCTACAGTAAAATATGATGGTGAGATAGTCACTCACTTCGTATTCAACCAAATCATTACTCGGTTCGGGATTCCAAAAGAGCTAGTCACTGACTATGGCTCGCACTTTCAGAACCGTACGATGGAAGAGTTGGCATTCAAGTTAGGGTATAAGCAAGAGCACTCCTCTTCTTACTACCCCCAAGTGAATGGACAGGTAGAGGCAGTGAATAAATCACTCAAATCCATTCTCCAATGAACCATCGCACAAAGAAAGATGAATTGACATATTATGTTATACCCTACTTTGTGGGCATATCGAACCACGGTTAATACTGCCATTGGTTTTTCTCCATATCAGCTTGTACATGGAGTGGAGTCGATATTGCCGGTTGAATGTGAGATTCCTTCGTTGAAGCTAGCTGTGGAACTCTTACCAGACACTTCACCTTTGGAGGAGCGTTTGGTCCACATTGAGCAACTTGATGAGCAGTGTCAGGATTCCTTGGTGGCTCTATAGGTTAATAAACGTTGCGTTAAGGTACAGTACGATAAGTTTGTCCATACAAGAGTGTTTAGTGAAGGAGACTTGGTCCTTTTGTGGGATCAATCGAAATAACCCTTGGGGGCAGGGAAATTTAATCCTATGTGGCATGGTCCTTACATGGTCAAGCGTGTACTAGAGAAGGGTTCCTATGAGTTAGTCGATTACAAAGGCACAGCTTTGGCGGAGCCTAGAAATGGGCTCTATCTCAAAAAATACTATGCACGATCTTTAGCCAAGGCTTCTTGTTGTATATTATTGTACAACTTTGCATAGTTAGGTCTTTTTCTTGTGATCAAATTTGTGATTAGTTTTCGTTTCTTTTAGCAGATGTCAATGGAATCTTCCACCTACATAGGATTCACGGATGGTGCAAGCCATCACACTCAACACTCAGCCTCTGCTGCTAGGGTGATTTATACTCCTATGGGTCAGGTACTATCTTCAGGAGGTGTATGTCTATGGCCATCTTCCAATAATGTTGCTGAATATAGCGTCGTTATTGAGCTTCTACGGGATGCCATTTCGCATGGCATTCTATCTCTTGAGGTACGTCTTGATACAGATTTAGTAGTGTCATAGCTCAATGGTTTGTACCATGTTAGAGATCCGACGTTATTGAGAAGGTTCTTACATGTGACATTGTTAGAACGACAATTTGACAATATAACATATATACACATTCCAAGAAATAATAATCAAGTTGTTGACTCATATGATAACTATGTGTTAGATTGGCATTTGTTTCATTCACAATAAATTAATCACAAACAATTTTTACACATGTAAATAAATAAACCGATCACCATAAAACTTTTTTATATATAAAAAATGTGGTAATACATAGTGTCATATACAAAAGTGGAGCTTTCAAAGCTTCCATCATATAATACACGGTTGTACAAAATGTATACAATCCCAGGTGTCTAATCATGTGGAGGAGGAGGTTTGTGATCATAGAACATCACCACACCTCTAGCTAGCCGTCGAAATAAATGCACCCATGCACGTGGTACACCCACCACCTGTCGTTGCATGGCCTTAGGAAAGTCCTCGACTTGCACCATGGGAACTCTATGAGTCAGTCGCACGAAGTTGGTATGAATGCTCTGGAGCGTTCGCTCCACATCCACACCCGTGATGTCATCTCCTCTTCCCCTCCGTCTATGACGTGGGAAGCCCTTTGGTCACCATGGTCCCACATATGCATACAAATGGTAGATGTCACTATGTGTTGTTGTGCAAAAACATGTCTTTTTGATTCCACATAATCAAGAAAATACAAAAAAAAAAAAATAACTCAAAAAATTTAAAAAAGAGTGAGAGTCGAGATTCGGTACCTATATCACCATATGTCGATCCTGGTGGCAATGGCATGTCCAGATCCCCCCGGAATTCTATCCCTGCATAGGGGTAGTCCTCTATGGCAACTATCTGTCATCACCACCATGAGAAGAAGTCAGCTAGATATGGATTGGCCACCCTACCACCCCCCATTCTACGCATAGCATCTTCCCAACTCCGTTGGGCCGGATCTTGAACCTCGTGGAGAGGAACATCCACTCTAGGGATCAATCCTGGAACACACTCGAAGAAAAACGTGCTCAAAATACTGCTTAACCCGAATTTCCATATCCTACCTACCTTACACTCACTGAGCTGGTGCTTCATGTTGCTTAGTAGTGTAGTACTCCAGTCATATATGGTCAGTCTCATACACTCCACCGCATAGAAAATCAGTGGCCGTGAGGCCTGATGGAGTGATGCTAAGCCTGCTATCCTACCCAGCGTCAGTAGTATGGCCTTTAGGCCCAGCACATGTATAGCATTGGTGGGGACTTGACTCCCCACCTTCTCCGTATCTGGGTAGCAGTACAAAGCTATGTACTCATCGATAGTAAGGCCACCTCCTAGCCCACCTCGGGAACGAAGGTTCACCACCTCCCCTCGTCTAGATAGCCCTGTGATAAAGTATATGTCTTCCACCTCTATGGTGAGAGACATCCCATCAATCCATAAGGACTCCGAGTCAGCATCTGTAGCAATCTTGGTTTGGCCCTCAAACCACCAAGACACCAAAACTTGTAGAGTCCGTAGCCATGAAGAGCTTGTTTAGCCATTACTTCAGTCCTTACTGATTCCTCTACTTCACCATGCTCACGCTCTCTCCACTCTAGCACCATGCTATAAGAGAAATTGCCAAATTTCCCATTAGTTCCTTAGAAAAACACTTGCGTGGCCTCATACGCGACTGTTTTCCAAACAAGCGCGTATGTACATGGTTTCTAGCCCCTTTTCCTCGTATAGCCAGCCCTATATGCAGAAAAAGATTTGATATCTGCGTGGGTTGTAGCGCTCATGTAGAGATGGCCTAAACAACTTCATTTAACCATGAAAAATTACAAAAATTATATCAAAATGCAAGAGGAGAGCATGAGTAACTACCTAGAGGAAACGGTTGTGAATTCCGCCGGCTGGATCTCTTGGAATTTGCAGTTGAAAATCAGAGCTCAAATGGGTAAAAGTTTCAAATGATTTATATTTCTTACTATTTATAGAAAAATTTTCAAATATTTGAAAATTTTTACCCCCTTTCCTATAGTTTCGACATTTTCTAACCATTTTGGACTGTTTTTGACATAATTGGTGATATAGATGACCTTTTGTAGTGCCGTTTCAGCCATTGGATTGACCCATTCGTACTGATCTCAGGTATAATGTCTACACTAGCATATAGGTTAGGTTTACCACTGTTTTCATTTTGCATGAACTTATGACCACATCTCCATGACCTTAGGTATGAACCCACTCTATTATGTCACAGAACCTTCTTGCTGCTTTAAAAGTGGCATGATATGAGTGGTAGAGATTCACCTTACATGGGTACCCTAGTTAGCACCTTATTTGCATTTGGTGCCCATGCCGATGTTTTCTCCTTTAGGGTGTGGGAGTCCGTTGTATAGTTCTGCCATGACATTTCGCAATAGCCTCATACTCCTCTTGATCTTATGCTGGCCTATTTCCCTCCGAACTCACCTATGTCAAGTTGTGAATGCATTATCATGAGCTTTTCCTACCTTATTGAGCTTTATGCTGGCTCCCCTGAGATTGCGTTTCAGTAATATAACCAGAGCTTGTCTCATGTCTAGCCATGCAGAGCCATTTTTTATATCCTTTGCATCTTGATTTCTCTTTTTACTGGGAGGGGATTTTCCCCCGAGTCTCGATATCCTACACATGTATCCTTTCATTGAGCATAGGTATGTTCCACTGCTTGGAACTAGTTTGTTTTCCTTTATGACACCCGTCTCCTTCTAGTTTGTAACTATAAAGCTAGTTTATTCTTTTTTCAATATTTTTAAATAACTGAAAAAGTCCAAAAAAAAATCAAAAAACCAAAAAGCCGGACAAGGAAAGATGTTATCTTTGGCAGCTGTCGAGTCGTGTCGCCTTTGAAAAGAGCACTCTATATCACATCCATTGGTTGGGTTATAGTTTGAATTTAGGAGTTGTACTTGTTTATCTGAGTTTATATCCACTGACTGGTTAAGCTTCCAGTCCCTATGGAGCCTCTGTTGATGCCTCCTGTGTCACAGAGATGTCCCAGTTTGTATATCGAGTCTATGCTGCCTTCATTCATTCACCATACGTTGTTATGCTCTTGTTAGAAGGAATTTGAAACCTGAGTCTGCCATCCCTCAGTTATCTTGACTTTGCATGTCGGCCATTCCTGGTACAGTTACTGGTTCATGCACCTTATGATCGAGTCCTTCCACATTATATAGCTTTGCAGAGTACCTTGTATTGGATGATGGGGGATGCCTTAATTCCCTCCGTCCAGTGGATTTCATCCCATCGACTTCAAATCATTTATTCTGGGATTGGAATCTAGAGTCATTTTGAGTGCCTTGAGACTTGCAGTCATCAGTGGCAGGTTCTCTCACCATCGACAGTTTCTTGGGAATACATCAATGTCCCCTGATCGATGGATCCTCTCAAGTGTTTGACCTCAACACATTTATTCACACTTGTTAGTTTTCACTCTAGTACCTTGATTCCCATTTTCATCATTGGTGGGTGATCTCGCGTCTATTAACGATATACATTAATGACCGGTAATCAGATGATGGACTACTATGTTTGACCTCGACACCTCTATTCGCATAATATGACATGTACTCGTAGCGGTTTGTGTAGACGACTTTCCAGATTGGTGGCATCTCTTATATGCTACCTCCTTGATCGTGCCTGTGTTCATGAGATTTCAGCTCTCGTGACTTGAGTCCAGTATATGTCAGATATTTCTAGCCACTATGGAGATCTTGATCTATTATATATCTTCAGCCATTTTGGAGATCATGGTCCTTTGTATATCTTCATCATGGAGATTATAATCTATGTATATTATACGTGGTGATGACCACATATGTGATATCATGCATTATGCCTATTCATGGACACTATACTCTTATGTATCTAGGATTGCTATATGTACTTGCAGTTATATGCAGAGTTGTATTATGGTGCTATGCTGATTGGGTGGCTGGTCTTCCATTTGGGATCCTTCATCGCTCCACTTCTGGGATGGACTTATAATGTATTTCGGCCATCATATGACCCCTTTGACCTCACACATTAGGGGGCATCTTTTATAGCATATTTCACCACTCTAGGTGAATCACACTTTGTATGGCCTTCCCTTGTCCCGCTGCAGACTCTTTAGACCCCATGGACCATATTTTTTCCTTTGATGTTTCCTTGATCATCCCTAAAAACATATGAAAAATGATATAGGTGGATTTTAAACCTATAGTCATGTACATACATGGGTTTGACCCATATAACCACGTACATTGGGATGTGTGAATAATCCAAATCCTTTTGAAGTTTTCCTTGACATGGATCCGACTCATTTGAGTCCTGGCCTTCCATATTCTGTGAGATCACACGGATTCGACCTTTCATTATCCCTTTGAAAGCTATATAAGGAACCCCTTGGTACATTGAAGGCATATAGAGAGAATTGAGAGCAAAGAAACTATAGTCCATTGTTGCCAGAACTTATACTTGAGTCTGCATCCCTTTGTCCCTTGGAGCACTGTTGTGTTCTTCCCAAGCCTGCCTTTTGCTTCTGAGCTTGCTATCGAGAGATGGAGGATTGAAGGGGTGGAGACCCAAGTGGGGGATTCAGTTTCTTCAGTTTGCAGACATGCCGTCAGAGGTTATATCTATCTTGTAATCTTTGATTTATATTAATAGAAATATCTTTTCCTATCCCATGATGTGTATTTGATTGAATATTTTATCCATGGGAATATGTCAAATGCTTTTACATTATTGATTATATATGCTAGAATAGATCTAACACCATGATATATAGTATGCTTGTATTGTTTACTTGTTGTTGAGGAAGTATTATATCAATTCAAGCTGAAGATTGGAAAGCTCAATGGGGATCTACTTCAACCATCTGGAATAAGGTACGAGGTCTGATCCTTTAGTGTTAGACATTTTATTTCTATTGCATATTGGAAAATATTGATTTCTTGAGTCAAGCTGTCTGTTGTGGTAGCCCAAGCCATAGGAATTTCTCTTCGTAACAATGACAAATGTATAATCATAAGAACTAAGAAATAAACAACAATATGAAATCCCAATTAAAGTATAGCAATAAGTATAACCGAAAGAACAATGATAGAATGTGACAAAAACTTATGACCAAGCAGTGGTTCAACTAGTGTATATTATATTTTGCAAGTGTAATAATGTTTTGTTTAGGTATTTTTTACTAGCCTATAATTCTTTTTTCAATTTTTGGGGACATTACAAGCGGTATCAGAGACTAATTTCAATAATAAGAGACCTATGCATGCACCAAACATTTACTGCAAGGAAAATAAAGTATGGTATTAAATTTGTTACTAACAGGAAATTTTTTTGTTATTTAAAATTTTTGAAATTTTAGGAAACTTTTATTGAACAGTTCCATTTATGAACACTAAGGAAGATAACATTCGGTAAGGAAGGATGAACACCCCCACCCCAAAAGTAGAGCTGGTGGTGGAGCTGAATTCTGGTCTTTTGAAGACTATACACAATCTTCAACAAGAATTGCAAAGTCTTAGAGAAACAATCTGAATGAAATAAAATAACAACAAGCTATAAATGAAGCATTACTAGGAAATATGGCAGGAGGAATCCCGAAGGGTAAAACTACCAAGTCCACAAACATCTTAAAAAGATAACCTTACCATAAACAGGCTAGCAGCCCAAGAGGAGAATGAAAAGAGGAACATACCCCTGAAGCATTGAAAGGATATCATCATAGTCCTTCCAGTAATGACTTTCTTTCTCCCCGAATAAAGAAACAAAGAAGTAGTGCCAGTCTTAAGAGGGATTTTAGAAAAATAAGAGCCCTGACCTATGAAGGCGAAGTGAACACTAGGGAGAAGGATGAAGAGTGGCTGCTGGGAATGAGCAAATATTTTTAGGTTTATAACTATTCAAGTGAGATGAAGGCTCTTATTTCCATATATAACTTGAATGGCAAGACAATAAGATGGTGGGGAGATTTAAAACACACCAAGAAAGATGAGCTAAGAGAAATACGTTGGGATAGCTTCCGAAACCTTTTCCAAGAAAAATATATGTCGAAAATGTTCTTCAACAGAAAAGTGAAAGAGTTTCATGAAAAATGCATGGGATCCATGACTATGGATTCATTTATTACCATATTTCTAGATATTTTGCATTATGTACCATACATAAAAGAAGAAAGGGTAAATATCCAGGCGTTCCTAGGACGTCTTCTTCCCATTTTTTGGGACAAGATTGAATTCAACATGTCTAATGCCTTGGATACCACCCTGCAAAAATATAGGCTCTGTTATGAGCATGGATAGCTAAGGAAGGAGAACATGAACTGGAACCAAGTCAAGTCTAAGAAATTTTATGATAACCCTTAACTTGGGTCTAACCCACAACCATACAGAAAGCAGAATAATAGCTTTCAAGAGAAAAAGAACTTCAATAAATCTGGTACAAAGTCTTATGTACCAGCTGCTAATGTTAACAAGATAGTAGCAAGTGGAGCCAATGCTACCCCGCTACAGATCAAGTGTTGGAAATGAAGCAACCCTCATTATGCCTGAGATTGTAAGAACAAGGCAAGTGGGGTCTTGCACAACTTACAACAAGAACTAACTATTGAGGAAATAGATGGAACACCGTGGATCTATGTAGCATTGGATGGCTGACAAGCAGATCATCAAGCTACAATGGTTGAGATAGAAGGTAAGATCTTGAACACTTCTATTTCAATACTCATTGATCCTGGTGCTTGCCGGAGCTATGTTTCCCCTAAAATTGTTGATGAATGCAAACTAGGCAAAGTAAAACATGATAAAACTTGCCTAGTTCATTTAGGTAGAGGTACAAAATGAAAAGCTTCATAAATTGTTAAAGAATGTGAGGTGAACTTGAATGGTTTTTGTATGAATGTAAACCTGAAAATCCTACCTTTAGGATCATACAATGTACTTATCGGCATGGATTGGATGGAACAACACCATGTCATTCTTGATTTCTTACACAAGTCTATCTTGCGTACTCATAGCGAAGGGAACCAAGTGAAGGTTCAGGGCATTTGAAAGAAAGTTTCTATAAGACAAATATCTACCTTCCAAGCAAAGAGGTGCGTTAGGAAGGGCTACACATTGTATGCAGTGAACATCCGAGACATATATTGTAATAGAGAGCCACACATAGAAGACTTCCTTGTTCTTGAAGAATTCAAGTATTTTTTTCCCGAGGAAACCACAGGATTACCTCCAAAACAAGGCGTAGATTTTTCCACCAAACTGACCCCTAGATTAGTTCCGGATTCCAAATCCTCTTACTACATGAGTGCGCCTGAGTTTCTGGAACTCAAACTGCAACTACAAGAATTGATAGAGAAAGGGTATATTGGACCCAGTGTGTCTACTTTTGGAGAATCGATATTTTTTGTAAAGAAAAAGGACAGTATGATGTGGATGTGCATCGATTACCATTAGTTGAAAAAAATGACTATCAATAAGCATAATCCACTGCCTAGGATCGTTGACTTGTTTGATCAGGTGGGAGGAGCCAGAGTATTTTCAAATAATCACCTACAATATGGGTACCATCAGGTACATATTTGTGATGAGGATATTCACAAAACCTCCTTTCCTACAAGGTATTAGCACTACAATTTTTTAGTGATGTTGTTCGGGTTGACCAATGCACCCATGAAATTTATGTGTATGATGAACAACATATTCAGTGGTTATATAGATACTTTCTTTTTGGTATTTATAGACAACATACTAGTTTATTCGAAGAATAAATAAGAACACAAAGAACACCTTTGCATAGTACTACAAGTCTTGAGAAAAACAAACTTTACGCTAAGTTTAGTAAATGTGATCTTTACAAATCACATATACAGTATTTAGGTCACATTATCTCTGAGATAGGGATATTTGTGGACCTGGAAAATATTAAATCCATAAAGGATTTGCCTACCCCTTCTAGTGTCACTGACATTAGGTCATATAATAACGAAATTTCATTGAGAACTCCTTGAGAATCGATTTCCCCATGACTGCTTTGCAGAAGAAAGAAAGTAATTTCTTATGGACCTCTAACTATGAATAATTTTTTCAAAAGCTTAAGCAGGATTTGATGGCCGCACCTGTGTTATGGGTATTTCCTTGTTTGCACAGATGCAAGCAAGGAAGGACTTGGAGGAGTCCTCTTGCATAATGATCACGCGATCTTTTATGAATCACGGAATTTAAAAGAACATGAGAAGAATTACCCTATGCACGAACTTGAGTTAGCTTCCATCATCCATGCTTTGAGGATGTGGAGGCACTACCTCAGGGGAAGGAAGTTCCTTTTAAAGACAAGAAATATGAGTCTGAAATATTGATTCGATCAACCGGATTTGAATGCAAGGAAAGCTAGGTGGTTGAATTTCCTTATTGAGTACCATTTCGAGCTAAAGCACATTAAGGGGAAAGAGAATAAGTTTGCCAGTTCTTTGAGCTGATGAAATCATATGATATACGAGGTGAATTTGAATCAAATCGATACAGATTTGCATGAGAGGATTAGAGCAGCCAACAAAGTTGACACCTTCTATGTGGAAATCCTCAAGAAATTCTAAGAGGACAACTTGTTTCTAAAACAAAAAGAATACAAGGTAGACGAATCCGGATTGCTATGGTCCAAGGATTGTTTGTATGTTCTAGAAGGAGGCGACTTTCAGTCTAGCATATTCATGAAATTTCATCGAGCATCATCAAGAGACACTTTTTATAGCCTAATTTAAAGGCCGACATTGAAATGTTTATTGCAGAATGTAAGGAATGTCAACTGGTCAAAGCTGAGCATTAGCATCCTACGGGATTGGTGGAGTCGTTACCCATTCTGGAATGGAAGTATGAGGTCATTAGTATGGATTTCATCACTGGTTAACCGAAAAATAAGAAGCAAAATGTTTCAATTTTTGTGGTCATCGATAAATTGTCGAAACCAGCACACTTCATTCCTATGAAGTCGACCTACAAGGAAGTGAACATTGTTGATATCTTCTTGAAGGAGATATTTAGATTGCACATGATACCTAAGGAAATCATCTCAGATTGAGATGTTAAGTTTACATGAAACTTTTGGAGATATTTATTCTCTAGATTGGAGACACAATTGAACTTTAGCACTGAATATTCCCCACAATGAGATGGGAAGACAAAAAGAATAAACCATGTTGTTGAGGACATGCTTCAGATGTATGTCATGAACAACCCCACAAAGTGGGAGAATTACCTGCATCTCACAGAGTTTGCGTATAGAAATGTTTATCAGACCTCCTCCAAGATGAGTCCCTTTACTCTATGGAAGAAAGTGTAGAACACCGGTTACTTGGGATAGCCCAGTGGATCAGCTCATGTCAGGGCCTAATTTGCCAATGGAATTGGAACATTTGGTTACCAATGTCCAAGTGAACCTTAGAGTAGCACAACACCACCAGAAAAGTTGTGTAGATCGGAAAAGAAAAGATAAATACTTTCTAATAATTAATCATGTTTACTTGAAAGTAAAATCCAAATAAAGATCATTGAGCTTGGGTAGGTGTGGTAAGTTAGAACCTAGATTTTGTGGACCTTTTGAAATACTAGCCAAGAAAGGGCTAGTGGCATATGAACTCGCATTACCCGCGCATGTAAGAGTCCATAATGTTTTCCATGCATATTTGTTAAAGAAATATGTTTATGATACTAAACATGTTGTTGATTGGTCCATGTTATAGGTGGAACCTGAAGGGGATTTTTCCCCTGAGCCTACTTGTAGCAGGTATTTCTCTTTTACTATAGGGAAGGAATGGCTAGCTTCCATATATAGGATGGAAGGGTAGGGTTCCTGATGGTAATTCAAGAAAAATGAAACAGAAATGAAGCAAAGAGAATAGAAAAGAAAGAAATGGAAACCATGCACACAAGGTTATACTCTAGAACCCTGCATACAACTTGTTAGAATATTTGTTGAACCTGCAAGAAAACTATGTTAGAAAAACTAGAATAAAAATGACATTAAACAAAGCTTATACCACTTGGTGGAAATGGGCCACCATTCCCTAGCTTGGAGAAGCACCTCTCTCTTGAGAATGGGGGAGCTACGGATCAATGGGAGGATGGATGAGAGGGAGTGTGAACGGCTTGAGAGGCAAATGGTATCAAGGCATCCACTCGGGAAACATAACAGTATGCAAGGGAGGGATGTTTTGAGAGTGACCCCCACCCGTCTATTTATAGCTTTTTAAGGGTTCTAAGCCCTGGTCAGGGCTTTAGCCCCTTTTTTAGGCTTTTAGCCCCTCTCACTCAATATTTAGCTCCTTTTAGGGTTTTAGGCTCCTTTGAGGGGTTTTAGCCCCTTTTTGGAGGATTTAGCCCCGATGAGAGCTATTTAGGCTCTTTTTAGGGGTTTTTAAGCCCTTTTTCATGTTTTTAAGCCTTCTTGAGGGTGTGGGAGTCAAATGGGGTCAAATGAGGGTCATGCATGTTGATGTAATTGTAACTTCAGAATGTATTCACCTATTTATCTTATGTATTTTACCCCGATGTTTATTCTGGGATGTGTTTGTAATGTAAATGAGTCATGTCATGGCCCGATGTTCCATGTCATGTCATGTAATGTAGTGCATAGCTGAGAAAGAAGAAGACACTAGTGCTAGGAAGAAAGAGGTTGCTGTTGTCGGGAGATCATCTTACTATTTTGGGGTTTTACTTTTGGTGTTGATTCTATCTCTGAGGAAGCTACAGGGTTTTCTCCATTTATGGTTTCATCAAGGAAAAACACTGTGTTCATTATTTCTTGTGTTTTATTGTTGTGCTTGTTATTCTCTCAGTTAAAGATCCTAATAATGCTAGCTTAATGTTGAGAATCTAACATGGTATCAAAGCTAACATGAGAAGAAGACACTGTGCAGCTATGGGAACTAGGGATTCCTACTTTGTGGATCTTCCTCCACAGATTTTCAGCAAAAGAAGATTGGATTAACTCTCCTCCTTAGGGTGCATTTTTTTGTTGAAGCAGAATCCAATTCTAAGGTTTTTCAGTTTTGAACCCGACACTACTGCTGAAAATTAGGGATTTCCACATAAGTGGAATTTTTTAGTGAGCCTGGGCCTGGATTGATATCCTCCCCAAAATCAAAGTTAGGGATCAAGATCAAAGCATTTGGTTTGATAGAACTCCGGAAAAGAAAAACCGTAATTTGCTCCTGAACCAGCTCTGCAAGATTTCGGCTGCAAATCCAGATCTGACATCTTGACCTGGTAAGATCTAAATCTTTTGTATTTCCATTTGAGGTTCTTAGTTAATATGTCTCATCATAACAAGCTTGATGAAAAGCTTGAGGGATCTGATAACTTCCAAGCTTGGAAGTATAGGATCTCCCTGGTCCTGGAAGAAAATCAGTTGGATTCTTATATCAGTGAGGAGGTTTCAGTTCTAGAGAGAGATGAGGCTAAGGACTTACATAAGAAGAAGTTGGTTATGGAAAAGAGTATTATTGCTGATTCAATCAAGGATCATCTCATACCACAAGTGTCCTCCCTAAAGACACCTAAAGCTATGTTTGATGCCATAACCAAATTGTTTTAAGGGAAGAACATAAACCAGAAGATGACTCTAAGAAACCAGCTAAAGAATGTAAAGATCGAGAATGTAGAAACCATCCAGTATTACTTTACAAGGGTCTCTCAGATCAAGGAACAACTGGAAGCAATAGATGAAGAAGTAGAAAATGCATAGATTGTAATGACCACCTTGAATGGTCTCCCTAGATCATGGGACTCTTTTATTCAAGGGATCTGTACTAGAAAGAAGTTAGTCAAGTTCAACAGACTATGGGAAGAATGCTCTAAATAGGAAGCTCAGATAGTAGCTTGAGAAGAAAAGATGGGATGTGAAGATCAAGCTCTCACAGTACAATCCAAGAAATCCAGATCTAGCCACCACAGAAGTAAGTACTCTCATCAAAGGAATAACTCTAGAAAGCCTAGAGATTTGTCTAAGTACATTTGATATACATGTGATGAAAGAGGATATTTTGCTAGAGAACTTCCTAAAAATAAAAGTAGATCTCACAAGAAGAAGGGAAACAAGAGAAGACATCATGATCATGTTGCAGAGGATGATGAACCTTCCACAAAGATAAACAGACAAGTCAGTGATGATTCTTCAAGTGATGAAGAATATGTTCTAATCTTCGCTCTCATGGGATCTATCACACATGGCATCAATGATTGGCTTATAGACAGTGGTGCTTCCAGGAACATGACAGGATTCAAGGAATACTTTGTGAAATTATCTGAACATGAATCACCTCACAAGGTGAAACTTGGATATGACTACCAGTATCGAATCAAAGGTAGTGGGGAATCCTCCTATAAGCTAGACTCTGGAAATTCAATGACAACAAAGGAAGTATTGTTTGTACCAAGAACACAAAGAAGACATTTGCAAGTAGTGAAAGCAAGGAAAAATGAATCTTGGAAAGCGTCCACTCCGATGTATGCGGTCCAATGTCATCCAATTCACTAATCGGGTATGCATACTGTGTTTCTTTCATTGATGATTTTTCTAGAAAGGCATGGATATAATTTATGAAGAACAAATATGAAGTATTCAGTAAGTTCAGGGAATTCAAAGCCTTTATAGAGAACTACACTGAAAAGAAGATCAAGACCTTTCAATCAGATAATGGCAGAGAATTCACTTCGAATGAATTCAAAGAGCTATGTAAAGACTCAGGGATTAAGAGGGAGTTGTCCACTCCTTATAATCCACAAGAAAATGGGATTGTAGAAAGGAAGAATAGAACTATCATGGAAGCTACAAGAGCAATGCTTCATGATCAAGATCATCCTATGCATCTTTGAGAAGAAGCTTCTAGAACATCGGGGTATGTATAGAACCGTACTCCACATAGAGTACTCGAGAACAAGACTCCTGAAGAAGTCTTCTCCAGAAAGAAACCAAAAGTCAACCATCCTAGAATATTCAACTGTCTAGTGTACATTCACATTCCAAAAGAGAAGAGGACACAATTAGATCCTTCAAGAAAGAATGGTATATTTGTGGCATACTTTGAAAGCTTAAAGGATTAGAGAATATACTTCCCAGGGTTCAAGAAGATTGACATTAGAAGAGATGTAACATTTGACGAAGATTCAGCCTACATCAAATCCAAGAAGAAGTCGGATGAAGAACCTAAAGAAACAAGAGAACCTAGAATTCATGATACAATCATGAACAAAGAAATTCAAGAAGAAGATCAAGAACTAAAAAAACCTCAAGAACCTGTAGATCCACCTCTGGAGAAGAATCCTCATAAGAGGAAACCTGCTTGGGTACGTGAAATTATCCAAGGTGTGGAAAGATATGGAGCTTCAAAAGAAACACCCAGGGGAAGAAAGAGAACTAGATCATGTTCTAGTTATGTAGAGTTACTATGTGACATTATTCATAAAGAACATTCCAACTCTGAAGAAGCAGCAGAATAGAAAGAGTGGAAGGGTGCTATGATCGAAGAGTATCAATTGATCATGAAGAATGATGTTTGGGATGTTGTCCCAATACCAAAAGGGAAGTCCATTATAACTTCCAAATGGATCTAAAAGATCAAGCATGCTACAAATGGCAGCATCGAGAAACATAAATCAATATTTGTGGCTTGTGGTTTATCCCAGAAAGAAGGAATAGATTATGAAGAAACCTTTGCACATGTAGCCAGATACACTTCCATTAGATCAGTTCTTTCTCTGGCTGCAGTGATGAAATGGAAGATACACCAGATGGATGTCAAGACTACTTTCTTGAATGGTTTAGTGGAAGAGGAAGTGTCTGTGGAGCATCCACTCAGTTTTGAAACACATGAAAGAGAGTCTCATGTATGTATATTGAAGAAAGCCTTGTACAGTTTGAAACATGCACCCAGGACATGGTATGGTAGAATTGATGGTTTCCTATCGAGTTTGGGCTTTACCAATAGTAAAGAAGATTCCAACCTTTACTACAACATTGAATATGGCAATCCAATGATAATCCTACTATATGTTGATGATCTGTTTGTAACAGGTATGGATGGGTTGATTGTTGATATGAAGAGTAAACTTGCTGCCAAGTTCGAAATGAAGGACTTGGGTATGATGCACTATTTATTAGGCATGGAGGTGTGGCAGAATGCAGATGGAATCTTCCTTGGACAAGAGAAGTATGCAATAGATATTATGAAGAGATTCAAGATGATGGACTGCAAGGCCATAACCACACCTATGGCATCGAACCTAAAGCTATTAAGTGATGCTTCATCTGAAGCAGTTGACGCTATGATGTACCATCAGATGATTGGGTCCTTGATGTACCTGATGAACACGAGACCAAATATTTTCTTTGTTGTGAACACTTTGAGCTAGTTCTTGATAGATTCGAGAAATGTTTACTTGATTGTTGCAAAGCATATTCTGAGGTACCTAAAGGGTATAGTTGAGTATGGGCTCAAGTACGAGGAAAATCAGAAGATTAACCTGGAGGGTTATGTTGATTCAGATTGGATAGGCAGTGCCATCGTAGGAAGAGAACTTCAGGATTCTGCTTGAGTATAGGATCAGGTGTGATCTCTTGGTTTAGTAGGAAGCAATCTTGTGTGGCACTAAGTACAGGTGAAGCAGAGTATGTTGCAGCTTGTTTAGCTAGTTGTGAGGTAGTATGGCCGAGGAAGCTACTAACTGACTTATTTGATATCTAGATAGATGCTACTTGTATATATTGCGACAACCATAGTTGTGTGAAGTTGTCAGATAACCCTTTGTTCCATGACAAGTAAAAGCATATCGAGATCAAGTATGACTATATCAGGGATATGGTGCAGAGAGGAGCGGTGAAGCTCCAGTATGTTGCGAAGGAGGAACATATGGCTGATGTATTGAGGAAGCCATTGGATAGAGTGAAGTTTGAGTACTTCAAGGAGACGATTGGTGTTCTCCAGATCGAGGTTCCCTCCAAGGGTAAATGATGATACTGAGAGACATTCTGACATGGTGAGAGGATTAGGTTCCTTCCATGGTTAGATGTAAGGGTTGAGCCATTCTGTCATGGTGAGAGGATTTGGTTCCTTCCATCTCAGATATGAGTGCTAAGCCAGTCTGATGTTACTGTAGGATTGATCCCTACATGATCAAATGCAAAGGATAAATGCCATTCTTGGAATGGAGGCACCTGGTCAGTTACCAGGAAAACTCATTCGGGACTGAGGTCCATTCTGATATGATTGTAGGATGTAGTCTTACATGATCAGACGTGAGCGCATGACCATGCTTATGTGATTTAGGGAGGTGTTCCCACTTGATCAGATATAAGGGCTGATGCCATTCTCTATAAGAATGGAGGCACTTGGTTAGTTACCAGGAATCCTGAGTCTAGGACTGAGAGCCCTTCTGATGTGGTGTTTTCGAACATGGTTAGATGTAAGTGTAGATCCCTTTCAATGCGGTGTTTTCAAACATGGTTGAATATAACTGCTGAGCCTTTTCGATCTGGTGTTTTCGAACATGTTTGGATGTAAGTACAGAGCCCTTCCGATGCAGTGTGTTCACACATGGTTGGATATAAGTGCTGATCCATTATGGCACGATGTGTTTACACATGGTCAGATGTGAGTGCTGGGCCTTTCTGACAAGATGAGGTTAGATGTTAGTACTGGGCATGCCTTTCTAACAAGATGAGGTTAGATGTAAGAGCTGGGTGGGCCATTTTGACTTAGGTTCAGATATAAGTGCTGATGAAGACCTACATGAAGGGTAGGCCTACAACCAACATGAAAAAGAGATGGCTCTGTAGAACTTCCTGTGACCAGAAAAAGTGAGAGATAGCATCGATGATGATGATGATCCAGACTTGATGATGATCTAGATCAAGTGATGATCAAGATGTGATGATGATATAGACTTGATGATGATCTAGATTAAGTGATGATCTAGATTTGATGATGATACAATGATGATCCAACAGTGATGATCTAGTGGTCATGATGATCCAGATCCCATGATGAAGAAGACTTGAAGATGAAGGTGACTTAAAGATGAAGGTGACTTGAACATGAAGAATACTTGAAGACGATGATGACTTGAAGATGAAGAAGGCTTGAAGATGAAGACAACTTGAATATGTAGATGACGAGATGATCCAGTCTATACAGAGAAGAAGACCAGTGCTGAAAATTGTGTTAAAAGAATACATTCCTAGTTAAGAGGGAGTGTTGATGTAATTGTAACTTCGGAATGTAGTCACCTATGTATCTTATGTCTTATACCCCGATGTTTATTCCGGGATGTGTCTGTAATGTAATTGAGTCATGTCATTCCCCAATGTTCCGATCGGGAGGATCTATAATGTAAACAAGTCATGTCAAGTCATTGTCGGTAACCCTCCTATTGTTCAAGGGTTAAAGTCCCCACAATTTCGTCGCACTAGGGTTATTAGACTCACCTAGTGAAGTCGGCCCTAGTTAGGTTTAGTCAATTCAATAATTAGTATAAATAGAGAGTGAGCCTCTGTATTTATCACACATTCATTCACACTCAATTGTAGTGCACAGTTGAGAAAGAAGAAGACACTGGGTCTAGGAAGAAAGAGGTTGCTGCTGTCGGGAGATCATATTACTATTTTGGGGTTTTACTTTTGGTGTTGATTCTATCTTTGAGGAAGTTGTGGGGTTTTCTCCATTTATGGTTTCCTCAAGGAAAAACACTGTGTTCATTGTTTCTTTTGTTTGATTGTTTTGCTTGTTATTCTCTCATTTAAAGATATTAATAATGCTAGCTTAATGTTAAAAATATAATAGTGCATGGGTGTCCTTGGGAGGTGTAGGACATGTAGAGATAAGTGAGGGATTTTTTGGATTAACAGATTGCCCCCTGATGTGTGAGGGAAGGAGCTCATCGTATGGCCGACGGACATGATATGATTTTCTCCAAAGAGGTGGTGCTTCCTTGGTTGGGGCAAGGAGGATTTTTGTTTTTGTATTAATATGGTTCCCATCAATGGGTGAGATACAAATAATGTGTGACATGTATATGCACGAGGAGGGCATCCCCATGCTCATAACAATGTCAAAAGAATAATGTGATATATGCTCTATAATACAAGAGCCGATCATGTACAACTGATGATACATAGTGGTTGCCTCAATGAGAGGCGGAATACAATACTGATTTGAAGAACTGCTACATTGGACCCATGGCATTCTCATGAAATTCTATATCTTCATGACTGATAGCCTGCTGGATCTGGAATGGTACATAGTTGTATGGAGTCAATGATGGATAGTCAGAGTCTCTGTGGCACAAATATGATGCATCAATCATAAATATATATACAAGAACTACTAGGGCTTCTGAAAACTGTCTCCAATGTAACCTAGAATTCAAAAGGGAGATAAACCTACTATAGGTCCCTCAAATAGACTCATCATTATGCTAGAGTTAGGTGAAATCTGGGGTCTTTGACCAAATACTGCTCTGACCAATACCTTGTATGGATCTCAATGGTGCGATGATGTAGTTGGAGTCGAGCACGTGAGAAACGACCATCCTGAGAGGCATTAGGGACTCCTCTCAAGTGGTCCAAGGAATTCATCAAGGAGGTTAATGAAACTAGGATACAGGGACCTCTGGGTATGTCCTGTGGAATATGTACGTTGTCGTTGAAAAAAGGAGACCTACCCCTGGTCAAGGAAATGATGTTTCCTTGACTAGAAGTGCGAGGGAGATAACTGAAAGGTGTGAGACAATCTGAGGATTGACCCACTGAATGAGGGGGGAGGGAAAGAGTTGAAGAGGGAGTGTAGTAGACTCAAATTTCCTTTGTTCAGAGTATGACAGCATGGCAGACCAGGAAGAAAATGAAACTAACTCATGGGAGTGGGATCATAGCTGTAATACCAGAAATGTCACTACAAATGGGAAATACTTGGGGTAGGTAAACACTTTTGATATTGATGGGATACAAGGAAGACACATTCTAGAGTACTTTGGACAAAGGTGACCGAAAGTGGGAATGCTACCAAACTATTTTCTGTGGGATGGTGTCTAGAGACACCATTGTGGTATGATCTCATGGATTTTTGGTGAGCTTGAGAAAGTAAATGCTCGATGGTGCTTTCAATCTTAGAGAGTTTGAAAGAACGAAGAGGAATCCAGTGGGGGATATTTTTTTTTGGTAGTCTCCTGTGCCCGAAAAGGGATAAAAGTATACATAAGAGAGCTCGCCCATCATTTTAGGGGATGGGAGAATTCTTTACTGTTGGTAGTCTAGTCAGTCTGGAAAAGGTTAAACCTATACTGAATGGAAGGTCATTCAGATACTTTTACAAGCATGAATGAAACCAAGTTTGCTCGGCAATATTTTCTTGATGAGAAGGTTGGAAAAGAGCTTAACGACAACCCATGGTGAGTTTTTTCATAAATTTCGTCCCCTCTGCCCGAAAAAGAATAAAAATATGTAGAGGGGAACAGTCTTGGCTTGAATGTGCCAAGGTGGTCCTTTTCATTTGATGGTTTACATAGTCCTCAAAAGGAGATAAATGAGATGATGTAGATGCCCTTTCCTATAATTTAACAAGCGGGAAAGGAAGTAGCTGCGCTCATCAATCTTTTCATTCTTTTAGGAGTCAGAAAAGAGCTTAAAAGAAACTCTAGTATGGTCAACCAATTGTGGTCGAACAGGTAGTGCCCCATGTTGGGACGGTGGACAGTGGTCGAAATATCATTCACGCAGTATGAATGGAGCAGGTGGCTCTTAAACATACCAATACATGCATGGGATAGATCATGGCAGAGGCATGTGATTCGGTTCAGTAGAGGCACCTAAGCCGAGGTGGCTCTCAGATTGAGGTTAGGAGATTCGTGTGTGAATCATGGTGGACAGACTTGACTACATGTGATGCGAGTGCAAGTACGGAGGCAGTTATATGCCAAATGCATGTAAAGGAAATGATCAGTATTCCAAATGATGGTCTAGAGATCTACATAAGGTGCGGTGGACGTAGCAGATGGCTATGTGTTAAAAACTTAAATGATGTTCCTTAACAGGCAGTGGCCTGAGAACCCGCATGAGTGGTGGTAGACAAGCGTGATGTAAGTATAGGTTTGACGACACTTGTATCGCCATGATGTGGCTCGTAAATTGAGGTAACATCTAGGAAGTGGTCCCAAAATTTGTTTGTTGAACATGAGATGATGCTCTCATAAGGAGATAAAAGGAAAAAACTTGAGTTCAGAGGTGTGAGAGGTGTCCTGAACAAGCTCCGGGTGACTTTGGATTAGCAACTAATGGTGCTGCCCCTGACTTGTGGTAAAAAATGTTAAAAAACAAAAAAAGGAAAATGAAGCAACTTGTTGGCGATGTTAGGCATAGAATCCCTTGAGGTAGAGCTCATTGCGGGGGTTCTCCAAGAGTTGTCCATTAGCGTCAATAAGGGTATATGCCCCTTTTCTGAGAAAAGAGTGGATGACCTATGGCCCATACCACATTGAATCGAACTTTCCTTTTCCCACCTTATCATTGGGTTGGTAATAAACTAGAACCATATCACTTTTGTTGAAGGTGCAAAGGTGGACATGGGAGTCATAGTGGGCCTTTGACCATGTTTTCGCTGCTTCGATGGCTTGGAGGGCAGCTCGATGGTCTTCTATGGTTTACTCGAGTAGGAGGAGTTGTTCTTCTAAAGGCGAAGTATCAAGGATGAGTTCTACCACAAGGCGGAGGGATGGGATTTGGCACTCTATAGGGAGTATTGATTCAACGACATGTACTAGGCAGAAATGAGTGAAATCAGTTGCGGTTTCTATGGATGTGTGATAATCCCATAGGGTAGAGAATAGCATGTGATGCCAGTTGGTTTTATGGTTTCCCACCATCCTTTGGAGCATTTTTTTGATGATTTTGTTGGCTTCTTGAACTTGGTCGTTGCCCTAGGGGTAGTAGGAAGAGGAGTACTGGGGTTCAAATTTCAACATGGTTGACAACTCAGCCCAAACAACGTCTTGAAAGTGTGTTCCATGGTCTGAGACCAATTGTTTATGAACACAAAATCATGAAATAACATGGTTGAAGAAGAAGCATGTTGCTGTTTCACTTTTGGAATCAAATGTGGGCATGGCCTCGACCAACTTAGTGAAGTAATTGACTACCATAATGATGTATTTATGACTGTTGGCTGAGACAGGGTTGATAGTCATGAAGTCAATTTCCCACTTGCAGAAATGCCCAACTGTAACTACAAGGTATAATGGTGTAGGGGGGGTTCTTCCCTTTGGGGCAAAGAGCTCACAATTGCGACAATGCTTGACTTCCTCTATGTAATCAACAAAGATTGAAGGCCAAAAGTAGGTACCACGTAAAATATTCTGGGTGGTTTCTAGACCTGAAAAGTGGCCACCACACGCTCCACTATGATAGTTGTTGAGGATGGTCTTGGCCTCATCACGGGTGAGGCAAAGATGTAGGATAGTATCAATACCTTGACGATATAGAACATCTCCAATCAACAAATGGTGAATGGCTTGATGTCGAATGCATCACCTGTCCTCACGGTTAAGTGTTCCACGAACTTCTGTGTTCATAAGTATAAAAGGATGTCCCCATACCATGGTTCTTCTGTGGATATGATGAATAGGAAATAATCAGGGAGGTCATCCTTGGGAGGTGATGATGTGGTTAATGGGGGGGAATTTCTCATGAGCGTGACTAGTGCAAGTGCCTTTTTACTTTTTGGTGAAACAAATTCTAAGTTGAATTCTTGGAGGACAACTACCCACTTAGCTGCGGGACCTTGTAGAAGGCGAAGGCTTAAGAGGTACCACATTAAGTTTGAATCAGCCACTACACATGTATGGTTTGGAATGATGTAGTGGCACAACTTCTAAGTCGAGAAGACAATGGCGAGGGCCAATTTCTCCTCGGGTGAATATTGTAGTGGGGGACCTATCAGCTTCTAACTGATGTAATAAATCATGTGCTCATGGTGGGCATCGTCTTCTTGGACAAAGACTCTTGCAATGGCATTGTTTGAGGTTGACATGTAGAGAATGCAGTCTCAAGTGAAGTCTGGTGCTGAGAGAAATGGTGGAGAAGCCAGGGCTTTCTTGAGTGCATCAAATAATTCTTGTGCTTGCTGGTCCCAAACAAAGGGGATTTTTGTGTGAAGCGGGAAGATGAATCTATAGGATTTTGTTGCATACTCTGGTAAAAGTGGCGAAGGAAGTTAGCCTTTCCTTGGAGGCTCTATAGTTGGTGCCGATTTTTTCATGAAGGAAGATCAAGGATAGCCTGAACTTTGAGGGGGTCTACTGTTATCCCTTTGTGAGATATGATAAACCCAAGTAAACGGCCTGCTTGGACACAAAAAATGCACTATAAGGGATTTAGGAAAATTTTGTACTTGAGGCAACGTAAAAATACTTGTCGCAAGTCATCCATATGTTCTGCTCATTTTGGTGATCGAGCAGTAAGATCGTCTAGGTAGACCAATATGATATGGATTAGGTCATGGAAACAATATGTCATGGCACACTGGAAGGTGGATCCAGCATTTTTCAGGCCAAAGGGCATTACTCGATAAGCGAATGTGCCCCACGGGGTTGTGAATGCAGTCTTATAATGGTCTTCTTTCTGGATCTGGATTTGGTTATATCCGAAAAAGTCATCCATGAAGGAAAAGACCTCATGTATGGCGCATGCATTAATAATTTGATCAATGAAGGGTGTTGGGAAGTTGTCTTTGGGACATGCTACATTTAGATTGCGAAAGTCTATGCAAATGCAAATGGTACCCTGTTTTTTATTCACACGAATAGGATTAGAAACCCAAGGGGCGTACGCAATGGGGTAAATGAAGCTGGCTGTGTGCAGCTTCTCTATTTCGGCTTTGACCGCGGATTCTTTGGAAGGATGGATGGGCCGTTGCTTTTGGTGCATGAGGGCCACATTGGGCCATGTGTCAACGTGGTGTTCCATGATGGATGGATCCAACTTGAGCATTTGATTATAAGACAAGGCAAAGATGTCATGAAATTCTTAGAAGAGAGATTTGTAGGCAGCAACTTCTTCTGGGGAGTAGGATGCCCCCAGCATGATTTCTTCAAAAACATCAAGATTGGTTCAGATGTTGATTTTGATGGTTGGCGAGATGTTTTGAGTTGGATGGCCTTGTTCTTCGCAGACGATGCAAGGAAGGATCTGTCAAGGTTCAGCGATAGCTTTCACGTTTTTTTCCCTTGGCCCTTTTTGGGTGGGGTGGTGTGGGTGTGGTGGTTGGTGAGATTCGACCACAATGGGTTGCACAGGGGTTAATACCCTGGGGCATTGGTGGTTGAGCCGATGGATCAAGAAACCACATGGGAATTCCCAATGTAAAGTTGGGTAAGTTTAAGGTGGCCGTTCATTAGAGGAAATTTCAATTTAAAACCAACCTTCCAAAAATAATACAAATTCCATGTCATCATGTATTAGCCAATCAAAATGCTTTAAAATTGAAAAAGGGATCACCTCTTAAACAATTTTTTAATATAAATTTGGGGATAGCTATCATAAATAAAACTACTTTTTTTGTTTGTATTTTTTACATATCGCCTTTTGTTTTTACTCAAATTTCTATCGGGACAGCTTGTTGGATGCAAAATTAAATTCCGCATCCAACGAGTACCCACTCAGCATACTTTTGATGGGCTTCGCTACCCCAAGAACAAGAAATACCTGAAAAAACATGATGATGACATTATCATCATCACGTTTTTCAGGTATTTCTTGTTTTTGGGGTAGCAGGGCCCATCAAAAGTATGCTCAGTTCGTACTCGTTGGATGTGAAATTTAATTCCACATCCAATGAGCTCTCCTGATCAAAATTTGATTAGAAACATAGGGAGATATGTCAAAAATATGAACAAAAAAGTAGTTTTTTCTTTTCTTCCTCCAAAATTAATAAATATTATTTTATTATTTTAACTATTATTTTATTGATTTTCCTTAGGAGGCCCATTTTGAGTTGAAATTTCCTCTAATGACTAGCTTGCTCATGACATTAGGTTGGGGAAAGAGGAAGGGAATTGTGTGGACTGGGAAAGAGCCCATATAACTCCTTAATTTTTGTATGTGGGGATGAGGTTGTGGTTGCGGATGCACGTAATGTTGCAGTTGTGGATGATGCTACGACTGCTGATGGTGTTGCGGCTGCGGATGGTGTTGTGATTTTAGATGAGGCTATGATTGTGGTTGTTGTTTGGGTGCAACTGTGCTAGATGAGGGCATGCACAAATCCATAGTCTTGTTTGGTGTCGGTGGTGGTGACACTAAGGGGAAAGAAGCTATCATGGTGGTATCCGTAAATAACCTAGGGCCCACATTCAACAATGGGGAGGCTGGTATGTTGTCAGCCATGGTGTTGACCGCAGGGATACCATTGGCGGGTGTGGTCTACCCTTGTTGATCAATGGTGTTGATCGTAGGGATAACATTGGTGGGTGTCATTAGCCCTTGCGGATCATGATAAGTTAGTTGGTCAATCGTCATGATTTTCCCTTCGTGGGGGAAAATCATGAGACTAAAGATAGTTGATGCTACGACTCTCGTGGCGTACATATAACTTCTTCTGAGAAGAAGGTTATACTCCAATTGAACATTGAAAAAATCTATGTCAAGCAGAACTATCTTCCCGGCTAATGTGATCAGGAGATGGGGGAGGATCCTTGGGCTTTAGTGCGATGGCCATCATAAGCCCGCAGAGTAGTAGATGATGGTCGCAGAATTGGGGATCCAAGTTTCTACCAGACTAGGGTAGACATAACGCACGTGGATGCCCTCTCATCCACTATGCATTGGTGCACGGCTAAAATCTGGATAGACACCAGTATTTGAAAGGAAATGGTTGATGGAATTCATAGTTCTCCATTCTCCGTGTCAAATGTGATCAACTTGGATTCAAAGGGGTCCATAGCCCCAAGGGTGGATAGTAATTATTTCCACTGCATTGGGAAAGTTTTGAGTACCTCAAGAGCGGACATGATGGTAGGTGTTTGGGCCAAATCATCCACAGTGCTGTAGTTGACAGCAACTCTAGCCATGGCATTATTGCCAACCCAACATATGTGGGGTGCAGGAAAGTGGGTAACTAAAGAGGTACATTGACTATTTTAGACATAGATGCCACTTATGTGTCAACGAGTTCGGTGTTGGTTCCGTAATAATTTCGTATGGTTTGTAGATTGACCTCTTAAGCTGTCATAGCTAGCAAGTCGTGGACACCTGTTTCTACCGTGGGAGGTGTCCCTAGAGCGTTGGGATTGGGTTGGGGAGGGGGTACAGTTGCCACCAATCCTTGGACTGGTAATGGGTTTTGGAGCACCATAGGAGGAGGTCCTTGTGGTGTTGGGTTTAGTTAGGATTCGTCTATTGTATTGGTGGCATGTTGAACCTCATTTCTAATGGCCTGTTTAGTACGACCCATGAAGGGACACTCGAATGTGTAGTTCCCATAGACCTCGCATAGTGTGCACGGTTGGTTTGTTCACAATAGAGCATTTCATCTCAGTGCATTTGGTCATTGAGGATTTTGGGCTGGCCAGTTCACCGCATCATTGTTGGGAGGATTTGGTTGCTAACCACCTCCCTGCGGTTGATTATTTCCTTATTTCCAGGGTCATTTATTCCTAGCTTTCCCTTGTTGGTTATTGGGGGCTCGCTGGTTGGGACAGTTTTGTTGTGCAAACACCTGTCCCAATGGAGCAGGTGGAGCAGGGGTGGGGGATTGAACAACTTGCACCAGTGGTGCATAGTAGACCTGGGTAGGTGCCGAAGCCACAAATGTGGGAATTTGTCCAGTGTATTGCTGTGTTGGCCAAGCTAATACCTGGGCCTGGTGTGGTGTCGCGGGTTTTGCATAAGAATTTGTGGCTCCGGACTAGGAAATCATTCTTGCATAGTTCGGATTTTAGTTTTGGTAGGAAACACTAGGGGTGTTACTTGGTTGTGGTGGTATTATAGGTGGTGTCAAACGATGCTGTGGTTGGTGAGAGACAGACCCTATGATGCCATCTGCAGCATGGGATGCCCCCAATGCATCCCGATAGGATGTTCCCACACGTGGAGCATCTGGAATGACCATGTAAAGGTATCTAAATTGTGCATAGATCAGATCAAGCTACTAGGCTTTTAGGATGGCATCCTCTTTGGATTGGGGATGTTCGGATGTGACGTCCTTTGCTATAGGTGGGAGCAAGTTTTTAAGGAACCAATCCAGGAAGATCTTGTCACCAATTTGGATCTTACACAAACTATGGCATCGCTGCCACTCATGGATGTGGTCAGTTATGTGGGTGGTATTATTCTGGCAGCAAGATAACAAGATCTCCACCCCTTCATTGTATCTGACGGGGAGTTGGAAATATTGCAGGAACATGAAATCGAGGGAGTTTAAACCCGAGTATTTCTCTTGTGGTATCTCAATGTACCACTTAGCTGTAGCACTTGTGAGGGTGCATTGGAATAGTCTTATCCTGATCAAATCATCTATGATGTTGTTTAATGAGCACCATAGATGAAACATCATAATGTGGTTTTGGGGGCACTCCACTGCCTTCCCTTCAAACTTGGGAATGTCTGAGGGAATTTTGGTTGGCATGGGAGGCCAAAAAATTTGATGGCGGATATGGTGATTTGTTAACCGAGCCAAGTCAGGCAAGTTAAGATGTGCCATGAAAGGGAGGTTTGACCCAAGGTTGATGTGAGATGGGGTAGCCATGGTGGTGGGTTTTGCAGGGACATGATGCACCTGTATAACTGGGGGTACTTGTGCCACCATCGTGGATGGGCTAGTGCCCGCAAGTGTGATGGGAGGGATAGTGTAGATGGAAGGGCCACTGCCCCCATGTATGATAGGAATGACAGTGTAGGTAGAAGGGCCATTGCCCCCATGTACCCCAAGTGGGACAATGTGGGTTGAAGGCATACTTCCCCCATGTGTTGCAGGTGGGACAACTTGATTGGTCAATATGGGTGGCGGTAGCTAGCTTATGACAGTTTGCATGACTGTGTTGGGGCCACCTGCAGGGGTGTTGGTGGTGGTTTATGGTGTGGACATGGGTCCACTAGCAATTACTATGCTGGAAAATGGATCCGGGTTTGCACCAGCCATGCGGCTTGATGGTGCAGTGTGTAGATCTGGTTCAGACTGATATGAGCCTGAATTTGAATCAGAGTTTGTGTGGCCTTCTGATGGTGTCAAAGGTCATCAAGAATGGTCTCAATGATGTCGATTTAATGATCTGTACTGTGGTGGTTCACCTCTTAGGTGTGATGAAGAGCGTGAGGGATCAATCGTGTTAGATTTGTATGTTAAAATGGTGGTAATGATTTTTGGACCCCAGTTTTAATGGATCCCTATTGGCTTTAGGTGGTCACTTGGCCACAAGGACTGCCAGAAGACAGCACTTGGATTTTTCCTCATGGAAGTGCTAGCCAATCAGTGGGGTTCATTTCCCGTTTCACTTGGAAATTCCTCTCAGTGACCAACTACTTTGGGGTTCCCATGGTACTCCTCACAATGAGTTTCTGGGCTGAGCCCAAGTACTTCCCACGGTTAAGGCAGTCAGGGACTTATGTCCTCAAAGACTATAGATGTTTAACTTAGTATAAATTGTAAATTTTTATGGATCACTCAACGTCATGAACTGAGTTGGGTTGATTTATATGGTATGGTTTGTGTGTATGTATTTTTTCTTTTTTTTATACCTGGCAGTTGCTTAAATGGTTTATGAATATTCTATAGAGTTCATAACCTTGTGAATGAAAGCAGTAAATAGTAATAATAAATTTTACACATGTACTATTTGTGAACCTGAACTATAATAACTTGACTAGGCGACTACCATGTACCTATATTTCTCTTCAACCAGGGAAGGGTGCTGGGATCTCAACACAATGGGACTAAGCCCATCCGTAGATCCGTTGGTCACACTCTAGATGCAAGGTTTGTCAACAGGGAGGACGTTGAGCGACATGAGAAGCCCTCCTTCTCTACCCCCTCTACCTTCTAAATAACTTATTTTGAGTGGCTTCAAAAAATAATAGGTGAAGTGTCTATTACTATACGAGCTTCACCCTTCTTCTTATCCAGAATACCCCGAAGGGTGAGGACTGGGTAGACGAGGAAGGGCTAGTAAAGATGTTGATTTTAAGTAAATTTTAATCAAGCTTTGTTCATGTTCATTAATCCATTAACCATTTATTTACACTTTGATTTACACATACTGCAAATGAAATAAATAGAAATAGAAACATAAATACTTTTGAAGGACAGAGGCGGCTGAGCTACACTGACAGTTCTTAACTTTTAAAAAATCAAACTATGAGAGACAGATCGCACTTTTTGGGTCAAATGTGGCGAGGGAGTCACCAATGTTTTCCAAAAATAGGCGAGGGGGTCACTTAGAATCTACAGACAGAAGCAAGCTGACTTCTAGGAGGGGGTCATACCTTTCGGGGAAAAATGGGCGACCTGGAAGCACCTGTCATGCCAAAATGAGCGACTTGATCCCCTCTTTAGGCTTGATAAGAGTGACATGCTTCAGAAAGTGAATTTTTTTTGCTCCTGACTCATATCCAACTGACAGTAACCTGTACTGTGGCCAAATGTGCTCAAATTGGCCTTGAGGAGGCTCGGCAGTAACAAGAAATGCAAATAAATAGAGATCTAAACTAGATTTAATAGACAATTAATCTAGGTTAACAGAACATAAATAAAAACTAAAACTTTGAAAAATAAACCCAGGGATCTTGTGGGATCAACCCAGTATGGTCAAGAGTTCTATAGCAGGGATTTCTCCCTTGCTATAGGGAAGAAATGGTTACCTTATATCTATAGGATGGAAGGGTAGGATTCCTGATGGTAATGCAAGAAAAATGAAACAAAAATGAATTAAAGAGAACATAAAAGAATGAAATGGGAACCTTGCACACAAGGATAGACTCCAGAACCCTGCATACAACTTGTTAGAACATAAAATGAACCTGCAAGCAAACTAAGTTAAGAAAATTAGAATAAAAATGACATTAAACAAATCTTATACCTCTTGGTGGAAATCGGCCATCATGCCCTAGCTTGGAGAAGCACCTCTCTCTTGAGAATGGGGAAGCTATGGCTCAATGGGAGGATTGATGAGAGGGAGTTTGAATGGCTTGAGAGGAAAATGGTCTCAAGGCATCCACTTGGGCCACAAAATAGTATGTAAGGGAGGAATGTTTTGAGAGTGACCCCCACCCCTCTATTTATAGCTTTTTTAGGGTTCTAATTCCCTGGTCAGGGCTTCAACCCCTTTTCTTGGGATTTTAGCCCCTTTTCCTCAATATTTAACTCCTTTTAGGGTTTGAGGATCCTTTTAGCGATTTTAGCCCCTTTTTGGAGGCTTTAGACACTAAGAGAGCTATTTAGGCTCTTTTTAGCGGGTTTTAAGCCCTTTTTCATGTTTTTAAGCTTTCTTAAGGGTGTGGGGGTCAAATGGGGTCAAATGAGGGTCGTGCATGGGTGTCCTTTGGTGATGTAGGCCATGTAGAGCTAACTAAGGGATTTTTTTGGGTTAACACTACTCATATACTCGAAAAGAGAGAGGTGCAGCTTCATAAGTGCACCGCAGTCGAGTTAAAAGTACAATGGAAGCACTTTGAGGCTACTTTGGAGAATGAAGCGACCATAAGAAAGGCTTACCCTACCTTGTTTCATGATTTCATTTCGAGTCCCTAGAACACCAGGGAGAGATGTAATATGTTGAATTTTGGACCTAACATTTATAGGAATGTGCCTATTGATTATGATGTTGACATAATATTTTATTTTTATATATTGGGTCGAAGACCCCACCGCATATGAACATGATGGTTTGTTGACTTTTTTTATTTATTAGGCGTAATCCAATTAGTGATGATATATGTGTGTGTGTGTGTGTGTGTGTGTGTGTATATACTTGAGTGATTGATGATTTGTGTTGAGAAAGCATTAGAGGAAATTTGAGGTCTAAAACGGGCCTCCTAAAGAAAATAATAAAATAATAGCTATTAATTTTGGAGGAAGAATGAAAAAAACTACTTTTTGTGTTCGTATTTTCGACATATCTCCTTCTGTTTTTACTCAAATTCTGAGTGAGAGAGATCATTCGATGCAGAATTTGATTCCGCATCCAATGAGTACCCACACTATATACTTTTGAGGGACTGCGCTACCCCAAAAACAAGAAATACCTGGAAAAAAAGTGATGATGATGTCATCATCATGTTTTTCAGGTATTTCATATTTTTTGGGTAGTGGGGTCCATCAAAAGTATGTAGTGTGGGTACTCATTGGATGCAGAATAAAATTCCACATCCAATGAGCTCTCCCACTTGAAATATGAGTAAAAACACAAGGAGATATGTCGAAAATATGAACAAAGAAAGTAGTTTTCTTTGATGACAAATATGTCAATTCAACCATTATGGTTGACTCATTTTATTAAAATTCTACTGGTTTTTGAATTCTAACTCACAAAATTTATTATTGGCGTGTTTTCTTATAAGGCCTATTTTAGACCCCAAATTTCCTCTAATGGAACTCTGGAGAACTTGAGTGATTGATGATTTGTGTTGAGAAAGAAGCTCTGGGGCACATAAGTACTTACCTTTGTGTTGAGCGAGAATATTTGGAACACATGAAAAGATAATTGAAAGTGTTGAGCATCATCCCTAGATCCTTCCATGTTGATGTTGAGCATAAGCTCTGGAGCATCGGATCCTTTGCCATTGTATCCCTAGGTCTATCATACAAGTACATCCTAACATTAGTGTTGAGTGAAGAGCTTTGGAATTGCACTAGGTTGTAGCTCCATGTTAAAGTGTTGAGTATGAGATTTTTCAAGTGCTAGGGGTTACTAAAAATACTTTAATAACTTTTGAGTGAAAACAACTTGAGGAAAATATTGATCTCATCATACTTATTTATAAGTGATTAAATTAAATTTCAAATTTATGTATTCTCATCAAGTACTAAAGAACTACCACGTTATACGAGGAAAATCCAACATGCAAGGATGTTTAGAGTTACCTAGCCTAGTAGACCTAAATCATCTACCTACCAGACCTTAATGAAGAAGTGTCATTAAGTGTAGGGATCATGGTATATGATGCTCACAGACAAATGTTAAGAAGTGTTATATTATTATGTACTTTATACATGGTATGTATAAAGAGTTAAATATATTTATAATATTAATAATGAAAGAGAGAAAGAAAAGTTGCACCCATTATTATTTATTATGTAAAGATAATAAATAGTCCAAAACCTAAAAATTATGATTGAGAACTAGTAGAAAGTTCGTAAGTTAAAATATTAATAATTACCCAAAGTAATTGAAAGGGTTAAATTATGAAACCAAGGTTTCTTGAGTTAACTGTCCCTTTGACTGAAAAGTTTGTCTATAAAGAATCAAGCCAAGTAAAGGCTTGGGGTTCTGATCTATCATTAGAGGAGTCATTTTTCTTCCTGTTTTATCTCAATTAATTCTTGGAGAACGTTTCCTAGAAGGAAAAAGGAGAACTGGTCCTAATCTGATATACTAGATAGGAAACCCTACCTTAGGAGCTCTAAGCTACTTGCATGTTGGAGTCCAGCTTGAGGGGATCCATATTAAACCAGGAATGGTTCTAGGTCATGGTTGGGTGGAGCGTGGTAATTTCCAAGTGATTTTCTCATCAAAACAGAGGTGAGATCTTCCCTTGAACTGTTAATCCTGGTTATTTAAAGTGTCGAGGTTCAGCCATTAAAGGATCTTAAGAAAATTACAGGTATGAAATCCTAGTATGTCTAATTCATTTCTAGCATAGATGTTGGATGCTTTAGGTAAAGGTTCATATTGTATTTTCTAATGCTATAAATGGTTGCTTTGTCTGTATCTTATAGGGTTTACATTTCTTAAAGTATAACCCTAGGATGCACATTATATCTCATGTTGTATTAAACAGGGTTTGTTCAATTGAGTTTGTTTCTGTATTTATCTTCATTAATTAAACTGTGTTTAATGTAAACTAGATTTTATTTCAGGTTACTATATAGATGTTCTTTTAGCCTTGTTTACTCTACTAACATATTCCATTTGTTAGTAGAGACATGTTTTAGATTTAACTAGATTAAGCTTAGAAGTAAGTTTTATATTTATATACATATAAACTTACAATCTAGATAACCTAACATATTATCTACAAACTGAACTACTATGTATATATATAAACATATATAGACATCAAACATAAACAAATCAGAATACTATCTATAAGTCTACATTATTAGAGTTAAATGGAACTATGAATCTGACCAACTAAATATATACTATAATTATTCTACATTATAATCTAAGATAAATAAACCATTAAAGACCTTTCAAGGTCTACATATTAAATACCTTCTAACTGCTAAATCATTCCATTAAATAACATCATCATAAATAAATGAACAAGAATTATCGTGACCATTCTCTTGTCCCAAGTTTCACATCTTTGTTCCTACCTAAATCCACAGTCTTAGAATTTAAAATAAATAACATCATAATTGTATGCACAAGTGTTTTAAAGGTCCCATCTAATCGCCCATAACTATTACTTATAAAATTAACCAAGTAAACATTTAAAACAAATTAAAGAACTTTGTAATTTTAATCAGAGGTCATGACATCGACGCCTATCGGTATTCAAACCCCAGTCATAGGCTGCAATAATCACCATAACATGAATAATTAAACAGTAATCAATTACATAAATCCGCAGTCATTCCAGATAATGAATTAAACACAATATAATTTCATACACATGAATCACTTTCCATTTATAAACCATATAGAAATCTCATTACATTCCAAAGTAATTACAATGGTGAACATGAATCGAATCCCGTGGGCATAAAAGCCCCAATTCACATCCACATCAAAAATACAACATGTTACATCAAAACTCAAATAGAGTTGAAATCTGCGGGTCTCGTTTATAATAAATTACGACCACACTATACATACAATGTATGCGGGATACATATAATAATAACAAGCAATACTTTTAATAACAAACCATTACACTACAGCTAAGTCATAAGACTTAAGCTCTTCCTTTACGCAATAATCACGGCCTAAGCCAAATTAAATAAAAACACACGCTAATAAATCCAAGAAATAAATCATTACATGCGAGATCGTAAGACCTTCATTAACTCATGCGCATTATTGGTCTAAGCCACAACTTTTAAAATAAAATACATAGTTTATATAAACAACAAATGAGCATCGTTAACGTTTTCACCTACAGCGATGAAGGCCATCGTGGGTTCATTTCCATATTATTTTTCTAATCAATGAAACTATAAATATTGCAACCAACTAAACTAGCGTAGCAACACTCACAAGAGCCAATGCCATACACGGCATGGCTTCACCCTTTCGTTGTCAAGTATTACAATGAAGATCCAAATAAAATAATTATACATAGTCCATCAATGAATGCATTTTCCTTTTTTAAACCACAAAGCAAACAAATAGCGCGGAATAAATTCCACACCCATACAATAATGTATTATCCATTGCCAAAACAAAAGAGTATAATTTACACAGTAATTCCATTATCACAGCCAAGTATTACATAGTCGTGCCATGCGATTGGAAAGCATAAGATTGATAATAGGCTTACCTTGCACCATATGACATTATCCTTTCCTAGACAACAAATACTGTCGAGTTAACCTGCCTTGCACCAATCCAGGTACCTGTAACCATGAACGACAAAGGATGAGGAACATGAACTGTTGAAACCACATAATAAGATATCAAACGCTGCTATGAATCAACGACATTTATATTCAATGCCCTGGATATTGCCTCCATTTCCCCTACGTAGAGCCAATACCAAATCCAAAACAACCAAGCGAAATGACAAGTCCATCATGAGCCAAGCCCTAAGCTTGGGCTGCCACGAAAACCAAGGTACAATAATGGCACCGGCTGCTATCCATTATCAAGGCCAAAACCCACTTTGCTATAGTTTGGTATCGTTGTAATAACAAAAGTATCCATCCCCATATAATTCTTAAAACCCCAACTTATATGGTTCAACCATATGTTAACTTGTCACTCCAAAGCATATTACAAAGTATAATATATAGCAAGGTTTTAGGTAAAGTATAGTCCATACAATATGCATGCCAACCCAAGTTTAAATACAAAAGTGTTTTATGTAGTGGGTATCCCATAACCATAGGCTTAATGCCTTGGACCTTACTTTAACTTATTCGCTAAGCATAAAGCTTGAGAACCATGGCATATGAAATATGCCATGGTATCGATGCTAACATAAAAACCAAGTCTGATCTTGAGCCAAGTTATAACTTGCCAATAAAAACAAGATATATGTTAATACGCATAATAACATAACATGAAACATAAAAACAATGATTGATAGGAATCACATAGTTAATGTATGTAGGTTAGATAATTAATGAAATAGGATTTACCTTGATTTGAGTCTCCAAAGAAGCCTAATAATGAACAATATGTATGATAATAATGAAAATGTTTAGCGTTCTTTAAATTCTCTGTCGCTAAGTATAATCTACATATGAGATGAAAGAGGTGCCTTCATTTGAAGAACTGAGTAAGCGTGATAGTCAAGTGAATACTTTACCTCTCATACCATCATGGGAGAACGAGTCCCACCACTCCGCCCACTTTGTTTCCATAAACAAAGTTAAGTTAGGACTCTATAAATAACGAGTAAGACTATGCAAGAAGGATGAAGCATATAATAAAGTAACGACACATACATGAGAAATGTATAATCATAAGAACTAAGCAGTAAATAGCAGTATGACATCCCAATTAAAATACAACAATATGTATAACTGAAAGAAATTTGATAGAACGGAAGAATAGGTTACGACCAAGTGGTGGTTAAACTAGTGTACGTTATATTCCGCAAGTGTAATAATGTTTTATTTAGGTAGTTTTTACTAGCCTATAATTTTGTTTTTTCAATTTTTTGGGACATTACAGCCATCTATGTTAGGGACCTTAGATTCTTCATTCTCCTAAGTTTCAACTAGCAATAAAATATCAACTTCATTCTATATGGAACTTAGCTTGGGGCCTTTGTTCTATGGAAAGCGCTGACACCTCCAAGAAAGAATCCGGAGCATGTTGAATTGTTATTTATTACTGTCTTTTTGGTTTCTATCTTGAATAACAGCTTTTCTATTTCTGATTTCTATCTTGAATAACAACTTTTCTATTTCTGATTATTGTCCATTTTCCTTCCTTCTTAACTTGTTTTACCTTTTGAACCTCCTTTCTTAATTTTGCTTGATCTTCTCGAATGAGATCTTTATTTACGAATATTCCTATTCCATTTAGACTTGAGGTTTTAATAAGTATGTCATACTTGTTTTCAGTAGAGCTCGCCTTTATCCAGATTAGCCTTCCTTTGTTCTCATTTAATTTTCCCAACGTTATTGCTTCTGTGAGACATGTTTTTTCAATTTGTAATCTATTATGTAATTCTAACTGAACTATTCCTAATGTATCCTCATCTACCTCCTCTTTTCCACAAATATTACAAGGTTCAAAGCTCTTTTGTTACGCTCATGTTCGAATTCTATTAATTTTTTCATTTCCTCTTTAATGGGTTTCATATCTAATTTACATTCCATGCTATTTAGGGTGAGATTGTTATTAAATTTTTCTTCTAGTGATTTAATCATGTCCTTCATTTTAAGAATTTCTAAAGTATCATCTCCATGTTGGGGTTTTTGGATGTTATCTTGGGTTTGTTTTTCTGTTACTTTCAATCATTTATATCCATTGTCTCTTTATTCTCCAATAGTTTTATTTTATTTTCTATTTGTTTTTGCATCTTATCTTCAAAAGATGTAATTTTTTTTGCAGCACGGATTTTAACTTTGTTTGTAGATTAGCTTCTCTTTCTTCTCCATGTTTCTCTAATGACTCTATATACTCATAAAGACTCTGTAAAGAAACTATAGTAGGTATACCTTTGACAATATTTGGTAGATGTGATGAGTTATTCATACTTGTAAGCAAAAGGAAATATATGAACAATGGATATGTATTAGAAAAAAAAAGGAATGTGTGTACCTGATATAAAGATGTTGGCCATCACCCACAAAGATTAATCACCAAGGGTTTGTATAGAAATGATCAATCATAGATATTGATAGCAATGAATCATAGATCGGTAGCAATCTCCTTTAGATTGTATGCAATAGATTCAGATTGCCGAGGTTCACCTTCAGTAGATCAGATTGCACAAGATCTCTAGAAATCAGACCAGATCCCACGAGATGTTGGCCATCACAATGAAAAAATTAGACCACAAAGAATAGCAACACCAAGCAATAGATCGCAAGCAAACAGAATCTATCCAGGTAAACAAATCACACTATAACCACCAGCAATATATCCAAATATATCAAACTGAAAATCATAGATGTTTGCACAAAATCACAAGCTGAAATATCCAAGAGCACCTGCAAACAGATCGTAGTTTAACCACCAATAATATAGCCAAATATATCAAACTGAAAGTCACATATATCTGCACAAAATCATAAGCTGAAATATCCAAGATCGCATGCAAACAGATCGCTATGTGCACAAAATCACAAGCTTAAATATCCAAGATCGCATGCAAATAGATTGCTATGTGCACAAAATCACAAGCTTAAATATCCAAAATCACATGCAAACGATTACAATTTTGTTTTACTCAAGGCATCCTCCTAGATTTCTAGCTAGTATTCAATATTTAACACGCAGAGTATAACTCCTCCTGAGATCAACCACAACACCCTTCTGCGTGCTGCTCAGAGCTATACTCTAAAATTTCTATTCTTTGACAATTAGAGCGTTTGCTAATGTATTCCTTAGATCGACCCGAAAACCCTTCTAGAGAACTAATGCAAGACATGAAACACCAAATTTCAGAGAAAAATGCCCTCCGATCTGATAGAGAGAAATAGGAGTCTGGTTTCAAAATAAAAAATTACAAGAGCTATACTCTAAAATTTCTGTGTTGTGACCTGTTTCAACCACAGAAATTTCTGCAATGCCTTTCCTTCTAGTTCTATATTTCCAAGCAAAATGAAATGCAAATACCTTATTTGCCAACCCTTCCTTCTTTCAATGAGAGCTAATACTTGAAAGAGGGGTCAAGTTAGCGTAATAATTGGTATGGTTGTCCAAAATTTGTTGGGATGATACCTTATTTGGTTTCGACATATAATATAAATTTTAGTATATATGTGAGAACATATGATTGTTGTACTAACCTAATTATTTCATTTGTATATGGAAATGGATACTAACACATGTAATTTTCTTAAAGGATTTTAAAAAACATGCTCTCAATTACAGGTGTGCAACTTATGTAGGTTTTCTTTTTGAAGAAACTTAGAGTTTGAGTGAAGAAACTTAGAAGTCACCAATTTCTTTTGGGTGGACCTTGTATCCATCATTAGGATTATTAATTAAGATTATTAAAAACTATAACACAATATAAAAGAAGAAGCCAACTTAGTACATTTGAAGTGACACAGAAGAGAAGATAATGATTTGAAGGCATGGTGTGTATTTGAAGTAGATACAGAAAAGAAGTTAATGATTTGAAGGCATGGTGTGTATTGTAGCAGGAGCAACCTTGAGCAAGGGATTAAACAGAATGTTCGCGATGTTCTTGGGAGGATTGTTTGCTGTTGGGGTAATCTATGTTTCACATCTAGCTCCACGCAAAGCCCAGCCATTTATAATTGGTGTCGTTGTGTTTCTAATAAGTGAGTGCACTGTATTTTTTATGTACAAAAAAGATATATTGAATTGATTCAATTTAGTCTCTAGATTTGAGTAGCTTGTTAAATTTAACAAAAACTTTATTAAAAAATATATTACAGATTGAAATATTCTACATTGTATTATATGCTAACAGAGCCACAAAGTTAGGGGAAAGAGGCCCTGGGTGAAAGGCTTCTTTCTGGCAAAGGTTTAAAGTCAAAAGTCTTCTGGTGAGAGGCTTCTGTCAATGACTCTCCTCATGCCAATGAGACTGACAAGGATCGGCTATAGGAAATCTTATTGTGCCTCACTAAATTAAAGTTATAAACTGAAGTTACAACTACTATATTTATAGATATTTTTGAAATATTTTTTCTAAATTGTTTATTGTAAATTTCGAAAGTTAACTAAACTAAATTTGAATTATACAAACATCTCATCTCATCTTCTTGCTATTAATATGTCAAGTTATAACAATATAAACACCTACCCATATAATTTGCCAATTGTCCATGTTTACACGTACCTGTGCTACCTTTACACGTCTTTCCCCCAAAATCAAAGTCAAATATGATTATGGATTTATGATCTTTATTCTCACCTTCAGTTTCATTGCCATATCCGACTATCGGGATAATACCTCCCAATATCAAGATGCTTATCGACGGCTAGAGACAATACTCATAGGATGCGCCTTATGCATTATGATTAGTTTACTTATCTGTCCAATCTGGGCTGGAGAAGAACTTCACAAATTGATCATATGCAACCTGGAAGGGCTCGCCGGATCTATTAAAGGTAAAGCAAATATCCTAGTCTAAAGTCAAGTTTCATTTGTTTTTTAATTTTGCATGAGAATTAGATTTTCACAATAATGGCTAGCATATTCAATCCCCCGATCTTGCAGCAGGCTTAAAGTCTTTTGGATCTCAAGTAGCTCTAGATTCAATCAGAATCAATCCTGCTACCATAGCATTAAGCTAACTTGCTAACATTTATAGTGCCTCCCTTATCTCCATCTTATCTCCATTGCTGATTTCTTCCAAAAGACTAAACTGTTGACTCTGCTCCTTGAAGTTGGATAATAAAAAATAAGCAATAGAGAGCTTTATGATTGTTATGCTACTTTCATTACTGTAGAATTTTGTTATGCTGCTTTCATTACTGTAAAATTTAGAATCCATTTTACATTAACGGTCGTTCTCTTGTTCTTTTGCTTCCGCTAAGATTTTTTCGTTTTTGTTATATTTTAGGGTGTGTCACTGAATATTTCAAGGAATCCTCACATGAGAACAGTGACGAAGATGATGTCTCCACAGGTGACAACGATAATGTCACCAAAGGTTACAAATGTGTGTTAAATTCAAAAGCTAGGGAAGAAGCTTTGGTAGGTATCAAACACAGTAAACTATTATTTGGCTTATTTTAGCTGATTTGTTTGTGTTTTGACAGTCCGTAAATGTGATTAACGCAGAAAATTAATTGATAAACAATGATTGCCCCTAATTTATTAGAAAAATAATCCCTATATCAAGCTATTGGGTCTTTGTATAGACTGCTTTAATTGTTTTGTACTGTTTTTGTGTATCTTTGGCAGGCGAACTTTCCTAGATGGGAGTTCCCAGTACACGGTCAATTTCAATTTGGCCACCCTTGGATGGAATACGTCAAAGTTGGAGCAAGGATGCGTTATTGTGCATATAGTGTAGAAGCTCTGAATGGGTGCCTGAAATCTGAGACTCAGGTATGCTTGATTGAAAATTTTTAGACTCAGGTATGCTGGATTAGAATTTAGGTCAAGAACCCGAAGCCAAATTGGTGTTAATTTTTTCACACACTACTCAACTAGTGCTGATAAATATCACTTGATTCGAGGCACCCTATTTCTTGCGAGAGCACCTGAAAACACCATGCATGAACATCGTAGCAGAATCATGCAAGGTTATACTAGCATTAGAGGACAGCATCAAAACCATGACCCGATTCGCCAGAACCGATCTCATGACCGAATTGTTTGACTTCCCAACCAGAGCTGTTTATAGACAGTACAAAGTGGGAGGTCATGGAGGAAAACCCATAACACAAAATTATCAACTTGAAAGCAACCCCTCCTTCTGAATCTAAAAACCCACAAGTTTTGAATGTCAAATATGCTAATGGTGGGACAGGTGAAGCAAACAAAAAGCCTATTATATCGAGCAAAAGCAAAATCTGGCCATATGCAGAGATTCCTGTAACAACTGTCGAATATGCTGTAACTGGAATAAACAAAGTAAAAAAGTACGAAACAGTTCAGGGTGTGGCCTTCATGGACATCCTTCCTCTTGCAACTGTTGCATGTCTTCTCACAGAGATTGCAGCGAGGCTTGAGACTTTGATTATGGTCGTGGACGACTTGGGAAAGCGTGCAAAATTCACAACTAGTCTAGACGATGACGATGAACCAATCGTTGATAAAAATGATGTTCCAGCAAAAATTCCAGACCCGTCTCCAGCTCCCCCATGGCCCCTACAGAATCCTCCAGTTGTGATACCAGCAGATGCAGAAGAACCATTTGAACGGCTGAATAAATCAGTTTGATTTGATGTTTGAGCTTCTAATGGCGATGGGGTATTTCAATATAGCTGCGACCGAGACAATGAAGAAGTCCTAACGTTTCTATCTCTCTTTATATATACTATTGTTACTATATTATGCTTATTTAGTGCTGTAGAGGTATATATACATTTTGTATATGAGTGGAGCATCATCTCACGCAAAACCCAGTCATGAGATTTTTTATGTAAAACTCAAACGTGTCAATTTGCGGGGTACACTCGGGATTCCAATGAATGGCTTCCAATAAATCTCATAAATCTGGGTATAAAAACGGAGACTCACCGAACCTTCTTCTCTGTATATGTTGAATAATCCTTCGGGATTACTTGTAAATAATATTTTAGTTATTAGTTAGTAAAATCTAGTTAATAATCTCGTTATCTAACTGTAGATAACGGTTTTGATCTCCTTTATATGTAACACTCATTCACATAATAAATTATTGATTTGCTGAGGTTCTTCCCGGCCTGTGTCAGTGGTATCAGAGCCAATAAAAGTTTTAAATAGCCATTTATATTTGAGTGCAAGGTTTTTTAAATTGAAATATTAAACCTTTCGGGAAATCTTTTTAGAAGATAAAAAGATTTTAAAGAACATTGGCTAAAAGGAAAAGAATATATCAGATTGTATTTTGTACACAAAATTTACTACACAGTAAATTTCAATGAATTCTTTAATTTCAATTGTTGGAGTTATTTTATCTCGAAAAGAAAATTATCAGGAATGGTTTCGTAAAGTTAAAAATACCCTTATTTTTAATGATATGTGGGATGGAATTTGTGAAAATGAGAATTTAGAAGATAAGAAAGATGAAGAAACAATAAATGAAGTGGATAAAAGTGCACCAGTGCCACCTACTAATGCCAAAGAGTTAGCATTATGGAAAAGCAAGGACAAGAAGGCTTATGCCTTGATTATTGCCTCTGTAAGTGAAGAAGTAAGTAGACATTTAGTTTCTAGCAAAAGTGCTTGGGAAGCATTAAAGAAACTAAAAGATTTGTATGATTCACATTCTGAGCTTGAAATCATACAATTGTTAATGAAGTTATTTAGCTTAGAGTTAAAAGATAATGATCCAATGAACCTTGCTTCTGAAATTAGAGCCATTTTTCATGATATTGATGCAACTGGTGTAAAAGTTGACATTCAACTTACTGCATTTATTAAAGCTCTTTATCCTACA
>LPNX010346755.1:294798-368657 GCA_001517045.1 Pseudotsuga menziesii
TAGTTTTTTTTATAAGTTATTAAATAAACATGTTAGAGTAGCACTACTGAGAGTGAACTTTATTTTGCTTATTTGCAAGGTTTGGCATGTTATATTTTCTACCATATTTGCTTGGGACTTTTATGTAGTCAACTCATTTCTTAAATATAATTTTATTTTAATTTTTTCTTTTAGGTTCCGTCACTGGTATCCATAGCTTTGAAATTTATGTTAGAGATGTATCTCTTCTTGCATCGTGCTATCTTTTTAAAATAATCTCAGTATGGTAAAGGAATGATGCAATATTGGTGGACAACTTTCATCGTGTCATTTTTTGTAATAATCTCTTATGATGTGGTATGGTAAAGCAATGATGCAAGATTGGTGGACAATTTTTTTTTGAATTTACAACTGAATCAATGGTTTGATGTCTATCAATTTTATATTTACTCTAGTTTTAGATTTCTCATCTATCCATTATTGAAATTTTTTTGAAATGTCAATTATGAGAGTTTTTTTACACAGAAATTTACATTTGAGTGTACCATTACTAATTTGTTTTATTTGGACATCACTAATGTGTCTTAGTATTCTTTTCATTGTAGATCAATGTAGAAGCAAAAATGATTATGTCTTTTTTTGTAAAATGATTGTCTATTTTGGAAAATTTAATCACCCATGGGTGAAAATTAATGAGTGCAAAATTTTGATTAAGAAAATATTACATATGATAGTAAGTTAAAAAAATAAAAAATAATTAGATGCATATTTATTTTTCAAAATATATATAAATCTTATTCCACTAGAGGTTTTTATTAGAGAAGGGGTTTGAAAATGGATTTCAATGGTTTTAAAAGAGAAGAGTTTGAAAATAGTTTTTATCCATAGTTTTCAAAAGATGAGAATTTTTTGAAATTCGATTAGACTAAAAATGCTTATATATATTTTAAAAATTGTTTTTTTTTTTAAATTTTAAACTCAACATAAATAAACTACAATTTTTACAATATAGCTATCCAATTTGAAGTTAAATTTGAAACAAATAAAAATAGTAATATTTTAATTCCACTAATTAATTATATTTTTTTGTTTGTTTGCAAGAATCTCTCTCTCTCCCTAGTGCATTTCCACAATTGGATAAGATAATACAAACATAGGGGCATCTAAGCTGTCAAACTCAAGACTCTCCCTAGTGCATTTCCATCATTGGATAAGATAATAGAAACAAAGGGGCATCTAAGCTATCAAAGTCAAGGGGATGGATGGATTTTTGGGTATATAATGTCAACTTACTCACCCGTAAAGCAATTGAGCTTGGGTGGCCTCTTTTTGTTTTCCATAAATGTCTCTCACTCGAGCCACTGCATTTCCACCATTGGCTAAGATAATAGCAACAGAGGGGCATCTAAGTGGTCAAAGTCACCCGTTCATCACACCAACCATTATGATGGCTAGATTGTTGGGTGTCTAATCCCAACTAACTAACTCACTCCTAATGGGATTCGGGTTATCATGGCTACAGTTTTGGGTGTCTAATCCCAACTAACTAACTCACCCCTAAGGGGATTGAGCTCGGGTGGCATTTTCAACCAGAACCTAAATGAACTAACCAGATTTGACACTAATTAATTTTATATAAAATATAAATCATTTTAAAAGTAAAATACTCAAAAAAAAATATTTATACCAAGAGGTCTAGCTCCCAATTCTACCCCCTCTGAGTAAATCAGAATGCTTAATCCCTGATAATTCAGAAACATTAACCTTAAAAAATATACTGTGAGAACTCTATATATTGAATGAAAATAGAGAAAAAAAACTACCTTATCCAAAGGCCTCTATCCTACTTAGAATACAACAACGTTTTTAAGTGAAAACCAGCAAACATGATCATGGTAGGAATTTCGTTGAAGGATGATAACAACATGCAGGGATTGGTTCGAGAGGAAGAGTCAGGTCCCCACAATGGTTAAACGAAAAGAGAAAGTGGCAACCCCAATCAAATTGTCCCTGACCAGGCCCATGAGGACATTTCTAGAGAAGGCGAGCATGTGGCTACTATGGGGAAGGCAAGGGAGTGTCACTCCTTTCCTTAGAAGCACTAAAGACTTCACATACAACTCAAAAAACCACTTACAATCAATGTACAACCTTTCTCATCAATGTACAACTTTTCTCAACAATGTACCACTTTACTAACAGAGCTCAAAATAACAACCCATCACCTACATGACTTTTGCAACTTTGCTACTACTACTAACAATACTCAGTAGAAGGTGTTATATCTGGTTGTTATAGCCGGAAACACTCTATACGATTAATTCAACTAGCTACAAGTGCTTACGTCAATCATAGCTCACGCACAGCTCTATTGCAGCTCACTATTTTTCATTGATTTTATGACCTTTACGTATGGAAACTTATTACACACATTCTACTGAATAAATAAACAACACTCCCACTAAAACACGAGCTGCTACAACAACCTAACATAAAAAAAATAAAAGTGAGTTTTTTCAAAAACAGATTAAAACACAGAATTACATAGGAAATATAAGAGTTTGAGCTTTGTTTCTATTACACTCTGATGTTCATATTCAGTGTATCAAATATGTTTTACAAACTAGGTATATATATGATTATGGCTAAGTCAATCATTAAACGCTAATTGGCCCTTCGCTAACAAAACATGCTTTTATGTTCAAATGATTTAGAATCTGTTAATGCTCTATTATAGTCTGACAGAAATATAAACTATGTTTCCTCGTCAAGACAATTAGATGCGCTTTGCTGGAACTGTTCTATTCTAGCAAAAGTTCCTTTTGATAATTGAAATAATTTGTTGTTTGGCCGGTAGTGTGCCGATGAGGCGGTTTGCGGCTCTTCAGTGTTGCGACGGCCACAATCTAAACGGTGATGGATTTTCAATGTTTTGGCAGCTGATGTTGCCACTTTAAATTCTGTTGCATCCTGGTAGTGGAGTAATTACAAAATTCCAACATTCTCCCCCTTAATTACTACAACCAAAAAACAAAATTTTGTAACACTAAATTTTTGTTACAGCTTACAAACCCGAATGTTCTTCCTATGAAACTGAAGCAAATATTTTCCCAATGGTTTTGTAAACATCTCTGCAAACTAATTTCTTGATGTCCGAAATTCCACATTGATTTCATTGTTGTTTATCAGTTCACGAACAAAATGATACCATGTATCAATATGTTTACTTCTTTTGTGAAAGACGTGATTTCTTGATTGTACAATAGCGGAGTTATTATCACAGAAAATTGGAGTTGGTTCATTTCATGGTGTAACTCAGAAAGAGTTCTTCTAATCCATACCGTCTGACATGCAGCTATTGTTACTGCAACATACTCTGCCTTAGCAGAGGATAGTGTAAGTATGGGTTGCTTCTTTGATGCCCATGCTACTGATCTTGATCCAAACCTGAACACATATCCAGATGTGCTCTTTATATCATCAATAGAACCTACAAAATAACTATCAGTGTATCCAATCAACTTAAAATTTGAATTAGATGTATACTCGATACCAAAATTTGTTGTTCCAGTAATATATCTTAGGATTCTCTTTCCAGCTTGCTAGTGGGTACTCTTTGGTGTTTCCATAAACCTTGAAATCAAACTTATTGCAAGCATTATATCTGATCTTGTTGCAGTTAAGTACATGATATTTCCAACCAATCTCGTATACATCATTGGATCAACCTTTGACCCATCATCGTCCTTACTGAGTGTTGTGCCAGTTGTTATTGGAGTTACAACTGGCTTACAATTCAACATTCTGAATCTTTTCAATACATCATTTGCCTATTTATACCTACATATAAAAATATCATCTTCAGATTGAATTACTTCAATACCAAGAAAATATTTCATCATTCCTAAATCACTCATCTCAAATTTTGTTTTCATGGCTTTCTTGAACTCATCTATAGAAATATCTCTAGTGAATATCAAATCATCCACATATAAACAAACAATCAATATATTACCTTCTTGGTTTACCTTTGTATACAACGTTGGTTCACTTGGACTTCTGTTGAATCCTTCACCATTCAAATATTCATCAATTCTTTTGTACCAAATGCTAGGTTCCTGCTTCAATCAATATAATGCTTTCTTCAATCTGTAGAATTTGTGTTCTTTTCCATCAGCCTCATATCCCAGAGGTTTTCTCACATAAACCTCTTCTTCTAAATATCCATTCAAAAATGCAGACATTACATCCATTTGAATTACATACCATTTATTATGAGCATCAATAGATAATACCATTCTTACTGTATCAAGTCTGGCTATGGGTGCAAATGTCTCATTATAATCAATTTCGGGTTGTTGACTAAACCCCTGAGCAATAAGTCTTTCTTTATATTTTCAACATCACCATCAACATTTAACTTAGTTTTATAAATCCATTTGACACGAATACAATTTTTATCTTCAGGAAAATCTACAAGATTCCAAGTATTATTTCTTTCTATGGAATCAATTTATTCATCCATTGCTTTTATCCAAACATCCTTTTTAACAGCTTCATCAAAATCTACAGGATCATCTGCTATAAATGCAAAATTTGAAACTTGATCTACTTCATCATTTTGTTCATACAATTCTCTTAAAATTCTAGTCTTCTGACCTATAACTTTGTTTCTTAATGATGCCAATGTGGGATTTGATTCATTACTTACTTCTGATCATGTTCCTTCCCATCCACCAACACTTGATGGTTCACCATGTTCATGAGTTCTGGGTGTTCTGGCAGGTGTCCTTGCGGTTGGTGTATGTCGATCCAACTATCCTCCATGTGTGCCCTGTTCATCTTCATCTTTTGCATGAGGTGTTACAACTTCCTCACCAACTAATTTATCAATGCTCCAATCCCATGCTTCTTCTTCTTTAAAAACCACATATCTATTAATTACATACTTCTTGGTGATGAGATTATAAAGTCTATATGCTTTAGATTCTTCAATATATCCAACAAAAATACATTTTTGACTTTTGTCATCTAACTTTCTCCTCAATTCTCCAGGTACATGTGCATAAGCTACACAACCAAAAATTCTTAAATAAGATATGCTACTACACTTACTGCTCCAATCTTGCTGAGGAGCTCAATCCTTCACGCCATTCATTGGGATTCTGTTAAGGATGTATACTGAACAAGTAACAGCATCTCCGCAATATTCATTTGAGAGATGCTTCTCCTTCATCATACTTCAAGCCATGTTCATAATGGTTTGATTCTTCCTTTCTGCTACACCATTCTGTTGTGGAGTGTAGCATGCAGTAAACTGCCTTTTAATTCCATAATGCTTACAAAAATCCATAAATTCATTTGACATATACTCGCCTCTTCCATCTAATTTCAAGACTTTAATAAATTTGTTACTCTCTTTTTCATCCATAGCTTTAAAACTTTTAAACACATCAAATTCTTGATATTTTTGTTGCATGCACTATCCAAAAGCCATATATCTTTTGAACTTTCCTGGGTGACATTACAAGTCAAAAACATAGGCTACTCTTCATTTTTAGTCTGCTCTGTCATGTGTGTAGACAACTTACTAGAATTTGCTTGTTTCTTCCAACACTTGTTAGAAAAATGCCCAAATTTCTTACAATAAAAACATTGAACTTTAGATTTATCATACCTCTGATTTCTTGATTGTCCTTCTCTACTGCTGCTCCCCCTTACGCTAGGAATACTCTGATGTAACTTCTCTTCATTTTCAGCATAATTTTTGCTATCATTATGATCAGCACTTCATCCTCCTCTTCCTCTATTACTAGATATTACTCTTCCTCTACCTCTAGTAACATTTAACTGAGATTTAAAATAATTCTCTAAAGGAGTGTCATCATACCTGTTCATTATTGATTCATGAGCAAGCAATGAACCAGTTATCTCATCAATGTGCATTTGAATGAGATTCTTAAATTCTTAAATTGGAACAACCACTGCTTCAAAATTCTTCGGCAAACATATCAACGATTTTTCAATCACACACTGATCTGGAAGGTCTTCACCATACTGTCGTAGCTGGTTTAGAACACTCATGACTTGTGCCATGAAATTATCAACAATATCAACGTATTTCATCTTCAGATTCTCAAAGTCTCTTCTTAAATTCTACAACGTAACATTCTTCACCTTGGTCACACCTTGATAGCAAGTTTCAAGAGTGTCCCACGCTTTCTTTGATGACTTAGCACTTGATATCTTTGGAAAAATAGGTTCACTCACGCCTTGTTGAATAAGACCAAGAGCTTTATTATCTTACTTCTGATTTTCCTTGAACAAAACATGTTCAACATTTGTCAGATCCAACTCAGTTGCTTGATCAGTTGGTTCGTGATATCCAATCGTAACAAACTCCCAAAGATCCTAAGCACGCAGGATAGTTCTCATTTTAATAAACCAGGTGTCATAATTCCTTTCAGACAACACTAGAATTTGTGGATGTACTACACTACTGTTAGTAGCCATCTCAATTAATTTCAAAAACAAATGAGCAATAAAACTCAACCAGGCTGTTAAACATGAAAGAGAACTTAACCAAGCTTTAATACCACTGTGGGGAAGGTAGGGGAGTGCTAATCCTTTCCTTAGCAGCACTGAAGACTTCACGTACAACTCAGAAAACCAATTACAGTCATTGTACAGCCTTTCTCAGCAATGTACATCTATACAAACAGAGCTCAAAATAACAACCCAACACCTATAGGACTATTGCAGCTCTACTACTACTGCTAACAGTACTCAACAGAAGGTGTTGCAGCTAGTTGTTACAACCGGCAACACTCTATATGCTTAATTCAACTAGCTGCAACTGCTAACATCACTCACAGCTCATGCACAACTCTGTTGCATCTCACTATTTTTGATTGATTTGATGACCCCTGCGTCCGAAAACTTATTACACACATTCTACTGAATAAATAAACAACACTCACAATAAAACACGAACTGTTTCAACAACCTAACATAAAAAAATAAAACTAAGTTTTTTCAAAAAGAGAGTAAAACATAGAATTAAGCAGGAAAATATTAGAGTTTCAACTCTATTTCTATTGTGCTCTATTGTTCACATTTAGTGTATCAAATATGGTTTACAAACTAGGTATATATAGTATTATGGCTAAGGTAGTCATTAAACGCTAATTGGCCCTTCGCTAACAGAACGGGATTTTATGTTCAAATGATTTACAATCTGTTAATGCTTTGTTATAGTATGACAGAAATATAAACTATGCTACCTCTTCAGGAGAATTAGATGTGCTTTTCTATTTGTTGCTACCTTTCACACACCTGGGTTACATGGCAGAAATATTCAAGCCACTTGGTGTCTCCTTGGGGCCAAGTCTCGAGTCAAGGCTATCACCTTGTTCTTGAATCCTCCATTCAGGCTATCTCCTAAGAAAGACAAGGGGGGCGGACATTATTAAATTACTAAGGCTAATTACTTAGTATGATGCTGTTATATTGATTAATCCGTTTATGAGTTTTGAAATTAACAAGTGGAAACAAAAGATAACACGATGCAATATGTAAAGCATATAAGCACAGTAATGACACTCAATATATATATAATCGAAAGAATTGATCAAATTAAATCACCAACACCTTAAATGGAGTCAATAGAGAAAATAATGTGGTTGCATGCGCTTGAAAGAATGTTTTGCAAATGTCTGTTGGTAGATATTAAATTAATGTGGAATGTGAATGAATTAAATTAGGCGAAAACAAGACTCCAGATATACCCGGGGGGTACTTGGAGTATGTCCAAAAGTCAACTTTCATGTCTACCCGCAAGGTGTTTGTGGGATGGAATGGAGTCTCGGAGACTATTTTTTATAGCGCACCCATTAGGGTGCGATAGAGATCGGTGCCTTCAGGTCACTTTCCAGTTGTTCCCACTCCTTTGGGTATTCTGCCACCGCTTACAATTTGTTCGAGGCATTGGATTTTCGCCTGATGGTTTGTCAATTTTGGAGGTGGAAACTAATTAATCTATCCACTCAAGTGCTTTTTATGTATCTTGGCTCATCAGATAAACTGCATCCAAGTACAGAGCATACACACTAGAGTCTTTGCTATTTTTAGTAAATTTTAAAAAAGGTGTTCTTATTAAAAAGAAAACTCTCCAGGAGCCTCTTTCGGTCAAAGTGCACTTGAATCGGGGAATCAAGGAGGGGTTGATTTTATTATTATTATCAAAATAATTTATGAAAAATTGAATCAGAGACACATAACACCGGTTTTCTAATTAGTGCTACCACGCATCTCTTTCCCCTTGCGGGTCAATCGGGAAGTCATGGGGTAAGTAGTATGATTACTTTTGAATTGAAAATATGGAATAATGAAAAATATTATCAAATTATACAATCCTTCATGTCAATACTAAACTAGAATATAAAAAAGGGAAAAATGCAAAAAAAAAGTGAAACAGACGTGGATCCCCCCCTGGGGGGATGGGGAGCAAGCTCGAAAGAGCCTACTGAAAAAAGATTCTCTCTTATTATTAATGGTTACAATATCATAAAACTTAAATATTAGAATCCTCTTGGTTCTTATATGGGATGAAACCAAGATCTTACAACTTTCGCAAAATTTTAAGATTTCAGTCAAAGGGGAGACCCTTGGAGGGATTTGAACGATCCCGAGGACACTTTCAAACAAAAGCTTCTCTTATTTCTGTTATGCCTGCTCAAATACAATGAGAATGTTAGAATGAAATATTCACATAATCACTTTGAAAGTACCTTTGGTTCAGCCTACTTTAAATCAAACAAAACTAAGTTAAAACTAGCTAAATCGGTGAAAAATGAAGCAAGGAATGAAATATTTCCTTGGGATATTTGATTGATGTTTGTGAAGCCAATTAAATATGCAATAATTGCTGTATTTAATCTTTTTAAAATAGAAAATAAAATTTAGAGCATGCAACCTACAGATTCTTTTTAAATTGCCATGCAAAATGGACGATTTCCCTAAGCTAGATCTAGAATGCTTAATGATACTTTTCAGAAATGAGATCTAGACTATGAGCTTTGAAATAGTAGATATATGTAATTTTTAATTTAATATGATATATCTAAATTATAACAAATCTTGCAACCAAAGTAACCAGCTAAGATTTGGAGTTTTATAAGGAGGAAGAGAGAAGAAGAGTGCTAGAAGCCTTGAAGATCAACCGTGGAGACTTTTGGTGGAATGTTGAGGGACTATGCCTTTGAACGGTTTTGGAGAAAGCGAGGAAGAAAAATATATCAGCACCCTCTCCAAGATAGGAACCTCTAACTGAATCCAAATATTTTTCAAAATGCTTGTGAGATTTGTTTAATACATACACAGAGATTTCAGAATAACATGCATATAAACTTATAAAACATGCTGAATCTAGATCTCTAAACATGCATCAAAGGAAAGAAATGGCCAATAAACTTATTAACAAACTCCTTTCCTATAAATATTATAATAAAATTATTATCAATCTTTATCAATGAATCCACAAACAATCAGCAAATTATGAACATAGATACACTTTACCTCAGTAAAACATGGCAATGATCATCCACACATACAATAACATGACATCGTCTTGCCTCGAAATCTTCTTTTTATTTCAAATGAACAATAAGAATAGTACAATAGTAATAGCACCTCAATCGCAGTTCTAACTAACTTGGAAAGGAGTCAACCATGCTTTATTTATACAAAAACTTGAAACCCTAGCCCAAAGGGGGTGCAAATCCCAAGGAGATAGACAACTACAATTGAAGGAGAGTCCATTAATGCATTATTTGAAGCTTAATTGAGCTTCAACTAAGTCTACCTATCAAGCAAGGGGCTAATTGAGTTGACACATCAACCTGTTGACTGAATCATTAACCACAGAGCCTCCAGAAGATCCCACATGTGTGGAGGAGAGAGAGAGAGGGCACAATTCGCCATAAAGGAAGCTAAATTTCAACTATGGATCCACCCAGATCACCTCCTTCAGTCAAGGATTTGTCAAATCCAGTCAATCTGGTGCCGATGAGAATGATTTCAATCAAATTTGCTAAGAATCCATTGATCTAGGATTTTGGATTTGCTCCATTATTCATCAATTTATTAATTAAAATAATCAATAATTGATTTTTTGGGGCTTTTTTAACTAAGTGATGGAAAATCACTCAAAACTAGGAAATAGTTGGTCTATAGGTTTACTAGGTTCTCTTAGCTTGAAAATGAGCACCTACATGATTGGACCTGACTTTCGAGCTGACTTTTATTACAAAACCCCTTTTTCCAATTAAACTATTGAAAACTAGCCTAAGTTTTGGAAAAATTAAAATTAAAAAAAAAAAACTTAAAAAATTTAAAAACCTAGGGGGACTTAGACATGTTCGTATGAATTGACCATGATTCCTATCATGTTTATACATTGACACATAGACTATAATAACCTAAATAGGCCTAAATGCCAAGCCAACCACCCCAAGTTTGGAGGTATTGAGTGAAAAACTTAGAAATTATCAGTCATTCACTCAACAACCAATAATAACCAAGGGAAAAAACACCCTGGGCTGATCAGATTGACAAATAAATTCTAAAAGAACGAGTCTTTTATAGAAAGTATCATGCTAGAACATTTATTACAATTCCCCCATGGGGTATGAACATCTGATATAGTACAACAATCACTTCCCATAAGCAATTATGAAGTGTAAACAAATAATCTTTGTCTAGTTCACCAGGCTCACTTGATAAAAACCACTAAGTACAGCTTAGGTGGTAACATCTGGCTCCAACTACAGGACCTCTGCTCGATCTGGTCATAGGCCAAGGAGAAGATACGAGAACACCAAAATCTCTAGTTTATACACCCTGTAAAAACATCTCAACTTGACAAGAAAACCTCATTAGCACAAGATTTATATAAAAACGAAATGAACCATTAAGCTGATTTATTTAAACAAAAAAAATGTAACTAACTAATGAAAAAAAAGTTTTATTATAGCTAAGTACAAAACAAAAATGCAGAAAGTAAATGCTCTTTTTCAAGCAGCGTATTTTCCTACTCTAAGCATGATATAAAAAGGGTTAAGTGTAATCAGAAATACAATGTAACCACCTAAGCATTTTATTAACATAAAATATTTTTTCCTTGTCTTTGGTTACTGACCAAAGTAAGGATACTTGATTCAGAAAATGCAAACCTACGTGATGACCTAGAATGCGCGGGCTGGATGGAAAATCATAGGGATTAATAATGCCATAAAAATTCTTCCCAAATTGGTATGTCCTCATGTAGGCTACTTCTATCCATGACTGGATAGGACTAATATACCAATCAACATGATGAAGCGGTCTGACTATATCATCATACTGATCATCAAGGATTACAGAATGATAACTCATTGTATAAGCAGCAAGCTGCTCCAAATCATAAGGAACCTCTATATGTGAAGAAGATGGCTGAGACCGATATTCCGCTAACTGCATCACATCTGACTTTTCACAATACTACTCAATGTATTCATTACTGGTACCTTTGTGTGGCTCAGCATGATATGGCTCTAGATGATCATGTGAAAATTTTGAACGCTCCTCTTCCATACTAATATTTTCCTAGGTATCCACACTCCCTTCTATGGATGTGTCATATATTGGAATTCCACAAATTTTTCAATAGACACTCCCCTTGCTGGACATATCATGGATGGTATTCTCAATAGGATTTTCACAAGTTAGATTATCTATGAAATTCCAATAGTCATCACTCCCATCCATATCATATGTGGGGGACTCTTCATCCATGGCATCATGCTCCTGCCTATCCATGCCTTCCTTGTTGGTATAACATCCTAAGATATAACTACCCTCCTCCTTTTCATAATAATCATCCTTCAGATTTTTTGTTACAAAGATATTACAAGAAGTTAATCCTTCCAAAACTTCATCCCTAAGTGATGGACATAGATTATTATCGTCATACACATCACAAACGTCTTCATAAGTGTCAATCACTGTAATGGTTTCCTCATGAGGTATTTCTGGACAAGCATTGCAACAATCTTGAGAAAATATCAAATCTTCAATGTTTTAAGTTACGGTGAAATGAGGAGAGTATTCAACAATGTGTTCAATCATGGGTTCCTTCTGAAGCTCTTCAACATGATTGTCATTGATGTTCCCATCTTCAAAATCTTGTTGTGTAATGAGAGATACCTTATATTGTTTAAAAAGCTTCTTAATTCCTTCCTTTCTTTAATAAGTACTAGGATTCTAATTGATGGGAGTATCATGGATCTCCTCTTCACTTAAATGTTCAAGAAGTGATTCCAAGTATTCAATACTTTGTATCATGGAAAAAAGTCCATCGTATGTTTCCATGTGATACTCTATCCCAGATAGGTAGAAGGTAAATATCTTTTCAAGGAACTTTTTCAAACCATTCATACAACCCCTACCGTCATGCCACTGCTCTAAAAACATCCAAAAGAAGCTTGGAAATGAGGTTATACATTTATTAGGAAGGCCCTGATAGAACCAATAATAGGCCTCACCCTGAAAAGTACCAGCAAACATTTCCATCATATTGTCTTCATGAAGCACATTGGAGTCAGCCATAAACTGAAGGAAAGATTTGACATGCTAGATGGTCGAATCACCATAATTTCCATGAAATAATGGAAGCAATTTATATGCATCCCCCACACCATCACAACAGTGAGGAAAACCTGGGATGCTTGAGAAATCGATAGGCTGAAAAAGTTTGGTTATCTCGGCACAATATTGCTCCCTTAATTCATCCATATCAAAATTTAATAGTATGCATTTGATATAACCATTAAACCTTGTACTGAATAGGTGAAGCTTTCAAGTGATGAGCTTTAAAGGTTTTAGTATGTTGCATGGGCTCATCTACAGACAACAAAACTTCACAAGTTTATGAGATAATAGGTTTTTTATCCTGTCAATGGAGTCGCCATGCGAGATTTAAAATATACATTTAAGAACTCACAAAAATTACTTTTTTATTTTCTTTGTAAAAATAAAAGCTAAAAAAAGTCAGTGGAGTCGCCAGATGAAAATTAAATATCTACTCTAAGCCATTCATCAAACAAAGCAAAAAAAAAAGGAAGAAAACAAAAGTCATACTCCAGGAATAAAAAGATTTATCCCCGGCAACAGCCCCAAAAAGTGTTTCCACCTTTCACACACCTGGGTTACATAGTAGAAATCTTCAAGCCACTCGGTGTGTCCTTGGGGGCAAGTCTTGAGTCAAGGCTGTCACCTTGTTCTTGACTCCTCCATTCAGAATAAATCCTAATGAAGATAAGGGGGGTATACCCTATTAAATTAATAAGGCTAATTACTTAGTATGATGGTGTTATATTGATTAAGTTCTTTAGGAGTTTTGAAATTAACCAATGGAAACAAAAGATAACAAGATGCAAGATTTAAAGCATATAAGCACATAATGACACTCAAGATATATATAATCGAAAGAATTGATCAAAGTAAATCACCAGTGCATTGAATGGAGTCAACAGAGAAAATAATGTTCTTGCATGTGCTTGAAAGAATGTTTTGCAAATGTCTCTTGGTAGATTTTAAATTAATGTGGACTGTGGATGAATTAAATTAGGCAAAAATGGGACTCCAGATATACCCAAGGGGTACTTGGAGTATGTCCAAAAGTGAAATTTCAGGGCTACCCACAAGGTGTTTTTGGGATGGAACGGAGTCTTAAAGACTATTGTTCATAATGCACCTGCCAGGGTGTGACAGAGATCGACGCCTCGAGGTCACTTTCCAATTGTTCCCACTCCTTTGGGTATTTTTCCACCGCTTAAAGTTTTCTCGAGGCGTTGGATTTTTGCCTGATGGTTTATCAATTTGGGAGGTGAAGACTAATTAATCTATTCACTCAAGTGCTTTTGATGCAGCTTGACTGATCGAAGGAACCGTAGCCAAGTACAGAGCATACACATTGGAGTCTTTGTTATTTTTAGTAAATTTAAAAAAATGTGTTCTTATTAAAAATAAAACCCTATAGGAACCTCTTTTGGTCCAAGTGGACCTCAATCAGGGAATCAAGAAGGGGTTGATTTTATTATGATTATCAAATTTTTTTATGGAAATGGAATCAAAGATACACAACATCGATTTTCTAATTAGTCCTACCACGCATCTCTTTCCCCTTGCGGGTCAATCAAGAAGTCATGGGGTAAGTAGTATGATTAATTTTGAATTGAAAATATGGAATAGTGAAAAATATTATCAAACTATACAATCCTACATGTCAATACTAAACTAGAACAGAAAAAAGGGAAAAATGCAAAAAAATTTGAAATGGACGCAGATCCCCCCTGGGGGATGGGGAACGGGCTCAAAAAAGCCTACTAAAAAAAGATTCCCTTTTATTATTATTGGTTGCAATATCATCAAAATTAAATATCAAAATCCTATTCGTCCTTATACCGGATGAAACCAATATCTTACAACTTTACCAAACTTTTAAGATTTCAATAGAAGGGGAGACCCCTGGGGGGATTTGAACGATCCCAAGGCCACTTTCGAAGAGAAGCTTCTATTATTTCTGTTATGCATGATAAAATACAGTGATCATTTTAGAATTAAATATTCCCAAAATCACTTCGAAAGTACCTTTGGGAGAGCCTACTTTAAATCAAACAAAACTAAGTTAAAACTAGCTAAATCGGTGAAAAAGGAACCAAGGAAAGCAAGATTTCCTTGGGATATTGGCTTGATGTTTGTGATTCCAATGAAATATGCAATTATTTCAGGATTTAATCTTTTTAAAATAGAAAAGGAAATCTAGAGCATGCAACCTACAGATTCTCTTTAAATTGCCATGTTGAACATACGATTTCCCTAAGCTAGATCTAGAATGCTTAATGATACTTTTCAGAATTGAGATCTAGACTATGAGATTTGAAATAGTAGATATTGTAACTTTTAATTTAATATGACAGATCTAAATCATAAAAAATCTTGCAACCAAAGTTACGAGGTAAGATTTCGATTTTTATAAGGAAGAAAAGAGAGGAAGAGTGCTGGAAGCCTTGAAGATCAACCGTGGAAAATTCCGATGGAATGTTGAGAGAATGTGCATTTGAAAGGTTTTGGAAAAAGTGAGGAAGAAAACTATATCAGCACCCTCTCCAAGTTAGGAACCTGCAAATGAATCCGAAGACTTGCAAAAATACTTGTGAGATCCGGTTAATACATACACAGAGATTTCAAAATAACATGCATATAAACTTATAAAACATGTTGAATCTAGATATCTAAACATGCATCAAAGTAAAGAGATGGCCAATAAACCTATTAACAAACTCCTTTCCTATCAACATTATAATAAACTTATTATCAATCTTTAGCGATGAATACAGAAACAATCAGCAAATTATGAACATAGATACAAGTTACCTCAGTAAAACTTGGCAATGATCATCCACACATACAGTCACATGACACTGTATTTCCTCCAAAGTTTCTCTTTATTTATAATGAACAATAACAACAGTACAATAGCACCAACACTTCAATCCCAGTTCTAACTAACTTGGAAAGGAGGAAACCATGCTTTATTTATACAAAAACGTGAAACCCCATCACAGAGGGGGTGCAAATCCTAAGGATATAGACAACTGGAGCTGAAGGAGAGTCCATCAATTCCTGATCTGAAGTTGAACTGAGCTTCCACGAAGTCTACTGGTCAATTGGGGGGCTGATTGAGCTGACACATCAACCTGTTGACTAAATCATCAACCAGAGAGCCTCCAGAAGATCCCACATGTGTGGAGGAGAGATAGAGAGTGCAATTCCCCATAAAGGAAGCTGAAGTTCAACTTTGGATCCATCCATATCACCTCCTTTATTCAAGGATTTGTTAGATCCAGTCAATCTGGTTTCGATGAGACTTATTTCAAGAAAATCGGTTGATAATCCATTGATTTTGGATTTTGGATTTGCTCCATTACTGATCAATTTATTACTTAAAATAAACAATAATTGATTTTTTGGGGCCTTCTGACCTGAGTGATGGAAAATCACCCAAAACTAGGAAATAGTGGGTGTATAGGTTTACTGGGTGATCTTATCTTTAAAATGAGCACCTACATGACTGAATCTGACTTTCGATCCCACTTTCATTACAAAACCAATTTTTCCAATTAAACTATTAAAAGAAAGCCTATGTTTTTTAAAAATTAAAATTAAAAAAAACTTAAAAATTTTAAAAAAATTAAAAAGCTAGGGGGACTTAGACATGTTCATATGACTCGACCATGATGCCTAGAATGTTTATACATTGACACATAGACTCTAATAACCTGAACATGCCTAAATGCCTTGCTGACCACCCCAAGTTTGGAGGTATTGACTGAAAAACTCAGAAATTATCAATCGTTTATTCAACAACCAATAATAACCAAGGGAAAAAACACCCTGGGCTGATCAGATTGACAAATAAAGTCTAATAGATCGAGTCTTTCATAGACACTATCATGCAAGAACACTTATTACAATTTCCCCATGGGATATGAACATGTGATATAGTACAACAATCACTTCCCAGAAACAATTATGGAGGTCTTCTGAAGTTTGAACAAATCATATTTGTTCGGTTCAGTAGGCTTACTTGATAAAAGTCACTAAGTACAACTTAGGTGGTAACATCTGGCTCCAACTATGGGACATGTGCTCGATCTGGTCATAGGCCAAGGAGAGGATACAAGAACACCAAAATCTCTAGTTTATACACCCTGTAAAAACATCTCAACTTGACAAGAAAACCTCAGTAGCACAAGCTTTATATAAAAACTAAATGAACCATTAAGGTGATTTATTTAAAAAAAATAAATGTAACTAACTAGTGAAATTTTTTTATTATTATAGCTAAGTACAAAACAAAAATGTGAAAAGTAAATGCTCTTTTTCAAGGATCTTATTTTCCTACTCTAAGCATGATATAAAAAGGTTTAATCCTGTAATCAGAAATCCAATGTGACCACCTAAGCATTATATTAACATAAAATATTTTTTCCTTGTCTCTGGTTACCAGCCAAAGTAAGGATACTTGATTCAAAAAATGGAAACCTGCGTGATCACCCAGAATGGGTGGGCTGGATGGGAAATCGTAGGCATGAATAATGTCATAAAAAATATTCCCAAACTGGTATGTGCTCATGCAGGATTCTTCTATCGATGACTAGATAGGACTGATCATCAAGTATTATCGAATGATAACTCATTCTATAAGCACCAAGCTACTCCAAATCATAAGGAACCTCTATATGTGAAGAAGATGGTTGAGACTAATTTTTCGTTGACTACATCACATCTGACTTTTCACAATATTGCTTCTCAATGTATTCATTATTGATACCTTTGTGTGGATCTGCATGATATGAAATTGGATTATCATGTGAAAATTCTGAATGCTCCTCTTCCATACTAATATTTTCCCAGGTATCCACACTCCCTTTAATGGATGTATCGTAGATTGGATTTCCACAAATTTTTCAGTAGACACTCCCCTTGCTGGACATATCATGGATGGGATTCTCAATAGGATTTTCACAAGTTGGATTATCTATGAAATTCCAATAGTCATCACTCCCATCCATGTCATATGTGGGGGACTCTTCATCCATGGCATCATGCTCCTGCCTATCCATGTCCTTGTTCTTGGTATCACATCCTAAGATATAACTACCCTCCTCATGTTCATAATAATCATCCTTCAATGTTTTGGTTTCAAAGATATTACGAGAAGTTAATCCTTCCAAAGCTTCATCCCTAAGCGATGAACATAAAGGAGTATCATCAGACATATCATAAACTTCTTCATAAGTGTCGATCTCTATAATGGTTTCCTCATGAGGGATTTCATGACAAGCATTGCAACAATCTTGAGAAAATCTCAAATCTTCAATGTTTTCAGTTATGGTGACATGAGGAGAGTCTTCAACAATGTGTTCAATCATGGGTTCCTTCTGAAGCTCTTCAACATGATTGTCATGGATGTTCCCATCTTCAGAATCTTGCTGTGTAATGAGAGATACCTTATATTCTTTAAAAATCCGCTTAATTGCTTCCTAGGATTCTCTTTGATGGGAGTATCATGGATCTCCTCTTCACGTAAATGTTCAAGAAGTGATTCGAAGTCTTGAATACTTTGTATCATGGAAAAATGTCCATCATATGTTTCCATGTGATACTCTATCCCAGATATGTAGAAGGTAAAGATCTTTCCAAGCAACGTTTTCAAACCATTCATACTACCCCTACCATCATGCCACTGGTCTAAAAACATCCAAAGGAAGCTTGGAAATGAGGCCATACATTTATTAGGAAGGCCTTGATAGAACCAACAACAGGCCTCACCCTGAAAAGTACTAGCAAACATTTCCATCATATTGTCTTTATGAAGCACATTGGAGTCAGCCATCAACTGAAGGAAATATTTGACATGCCATATGGCCGAATCACCATAATTTCCATGAAATACTGGAATCCATTTATATACATCCCCCACACCATCACAATAGTTAGAAAAACCTGGGAGGTTTGAGAAATCGATAGGCTGAAAAAGTCTGGTTATCTGGGCACCTTACTGCTCCCTTAATTCATCCATATCAAAAATTAATAGTATGCATTTTATATAACCATTAAACCTTGTACTAAATAGGTGGAGTTTTCAAGTGATGAGATTTAAAGGTTTTAATATTTCGCATGGGCTCATCTATACATAACAAAACTTCACAAGTTTATGAGATAACATGGTTTTTATCCCTTCAATGGAGTCGCCATGTGAGATTTAAAATATACATTTAAGAACTCTCACAAAAATTATTTTTTTCTTTTCTTTCTAAAAATAAAAGCTGAAAAAAGTCAGTGGAGTCACCAAATGAAAATTAAAGATATACTCTAAGCCATTCATGAAAAAAATAAAAAACAAAAAGGAAGAAAAAAAAAGTCGTACTCCGGGAATAAAAAATATTTATCCTTGACAATGGTGCCAAAAAGTGTTGACACCTTTCACACACGTAGCTTACATGGCAGAAATAGTCAAGCCACTCGGTGTGTCCTTGGGGGTAACTCTCGATTCAAGGCTATCACCTTGTTCTTGACTCCTTCGTTTAGGCTAACTCCTAATGAAGCCAAGGGGGGTATACCCTATTAAATTACTAAGGCTAATTACTTAGTATGATGGTGTTATATTGATTAAGTTGTTTAGGATTTTTGAAATTAACCAGTGGAAACAAAAGATAACAAGATGCAAGATTTAAATTATATAAGCACAGTAACGACACTCAATATATATATATATATATAATCGAAATACTTGATCAAAGTAAATCACCAGTGCCTTGAATGGCTTAATTTACACAAGGATCTCTATAATGTAAGAGATATGATTCCTCCAACTCATGGTTCCATCGTCTCCTAGAATTCATCCTTAAATAGGTGACCTAGGGATAATTTATTTTTCTCACACTATGAAGGTCCAAATGAAATTTCACAAGATGTTCCATATAGTTAACAGACTATAGTTTCTCTCGTAAAAGTAGCATACGACGAAGGGGAAATAGTGAAATGTGGAAGTTCATACAAGTTCTTTATTTCGAACAGTCCTGAAATACATCAGCTTGGGAAACTTTGCATAAGTACCACATGGTGAATCCAATCCATATCTAACCTATGGGGATGGAAATAAGACACACCAGTATTCAGGAGAAACTTTCAAACCTTGAGGAGCAAAAATTTCAAAGCTATAACAGAAAAAAGATTAGTCACTTTTCCAGAAGAAACTAGAGAAAAACTAGGGCTTCCTATTCTAGGAACTTCCCTCAACCAATCGATTGAAGAAGAATGACCATAAAACTCTCCCTAGAAGGGAACATCTATTGACCTGAATATTTCACCTCCTGCAGATAGCAAGGTGTTCCGCGGGTCTGAATGGTTCAGATCCAGAACAAATAGATCACAGAGGATGATAACTCTCCCTAGATGTTGTAGATATATGGAATACAAGGATTTGATAGTTCACCTGTGTACCTATAGAAGAGTTCAACACGAAATGAATCAAAGCAACTAGAATATGATCTATTAATCTATGCTAGTGACCAAATAATCTAGCAATATATATCTAAAATCAAACATGAACAATATATATGGGACAGAAAATAAACTTGTGTTAGAAATATGAAGAAGTTTACAACCAAGCCTTAGCATTGACATGCATCTCCATGAAACTAGTTATTCATCCCAAAAATCTCCAACTCTAGCACTCTATGCTCTCTCCAAATGATCTTGGTCCAAGAATCAGTCCAACAGCATAACAATACCTTCCATGTTCTCCCCTCAGCCATGCCTATGAGCTCATATTTATAGGGCTTTAATGGATAGAGATGGTTGAGAAATTAGTGGGTGAGGTGGCCTCTAAGATCCTAGGATGAGGGATCTCGAGCTCAACCAACCCACATCACTAGGGATAATGAGTTGATGTCGACGGGAATAGTCTCGTCGAAGGAGGGCATGATGAGTCCCACATCGACGACACGAAACTCTGAACATAGTTCTGGAGTGATGTCAATGTAGTAACCATATGACTGACTCAAAGGTACTCACACAAAGACTATGTAGACTGCAAAGGTAAAAATTGTTCAGATTCCCTTTGAACATTAGGCGGCAAGATGAAATGACTTGGCAGCATGACTAGACAGGAAAGATACACAATGTGACAATGGACAATGCATTCTTTTGAAAGACTCAAAGGATTGGCATGACTCATGAAAGTGGATCGCCATAGAGATCAGCTGAATACCCAATTGACTGACATGATTGTGTAGACAAGTGCCATGTTCAAAGGTAATGACAAAACAACTGCCATTATTTGCAAAATGATTCCCTTTCCCATTTCCCCCATCATGATTGATGAGTGCCTCTTTTCAGTTTTACGAGTTCAAAGAGTGTAACAAACACTCGATATAGCTTGTCAAATGACAAGTCCAGTCTCATATGTTTTACAAAACTTAGAGAGGAGGGGTTCATTCCCAAAATAGGTCTCTCACTGTTTAATTTTTAACGATTCCACTGAAATAAAGATCGGTATCGTTCATGTTTAGAGATTCTGAATGAATACAGAAGAAGACTCCATGGGGGTCCTTTTTCGTATGATTTAGTCTCTAAGGCCTGAAAAAGTATAAAATCATACCTTAGAGAACTCTTCTAGTCATGATTGGCTAGAGTGTTCCTTTCTCGTAAATATTCCTATCCGAACCGAGAAAGAGATAACCTATTGTCAGACAGACAACTCTTAAAATACTTTAATGAGTGTGAAGAAGACAAGATCGCTCAATAATATTTCCGTATGTAGGGACCCTGAAAAATGTTTAAAGAGAACTCCATGAGGTTTATTTACACAATGTCACTTTTTACGAGCCTAGAAAGATTTGGAAACAGACTCGACTATCTTTTCATGTTTAAGGAGTTTGAAAGAAGATGTGAAAAGAAGACTCCATGACGTTTCTTTGCAGAATGTCTTATTTTACGAGACTCGAAAGAAACTTGAACTGGACTCGAAACTTTGATACTAAATTTTAACAAGCATGGAAAAGTGTCGTAATAAACCCTCAATGACTTTTTTCATTCCGTGAAAGTACGAAAAAGTCATAAATAAACTTTCCAAAGCTTTACTAAAGTCAACCTGTAGACGACCCATAAACAAGTGTTAAATGCATCCAAAATCAATATTAAGGGATTATGACAAATAGATTTTGACTAGAACATGATTTAATATCAAAACTATACTAGGTCAAACCCACAAATGTCTATATAAGGGAAGTAAATAATAAAAAATCAAACATTTCACTATTTACCTCTAGCATAGAGCACTTGGAGCATTTTTTAGCCAAATCTTCCACAACTGATACCGGGAGTTCCCACTATCTGTTTTCAGTCTCGTCAGTTGTAGGTAACAGCTAAGACCCTTATCTTTCATTTCATAGATTCTATGTTGGGATTTGGTGGGGTTCTAGGCCTATTTGGAAATCCTTAAAATCCAATTTGTGGGCACCTCGGCTACCCCTTGTGGGATAGGCAATACCACCCGAGAACTGCACCAAAAACATGGTGGACAGGAGGTGCCACCGCCTACCTCCAACAGGGCATAGGTAGTGCCGATCGTGGAGAAGTTAAAACAATGATATAGGAAAAATTACTCTTTGTTTTGATTTGTAATGACTCAAGGATGATATTAATACATACCATTGTTGTTTCTGGTAGGTTTAGGCTTCCAAAATATGGTGATATTGTAGGAAATAACACATGATGATGAGGATGCTGCTGCTGAAAGGAATCTAGTTTGTATATTTTATGTTTTATATTTTTTATGATAAGTGACAAGACCTGTTTGTCTTCATGCAGATGTTGGAGCAGCGAGGCCTGGAGGAGCATCTCCATTAGACAGGCGAGCCGGAGCTCGCTTCGTGCCACAGGGTGATGATATCACCCGGGAGCTGGAGGAAAACCTAGAGAGGTTGACTCTAGACATCCCAGATGCTGATATAGATGACCTCCTGACTAGATATCAGATATCTACGGTGGGAGTACCAGGACGATTTAGTAGGCTACTATGCAGGGTGGCTCAAGCAGTGATGTGCTATCACGAGCACCACTAGTGTATGAGACATGTATACTGAAAGCTGATAGCTTCAAGATTTTTGTATGATGATTTTGCCTAAAAGCCTATGTGCTTCAGATGAGGTCTCGAGACCTATTTTTGTAAAACCTTTTCGTATATATATATATATATATATATATATAGACTTTTACATGATGTTTATATTTTTCAAATGGATAAATGCATTTTCTATGATTTCTATGTGTCTTTAAATGTTTATTTACAATGTACCATGTTTGATTTAACATCATGAATGGGAAATATGCCAATCTAGAATGTAATTAGCCAATAAATCAGCAACTACATTATGTTCCCTAGGGATATGCCTATATGTAATGGTTCCAAATGATCTTTCTAACAAATGTACCTTGCAGAAGAGGTGGAGGAGCACTAGGTTCCTAATGGTGTAGACATGGTTTAAATGACAAACCACAAGCTGAGAGTCCATCAAAACTACTAGATCACGGACATCCTAGGAGGTAGATTTAGTCACAAGACCATTGACTGCTTCATACTCGGTGATGTTATTAGTACCGGAACCTAAGAAAACCACTCCTGAACTGACCAAATATTTAGCTGGGGAATAGAGAACCCAAGCATTCGAGGCTAGATTCAAGGTGTTGAGGCAAGCACCATCAGCGAAGCCGTAGAAAGCCATCTACATGACCAAAACATGGTATAAACAGATGTAGACACTAAAAACTCAAAACCATCTTGAAAATACTGAAAGCACATTAAAAGTCAATCAATATACATATATACAAGATACCATCCAAGAAGACCTAGGCATAGTACCTTTTCAGGCAAGGTTGCCCCAAAGGGATTTCGTCATAATCAACTAACACATAGGATCCTTTCTCTAACACCTTGGAAATAATGAAAGGACTATACCACATGGACTTGAACTTACCCTTTCCTAGCTTGTCATATCTCTGGTCATAATTCAAAACTAGGTCACCCTCGTTGAAAACATGAGGTTGGACGGATTTATCGTATTGCACCTTGACGCATTTCTTATGCACCTCATTAGCTAAGGCAGCATCTCCACGAGTCTCATCAAGGTTATTTAAGTACAAAAAGCTTGCTTCCTCTGCGGAAGTGTCTGGGAGAAGTTCGACGGCGAGTTGCAAACATGGAATCTGACATTGGATCAGCAAGACAGATTCAAGTCCATAGACAAGCTGGAATGACATGAAACCAGTAGCTATTTTCACAGAATTCCAATAAGCCCAAAGAGCAGAAAAAAGAATAATATGCCAATTGGATTTATGATCTCCAACCATTCAATGAAGCATATTTTTCAAAACCTTGTTAATGGCCTCTACCTGACCATTAGCTTGTGGATAATACGGTGTAGAGTTTTCATGGCAAAAACCTAGCTTGGCACTCAATTCCTCCATCATTTGATTATGGAAATGAGATCTATGGTCAGTGACGATGGACTGCGGAACTCCAAATCTAGATATAATATGATTGAACACGACAGTCTTACCATATTTTGCATATGTAGGCATGGCCTCATCCCATTTTGTGAAATAATCCATAGCTACGATAATGTAACCATGCCCCCTGGGTGAATTAGGTTTACAATGCATGAATTTGATCCCCCATTTGGCAAAAGGGACAACGATAATGACGGGGTGAAGTGGATCAGGATGGGTGTGCTTTTTGGGATAAAAATGTTGGCAAGGTAGGCATTTCTTAACAGCCTCATGGAAGTCTATGAAGATAAAAGGCCAGAAATAGCTAGCGCAAAGGATTTTCTTGGCTATAGCCATCCCAGATAAATGATCACCACATGCTCCAGAGTGGCAATCATTCAGCACGTGTTCAGCCTTGTCATGAGTGAGGCATCATCAAAGAATGGAATCAATCCCACGTCTATACAAGGTATCATTCAAGATAAGCTAGTACTTCACATGGTGACAGATGCGATGACGATCATCGCAAGATAGATGCAGCTGAAGATGTTGGGTCTGGAGATAAATCAGCAAATCTCCATAACAAGTATCAGTAGTGCTAATTAGGAACATGAATTCATCTGGAAATAATGAATCACTAGGATCAGATTCTGTGGTAGCACAGGGAAGGTCACATATAAGCTCGACGAAAACCAAGGATTTCTTTTATGTAGCCTTAGCAAACTCGAGATCGAACCTCTGAAGGATAACGATCCAACGGGAGTAATTTCCCCCGAGTACCTGACGAGTTAGAATGTAGTACATCGGGGTTTAGTCTTCCAATACGGTGGTAGTGTGAAGCAGAATGTAGTGACAAAATGTTTGCACAACAATGACCGTGGCCAAAGATAGCTTCTCCACATGTGAATAACGAGTTTCAAAATCAATAATATTGTTACTGGCGTAGTAAATCATATGCTCCTGACCGTGAAGATTGTCCTGCAATAAAACCATGGCAATGGTAGTAGCAGAGGTAGCAATATACAAGAGAAAATCCTTTGAATAATCTGGGGGGTGTATCACGGGTGAATGAGTCAGAGCGTGCTTAAGACTATCAAAGGCACGTTGGGCCTGATCATCCCAAAAGAATGGAGTGTTCTTCTTGAGGAGATGCATATAACCATGCATTTTCTCAGTGAAATTGCACACGAAATGGCATAGAAAGTTTTCCTTCTGTTGCAAACTTTGGAGTTCAAGGATGTTGGTTGGGGCTGGTAGATTAATGATGGTGTAAATCTTCAAAGGATCGATCCGGGTGCCATCTTTGGATACCACAATGCCAACTAGATGTCCCGTCTCAACACAAAAAACACATTTATGTGGATTGAGCCGTATATTATAATTACGACATCTCAGTATTATGTCTCTAAGATGACCAAGATGGTCCTCCCATTACTGTGAATGAGCAGGGAGATCGTCAAGGTATGGTTCAACAATATGTTTAATGTCACGAAACGCATAGGACATCGCACACTGGAATGTGGCTCCAACATTTTTCAAGCCAAAAGGTAACTTCTTATATGGAAAGGTTCCCCATGGGAAAATGAATGTCATCTTATGCTGATTGGTGGGCAATATCTCAATCTTGTTGTAGCCGGAGAAGCCATCCATGAATGAAAATATGACACTTCCAGCACAGTTGTCAATAATCTGATCGATGTGTGGGGTAGGAAAGTTGTCCTTGGGACAAGATTTATTTAAATCTCTAAAGTTGATGCAGACTCTAATGGTGCCCTACTTTTTATTGACAGGGACAATGTTCGATACCCATTCCATCATAGGTACATGATAAATAAAACTAGCTTTCAGAAGTTACTCAATCTCCACTTTAATAGTTGTTGCGTTGCTAGGATGGACTTGCCTAAGTTTTTGCCTGATAATTTTAGATGTGGGATAAGTTTTAATCTCCTTGACCACAGTCAAAGGTTCAATCCCCGACATCTCTTCATAGGACCAAGCAAAAATATCACGAAATTCCTTGAAAAGTTCCTTATATGCTTCAGATCCATCTATGGAGCAGTTCTGCCCAACATGAACCTGCTCAATCATATCAGGCTTAGTTGATATGTCAATTGGGTTCATCTGATATGTCAAGGGACTTGGATGATATTTTCTGGGCTATATACAGCCCAGAAAATCTTAAGAGCGGGTTATTTCTTGTCGTCGATCTTTAAATATTGTGTTGATGCGGTCAAGAGGTGCCACCCTTTCTAGGTGTTTGCACATAATATGCGCTTGAAACCCACCCTGTTACATCTCATCATCACCGCCGGTCCCTTCACTAAGTGGGGGCTTGAATTTATGGATTGCAACCCAAATTCAGCTGGGGGGCATCATCATATCATAGTGGCTGTTGATTACTTCATGAAATGGGCTAAGGCTATGCCTATAATTAAATTTGACAGTGATACAGCCGCGCACTTCATATTCAACCAGATTATTACTCAGTTCAGGATTTTGAAAGAGCTTGTCACTGACAATGGCTCGCACTTTCAGAATCATATGATGGAAGAGTTGGCATCAAAGTTAGGGTACAAACAAGAGCATTCCTCCTCTTACTACCCTCAAGTGAATGGACAGGTAGAAGCAGTGAACAAGTCACTCAAATCCATTCTGCAGTGAACCATCGCACAAAGCAAGAATAATTGGCACATCATGTTATATCCTGTTTTTTGGGTGTATAGAACCACTGTTAAGACTACCATGGGTTTTTCTCCATATCAACTTGTACATGGAGTGGAGTCAGTATTGTTAACCTGAAAATCCCCCACACAGCTCTCAATGGCCTACACCACCCAAGGACACCACCTCACAGCACTCATTTCACTCCATAAGAGCTTCCACTACCTTCCATTTGACCCCCACACCTCCAAAAGATCCCAAGGATGATGAAAATGGCTAAAAACCCCCAAAAAGAACCCAAAATAGACCCCCAAAAGATAAATCCCTAAAAAGGGGGCTAAAACCATGAAGGGGCTAAAGTTAGGGTGGAAGGGGATAAAGGCCCAAAAAAGGGGCTAAAGCCTTGACCAAGGGCTTAAAACCCTAAAATCCCTTGGAAAAACTATAAAAGGAGGGTGGGGGGTCACTCTCAAAACATTCCCCCCTTGCATACTATTTTGCTTCCCAAGTGGATTCCTTGAGACCATTTGCCTCTCAAGCCACCCACACTCCCTCTCATCCATGTTCCCTTTGAGCCATTGCTTCCCCATTGCCAAGAGAAATGTGCTTCTCCAAGCTAGGGCATGGTGGCCCATTTCCACCAAGAGGTATACTTTTTGTTTTATTTTGTTTATTTGAGTTTTTCTAACATCTAGTTGCTTGCAGGTTTATGGCCTAACTTGTTCTTCCAGGTCTCCATTATTGTATGCAGGGTCTCGGAGGTATTTAACCCATAACCTTGTGTGTAGAGGGGTTCCATCTTTGCTTTTATTTTCGTTTAGTTTCATTCCCACTTTTCTTTTCTGTATTTCCACACAGGAACCTACCCTTTCATCCTATATATGAAAGGGATCCATTCATACCTTGTAGCGAGGAGAAATCCTTGCTACATAACTTGCAACTCTGTTGGGTCGATCCCACAGGATCCCTGGGCCAAACTTTTTATTCTCAAGTTTTTAAAATTTTTGCCCTAGTTTTTCAAAAATTTCTTGTTAAATCCATGTTATATTCTTGTTTATTTAAATTTCTAGTTATTTATGAGCCTCCTCAAGGCCAATCCAACCCCATTTGGCCACAATACTAGTTACTGTTGGCCATTCATGGTTTGCAAATCACTCAACTGTGCAAAAAGGTCGAACCGAATTTCTGAAAATTCACCTGTGTTCGGGCTCATTTTCTGCCCAAACAATTGAGCCATTTGGAAATTTCTGAAGTGGGTTTTCAACTGTTTGAGGTAATTCCTCACGGTTTGATCAGAATCCAATTCGCAAAAATGGGACTTTTACAGGTGCGCGGCCCTTTTTTGGGCTTTTTAATTATAGTTTATGTTTTTATTTTCTACATTTTATTTCATGAACAATGTGTAAATGTTAATTAAATCATTATGGCTTAATAAAATGAACCTAGTCTAACTAAAATCAACTTAAAATCAATGATCTTGCTGCCCCCTTCCTCCTCTACCCAGTCATCACCCTCCGGGGTATTCTGGGATACGACGAAGGGATAGATCGTATAGATCTAGGCACTCCATGGCATTTTTCCAAAACCACTAAAACCAGGTGAACCCCAAAGTAGCGTAGCTGGTCATTGAGAGTAATTTCCAAGCGAAACGGGTAACGACCCCTTTTGATTGTGTAGAGTTACCCATGAGGAACAAACCAGGCACTGTCTTCTAACAGTCTTGGTGGCTGAGAGACCACCTTCATATAGTAGGAAGCCATTGAAATCGGGGTCCAAATTTCATACCCACGAGTTTCATACACACAAGCCAACAAAATTGATCTGCCACAATCTTCCTCACGCCTATAAGGCGAACCACCACCGTTTGGAACACTCAGTCGACATCGTCGTAGCCATTTTCAGCGATCTCCCACACCATCAGAGAGCTATATAGCCTCTGATTCTGATTCAGACCCATATCAGTCTGAACCAGACCTCCACACCGCACCATCTAGCCCCATGGCTACTGCAAATTCAGATCCATTTTTTGGTCTAACCTTAGCAAGTGGACCCATGTCCACATCACAACCAGTCACCCACAATGTGGCAAGCGGTCCAAGAACAGTCATGCATATTATCATTAGCCAATTTCCACCACCCATAGTGACCAGCCAAGCTGGTCCAATGGCCACACATGGGGGTATTGGCCCCTCCACACACATTGTCCCACCTACCACGCAGGGGGGCAGTGCACCAACCACCCACATTGCCCCTACTACCATACATGGGGGCAATGCCCCTTCCACCTACACCTTCCCACCCACAACACTTGGGGGCATTGGCCCATCCGCAATGGTGCCACCACAAGCACCCCCAGCTGTGCAGATGCATTATGCACCTGCAAACCCCATCCCCATTGCAGCCCCATCCCACATCAATTTTGGGTCAAATATGCCATTCATGGCTATTTTGAACTTTCCTAACTTGGAAAGATTGACGAATGACCCCATCTGTCACAAATATTTTTGGCCACCCATGCCAACTAAGCTACCTTCAGATATCCCAAAGTTTGAAGAAAAAGCTAGGGAATGTCCCCAAAATCATATAAGGACATTTCATCTATGGTGCTCATCCAATAGCATCGTAGAAGACTCCATTAGACTAAGGTTGTTCCAACGCACCCTTACAGGTGCCACGACCAAATGGTACATTGAGTTGCCACAAGCCATGTAACCCGACTTCAACTCCCTAGCGTTCATGTTCCTACAGTATTTCCAGCTCCCGGTCATATATGACGAGGGGGTGGAGATCCTGCTATCCTATCGTCAAAACACTACCACTCAGATCATTGATCATATCCATGAGTGGCAGTGATGCCGCAGCTTGTGCAAGATCCAACTTGATGACAAGATATTCTTAGATTGGTTCCTCAAGACTTTGCTCCTGCCCATCACAAAGGAAGTCGCATCTTAATGTCCCCAATCTAGAGAACAGGCCATATTGAAGGCCCAACAATTTGACCTCATCTATGCCCAGTCGAGATACTTGTATACTGTCATCCCAGACACTCCCCATCCAAGTACCTCTTACCGCGATGCACCAGGGGCATCCTACGCAGTGGATGGAATTATAAGGTCAGTCTCTCAACAACCACTGCCTCGAATGACACCACCTGCCGTCGCACCACAACCAAGCAACACTACTAATGTTGCTTACCAAAACCAAGCTTCTGACTATGCTAGAATGATGTCTCAGTCCGGAGTGACAACTTCCTATGCACAACCTGCACCACTGCAGCAGGATCAAGCTATGGCTTGGCCAGCACAACAGTATGTGGGGCAAATGTTTACATTCATGGCACCACCACCGCCACAAATCTACTATGCACCACCAGTGCAACAAGTTCAAGCCCCCACCTTCACTCCACCCGCTCCACACACCCCACCCGCTCTGTTGGGACAAGTGTTTGCACAGCAAAACCGTCCCAACCAGCCTGCCCCCAACAATCAACAAGGGCAAGCTAGAAATAACTGGCCTCGCAACCAGGGAAACAACCAACTGCAAGGAGGCACTCAAAAACCAAATCCTCCCAATAATGCCACAACAAACCAGCCATCCAAGAATCCCCCACAACAAAATGCATAAAGGCACAATGCCCCATTGCACACAAACCAACCTTGCACACTCTATGAGGTCTATGGGCACTATACATTTGAGTGTCCCCTTATGGGCCACGTGAAGCAGGCCATTCGAAACGAGGCCCAACAGGCTGCCAACGCTACAAACCAAGAACAACTCAACCCGAAACCACAAGGACCTCCTCCCATGGTGCTTTAAAACCCACTACTAGTCCAAGGGTTGGTGGAAACCGCCACTTCTCCCCAAGCCACTCCCAATGCTCCGAGGGCACCACCCACGGACGAAACAAGTGTCCACCACCTAATGACCATGACCATTGAAGAGGTCAACTTACAGACTAGATGAAACCAATATGGTACCACTACTAAACCTGTTGACTCGTCAGTAGAATATACATCTAAGACAACCGACCTACCTCTCCAGTTACCCCCATTCCCATGCCCCCCCATACGTAGAATCCTCAATAATGCCACAGCTAGTGCTGCAGTCAACTATAGCATAATGGATGATTTGGCCCAAACTCCAACCGCCATGTCCACTCTTGAGGTACTTAAAACGTGCCCAATGCAGCGGAAAGCGCTACTAGCCACTCTAGGGAAAGTAGACCCCTCCGATTCCAAGCTGATCACCTTTGACACAGAAAATGGAGAACGATGCATGCCCTCCACTATCGCCTTCCAAATATCGGTATCCATTCGGAACTTGGTTGTGCACTGATGCATAGTGGATGAGGGGCCATCCATGTGTGTCATGTCTACCTTGGTGTGGCAGAAACTTGGATCACCAATTCTGCAACCATCTTCCATGACTCTGTGGGCTTATGATGGACACCCCACTAAAGCCCAAGGAATCCTCCCTCATGTCCCCATCACGTTAGCCAGGAAGACAATCATGATTGACATTGAGGTCGTCAACGCTCAATTGGATTACAACCTCGTCCTTGGGAGGAGTTACATGTATGCCATGTGAGCAGTCGTGTCAACTGTCTTTCGCCTCATGATGTTCCCCCATGAAGGGAAGATTGTGATGGTTGACCAGCTCACCTACCATGATCCACAAGGGTTAACAACACCTTCCAACGTTGTCCTTACCATCACCACCATTGAGCCGCAAGGGACGACCGCACACGCTAACGTCATTCCCGTAACTAACACCATGGTTGAAAACACACCAGCTTCCCCACCGTTGAATGTGGGCCCTGGGTTGTTTACCGATCCCACTGGGATGGATCCTTTTTCATTGATGTCACCACCTCTAACACAAAAGAAAACTACGGACTTATGCATGGTCTCATCAAGTACCGCTACACCCAAACAACAACCGTAGCTGCAGCCCCAACCACAACCACAACGCCAACAGTAGCCGCAGCATCACCCGGACCAGTATCATTATCACAGTCACAACTAAAACGTCACCCCCACATGAAACCAGCTAGGAGTTATGTGGGCTCATCTCCGGTCCATACAATTCCCTTCCTCTTCCCCCCACCTGGCATCATGAAAAAGCCAGTCATGGCCACCTTGAGCCTACCCAACTTTACGTTAGGTATCCCGGTGTGGTACCTAGATCCACCAGCTCAACCACCAATGCCCCAAGTTGTGCTAAATCCAGTGCAACCTATCGCAGTTGAGTCTCACCCCCCACCACCGCACCCGCATCTGCACCACCCCAACCCAAAGCCACCGCAGAACCACGACAATTTCCACCTTGCGCAGTCTACGAACAATAGGGCCATCCAACTCAGGATTGCCCTAAAATCCCAGTGATCTGTGCACATCTGGACACCATGGACACAAACGAAAACATCCCCATGGTTGAAATCCCAACTGCGCCAGTAGTAAAGAACAAGGCATTAAGGACAAACCATTCTTGCACCCTTTGCAGCTTGTATGGGCATTACTCCCACCATTGCCAAGACCTCCACAAATTTCGAATGGCTGTTGCTGACCTCTGTCACCATTCCCTTGAGTCTGAGATCACCTTGATCGAAGAATTTCACCCCCCACCACCTTCTTTAGACACCATGTCCTTCTACATGATGTCCAGTTCTTCAGACCCTCTTGTCTCCACCATCATCGACGGTCCATCAGAACTTTCTCTTCCATTGTTTCCCCAGCCACCACCGCAACCTTAGTTGTAACCTCAACCTCATTTGCCAGGAAAACAATGGGGTTGATTCCCGATCAACATGATCATTTTCCTTTTTTTTTTCCTACCATCTGAGATCGTGAGTAAGTCTATCTTGGAAACCCACAATCTATAGGATTTCACACTGGGAGATCCTGTGTGGTACCTTAAACCACCTACCCTACCTCTGAGGCCCCAAGATGTGTTGACTCATGTCCATCCAATTGAGATTATGTTGCACCCACCTGAAGGTCCATCAAAGACTCCTCTCGTCTCCAGGCCTGCCCCTCTTCCTCCAATAGAGATTGGGGGAAAGGCCACCAAAACCACAACCAATACCATTTACATGATCTCTAGCACCAGTTGCCCTTCCGTCTTGTCGGCTGTGGAAGATCCACCTAATCTATCCCGACACCACTTACGTGATGATGGAGAGATTTGTAAGACCACCTATGGTTTTACCCCGTTCCCCTTAAACCATAGTATGGAATCGATTCTTCTCATAAAAGACCATATTCCATCACCCCTCCTTGCCAATGACCTTCATCTTGGCAAGGGGACATACCTCTTCATTGACTTTGATGGATAACTCTTGGAGAACCCCCGCAACAGGATCTACCTCAAGAGATTTTATGCTTAACATCACCAATGAGTCACTTCATTTTTTTTTCTTGTTTTTCAATGTTTTTTACCACAAGTCAAAGGCAGTACCATCAGCTGCTAGTTCAAAGTCACCCGGAACCGGCTTGAGAGACCTCTCACACCTCGAGGATCCAATCTCTTAATGAGACCATCGTCTCATGTTTAACTAATCAATTTTGGGACCATTTCCCACAAGTCACCTTGACTCATGAGCCATGACATAACGGTGCGAGTGTCTACGGACCGGTACTCATATCACACTGCCCGATCGCAACTCATGCGAGCGATCGAGCCACCGCCCGTTAAGGATTGTACCATATTTTACTTGTCTTTTTCACCGCACCTTTTGCAGGCATCTTTGGACCATCGTCAATAGAATCCTTTGTTTTTATTCCATATATTTGACATAGAAGTGTTCTGAGGCTGCTTCCCACTTAGGAATGTAATTTTAGCTTTTACTTTGTATTTTTCGCACATAATTGTCTTTTCAGTTTACTGCACCTTACGCAGACCTCTGGACCACTGTCCACAAAATAATTTCTTTTCTTGCACTTATTTGGCATATAAATTCCTCCAGACTTGTACTCACATCGCATGTGGTCAATTCCATCCACATTAATACACACACATGCTCTCCTAACCTCTATATGAGAGCCACCTCGGTTTGCATGCCTCTGCCGCACCGTCTCGCAGGCCTCTACCATGACCTATCCCACGCATGTATTGGTATGTTTGAGAGCCTTCTGCTCTGTCCATACTGTACAGATGACCTGTAATGCCCCGGTTTTGACCCCGTTACATTAGATGTATATGATGTGTATATTGTAAATGATCATGGTGTGGAGTTAAAGGCTAAGGCCCCACCATTGATCGGTTATGCTATGTCTTGGATTTAAATTTGTCACCGATGGTATATCGGGGCATGCGGCATATATTATGTTGGTCATCATGTAAATATGCATCTATAATAAAAACGAACACAACCAGCTACGGTCGCGGCAACTAAATCGAATGGGGAATGATTTTCCCAAGGATAAGGATGTGGGGGGGGGCGATTTGTCAAACCTTGAGCCAAAAAGGGGAAAAACCCATGTGTCATCTTCTTTTGTTTTATTCCAACTACCTACATTTAATAATTTCTACTGGAAGCTGGGAAAATTTATGGCAGTTAATTGTTTTGGGAGTGGGGTGGCAGGACTGTCAGTCCATGCCTCCACGCTCACTCCACCCAGCAGTTGACTTCTGAATGGAAGGGAAAAACGCACTCTTCACCCATGTAGATTTTTTCTTCCTTCACTCCATGCCTGTGTTGAACACCCACGCCTTCCAAATTCACATCCTTTCCATTGTTGCTCATCTTCACATAGGGAATTGTTGCTGTTACTCATGCACCTCAATTTCGTGTCCTCTCAGCTATTGCTGTTCACCCACGTGCCCAGGAAGAGCTGTTTGTCCTCATGCAGGGACCATAATCCGTCCATTATCCTCACGCACAGGTATTCTCTGTTTTGGGGCTCACACAGCGAGCTGAGAGCCGTGCTCTTTCATCCACGATTGGCTGTGAAGGGCCATTCATGTTTTTGGTTGTCTCATAGACTGTTGATCTCACAGACAGACTATTTGGGTCGTTTTTCCCTGCTGTGAGTGGTGCTCACTGATAGATTTCGGGGCTGTTGTAAATTCGAGTAAGAGTCATTTTGGCCATGATAGGGCCAAGAATGACTCAGGAATTGTTTTCCCTGTTTAAGTTGTGACAGCTAAGTTAATTGCCGGAGTGCAATGTTTGGTCTTCGGACTGTGAGAGGAGCAGAGATGTTGGCTTAGATTTGCTTGATAAACCTGGTGGCTGGAAACCACACAGACAGACCTAGAGGGCTGGCCTTCTTCTCCATCACCCCTAAATAGCACTGGAAGGGAATACAGGGCCTGAGGGACTGTGTAGCAGAGAAGGGACTGATTCCTTGTGTTGGGTGTGTTTGGGTGTTTTAGAGGTCAGGCTAGTTCTGGTGTAGGTGTTTTTGGCTCTGTAATGAGCTCACGAGCTTAGCAATCTTCCTTCTCCAACTCCTTAATGGCCTGATAAACCCAACTGTGTTGGCTTGGCTGTGTTTTGTATACCCCTGGCTATGTGTAAGCCTGCTAGTTCCCTTATTCCTTGGAGAATCATGCCCAGCTCGGGGGTGGTAGCATTGCTGAGAGATTAAGGAGCATGCTGGCCTTTGGTTGGGTGGAACGTTGCAGCGACGTAGCTGGTTGTGGATCGAGTTCATCATAAGATAAGTGATTCTATCCATTTTACTTCTGCAATATTAATTTTTATTAATGAAATTGATGAACATGTTAAATGAATACATGCATGTATGAATGTTGTTCGTTTCCGCTGTGGATGAGGATTAAATTGTATATGTGCATGACGAATAATCCTGTGTGCATATTTTAGTTCAAATTTGTTAAGCATTCTGTTTAGCAATTTTCATGTATGCATATGTTCATGGGCGGTTAGTTGGGGTGGTCTTAGCCACAGATCGCGTCCTCTTGCCGGTCGGAGGCATGGGGACGTGACATGACATTTGGATCTCTGTCCACCATCCTGACATGGGGTATCGCTTGTGCCACCACAGTCGGTTGACCGCAATGGAGTTTCGTTTAATCTCTTTTCTGACTCCTTAAAACAATGAAAATATCACTGAGCGTAGCTGCTTCCTTTCCCGCTCACTAAAGTATAGGAAAGGGCATCTACATCGTCTCATTTACCTCCTTTTGTGGACCCTGTAGACCATTTCATGAAAAGGACCTCCTTGGCACACTCAAGCCAAGACCATTCCCCTCTACATACTTTTGTGCTTTCTCGGGCAGAGTGGTCGTACTCTATGAAAAATCTCACCACTGGTTGTCGTTAAGCTCTTTTCCAACCGTTTCAGCAAGAAAATATCATTGAGCAAACTTGGTTTCTTTCATGCTTGTAAAAGTATGTGAATGACCATCTAGTCAGTATAGGTTTAACCTTTTCCAGCTTGATTGGACTACCAATGGTAAATAAGTTTCTCATCCCCTCCAGGATGGGTGAGCTCTCCTATGTATACTTTTATCCTTTTTTGGGAATAGGAGACTAACAATGAAAAATAGCCCCCACTAGAGTCTTCTTTGTGCTTTCAGAATCTCTAAAATTGAAAGCACCATCGAGCATTTACCTTCTCAATCTCACCAAAAATCCACGAGATCATACCACAATGGTGTCCCAAGACACCACCCCATAGAAAATAGTTTGGCAGAATCCCCACATTGGGTGACCTTTGTTCAAATTACTCTGCAACATGTCTTCCTTGGATCCCATCGGTATCAAAAGTGTCCACCTCCTCCAAGTATTTCCCATCTGTAGCGACATTCCTACTATTATAGCTATGATCCCATTCCTTTGAGTAAGTCTCATTTGCTACTTGATCCGCCCTACTGTCATACTTTGAAAAAAGGAAGTTTGAGCCTCCCTCCCCCCTACCCCTGTTCAGTTTTCTCCTTCCCTCCCCTTCCCCCCCAATTCAGTGAGTCAGTCTGCAGATTGCTTCACACCTTCCAGTTATCGCTCACGCCCGTGGTCAAGGAAACAACATTGCCTTGACCAGGGGTAGGTCTCCCTCTGTCGATGCCAACACACATATTCTAGAGGATAGACCTGGAGGTCCCTATACCTTGGTTTCATTAACATCATTGGTGAGTTCCTTGGACCACTTGAGAGGAGTCCTCATTTCCTCTTGGGATGGTTGTTTCTCATGTTCTCGACTTCAACTCCATCATCGCATCGTTGAGATTCGTACAAGGTTTGTTCCACACAGTACTCGGTCGAAGACCCCGGATGTCACCCAACTCTAGCACATTTGTGATTCCACTCAAGGGACCTAAATAGGTTATGTCCCTTGTGATTTTCGAGTTGCATTGGAGACAGTGTTCAGAAGCCCCAGCAGTGCTCTGGTATACCTTTATGATTGATACAACATACTTGTACCGCAGAGACTCTAACTCTCAAACATCGAGTCCATACATCTATGTACCATTCTAGATCCAACAGATCGTCAGTCATAAAGATATAGCATTCCATGAGAATGCCATGGGTCCAATGTACCAGATCAGTATTGTATTTAGCCTCATATAGAGGCAACCAGCATTGTAACATCAGTTGTATATGATCGGCTCTTGTATTTTAGAGCATAGATCAAATGATTCTTTCGACATTGTCATGAGCATGGGAATGCCCGCCTCGTCCATATACATGTCACACATTTATTGTATCTCACCCATTGATGGGAACCAAATTAATACAAAACCAAAAGCCACCATGCCCCAGCCCCAGAAGCACCACCTCTCGATCGCAAATCATATGATGTCCATCGGCAATACGTTGAGCTCCTACCCTCACACATCAGGGGGCAATCTGTTAACCCAAAAATCCCCCACACAGCTCTCAATGGCCTACACCACCCAAGGACACCACCTCACAACACTCATTTCACTCCATAACACCTTCCATGACCTTTCATTTGACCCCCACTCCTGCAAAAGAGCCCAAGGATGAAGAAAAGGGCTAAAAACCCCCAAAAAGAGCCCAAAATAGATCCCCAGGAGCTAAAGCCCTAAAAAAGGGGCTAAAACCCTGAAATGGGCTAAAGTTAGGGCGGAAGGGGATAAAGGCCCAAAAAATGGGCTAAATCCTTGACCAAGGGCTTAAAACCCTAAAATCCCTTGGAAAAACTATAAAAGGAGGGTGGGGGGGTCAATCTCAAAACATTCCTCCCTTGCATACTATTATGCCACCCTAGTGGATGCCTTGAGACCATTTTCCTCTCAAGCCACCCACACTCCCTCTCATCCATCTTTCCTTTGAGCCATAGCTCCCCCATTGCCAAGAAAGAGGTGCTTCTCCATGTTAGGGCATGGTGGCCCATTTCCACCAAGAGGTATAATTTTTGTTTTATTTTGTTTATTTAAGTTTTTGTAACATCTAGTTGCTTGTAGGTTTATGGCCTAACATGTTCTTGTAGGTCTTTAACCCATAAACTTGTGTGCAGAGGGGTTCCATCTTTTCTTTTTATTTCTATCTAGTTTCATTCCCGCTTTTCTTTTATATATTTCCACACAGGAACCTACCCTTCCGTTCTATAGACGAAAGGGAGCCATTCTTGCCCTGTAGCAGGGAGAAATCCCTACTATAGGTATTGTCAGTTGAATGCAAGATTCCTTCTTTGAAGCTAGAAGTAGAACTCTTACCAACACTTCACCATTGGAGGAGCATTTGGTCCACCTTGAGCAACTTGATGAGCAGCGTCGAGATGCCTTGGTGGCTCTAGAAGTAAATAAACGTCGCGTAAAGGTCCAATACGATAATTCTGTCCATCCAAGGTGGTTTAGTGAGGGAGACTTGGTCCTTTTATGGGATCAACCAAAAGAACCCTTGGGGGTAGGAAATTTTAACCCCATGTGGTGTGGTCCTTATGTTGTTAAACATGTGTTAGAGAAGAGCGCTTATGAGTTAGTGGACTATGAGGGAACAGCCTTGGTGGAGCCTAGAAATGGGCTGTATCTTAAGAAGTACTATGCATGATTTTCAGCCAAGGCTGGTTATTGTATATTATTGTACAGTTTTTCATAGTTAGGTCTTTTTCTTATAGCGATCGGGTTTGTGATTAGTTTCCATTTCTTTTGGCAGATGTCACTGGAATCTTCCACCTACATAGGATTCGCGGATGGTGCGAGCCTTCACACTCAACACTCAGCCTCTGCTACTTGGGTGATTTATATTCCTATGGGTTACATACTATATTCAAGAGGGGTATGTTTACGGCCATATTCAAACAATGTTGCTCAATATAGTGTCGTTATTGAGCTTCTACGGGATGCCATTTAACATGGCGTTCTCTCTCTTGAGGTACATCTTGATTCGGAGTTAGTAGTGTCACAGCTTAATGGTTTGTACCATGTTAGAGATTCGACGTTATTAAGAAGATTCCTACGTGTGAGATTATTAGAACGACAATTTGACAATATAACATACATACATATTCCAAGAATTAATAATCAAGTTGGTGACTCATATGCTAACTACGTGTTAGATTGGAATTTGTTTCATACACAGTAAATTCATCACAAACACAAATTTGTACACATGTAAATAAACAAACCAATCATCATAAAATATTTATAAACATCCAAAATGTGGTAATACATAGTGTCATGATACAAAAATGGGGCTCTCGAGCAACCAAAATATAATACATGGTAATACAAAATGTTTCACTCCCAGGTATCTAAGCCTGTGGAGGAGGAGGGGGGTTGTGATCATGGAAGGTCACTATGGCTCTAGCTAGCCATCGGAATAGTCACACCCATGCTCATGGTACACCCACCACCTAGTGCTGCATAGCCTCAGGCAAGTCCTCGACTTGCACCATGGGAACTCTATGTGTCAGCCTCACAAAGTTGGTATGAATTCTCTCGAGCATCGGCTCCGCATCCACACCCGTGATATTATCTCCTCTTCCCCTCTGTCTATGATGAGGGAATCCTTCAGGCCACCATGGTCCCACATCTGCATGCATATGGTAGATGTCACTATGTATTGTCACCCAAAAACATGTCTTTTGATTCCATGTAATCAGAAAACACACAAAAATTAAATAACTCAAAAATTTAAAGAGAGGGTTGAGATTCGTTACCTATGTCACCGTATGTTGATCCTAGTGGTAGCGGCATGTACGAGTACCCCCAGAAATCTATCCCCGCATAGGGGTAGTCATTGATGGAAAATTTCTGTCATCTCCACCATGGAAAGGACTCAGTTGGATAGGGTTTGGACAGCCTACCTCCCCCAATTCTGCGCATCGCATCCACCCAACATTGTTGGGCCGGATCTTGAACCCCGTGTAGATGAACGTCAACTCTGGGGCTCAATCCTGGAACACGCTTAAAGAAAAACGTGCTTAGTATGCTGCTGAAACTAAAGTTTCACACTTTTCCCATCTTACACTCACTAAGCTGATGTTTCATGTTGCTCAGTAGTGTAGTGCTCCAGTCATATACCATGGGTCTCATGCACTCCACTGCATAGAACATCAGAGGCCACGAGTCCTGGTGGAGTGAAGCCAAGCCTGCTATCCTACCCAGTGTCAGTAGGATGGCCTTTAGGCCCAACACCTTTATAGATTTGGTTGGGATATGACTGCCCACCTTCTCCTTGTCTAAATAGTAGTACACCACAATGTACTCATCTATAGTCAGGCCACCTTCGGGCCCGCAAGAACGTAGGTTCACTACATCCCCCCATCAGGAAAGTCCAGTAATAAAGTATATGTCCTCCACCTCTATGGTGAGGGACATCCCATCTATCTGGAATGACTCAGAGTCTGGATCCCAGTAATCCATCAACATCTGCAATAGTCTTGGTTTGGCCATCAAGCCACCAAGACACCAAAATTTGTAGAGCCCACATGCACGTAGCACTTGTTGAGCCATTATATCGGCCCTTACTGCCTCCTCTATATCACCATGTTCACGTTCTCTCCATTCTAGGACCATCCTGCATAAAAATTGCAATTTTTCCCATTAGAATACTTAAAAAACCTCATGTACGGCCACATACGCGACTATTTTCCAAACAACCGCGTATGTACATGACTATGAGGGAATTTTCTGCGTATATCCAACCCTATACATGGAAAAACCCTCGGTTTTTGCATGGGCTGTAAGGCCTTTTTTGGATTGGCCTAGAAATCCCAAATGACCATGGAATTTGATAAAAATTGCATTAAAATGGAATAGAAGAACATGGGTAAGTACCAGGAAGAAATGGTAGTGAATTTCGCCGACTGGATCTCCTGGAATTCGCTGTTGAAAATATGAGCTCAATTGGGTAAAAATTTCAAATGTTTTATAATGTTTTGAATTTTTCACTATTTATAGAATTTTTTCAAAGTTTTGAAATTTTTTACCCCGTTTCCTATAATTTGGACCATTTCTAATCATTTTGGACCGTTTTTGACATAATTTATGATGTAGGAGACCGTTTTGAGTGTTGTTTCAGCCGTTGCATTGACCCGTTCATGTTGATCTTAGGTATCATGTCTAAACTGGCATATAGGTTAGGTTTCATCACTATTTCCATTTTGCATGACCTTATGACCGTTTCATCATAGCCTTAGGTACGAACCCACTCTATTATGTCATGGAACCTTCTTGTTGTTTTAGAAGTTGCATGGTAGGAGTGGTAGAGCTTGAACTTACATGGGTACCCTAGTTAGCACCTTATTTTCATTTGGTGCCCATGCTGACATTTTGTCCCTTAGGGTGTGGGATTCCATTGTATAGTATTGCAATGACATTTTGCAAGAGCCTCATACTCCTCTTGATCTTTTGCTGGCCTATTTCCCTCAGGACTCCCTTATGTCAAGTTGTAATTGCATTATCACAAGCTTTTCTTGCCTTATTGAGATTTATGCCAGCTTCCCTGACATTGCGTTTCAGCCATATAGCCATGCTGAGCCATTTTATATATCGTTTGCAGCTTGATTCCCTTTTTACCGGGAGGGGATTTTCCCCCGAGTGTCGCTATCCTACACATGTATCCTTGCATTGATCATAGGTATGTTCCACTGCTTGGAACTAGTTTATCTTCCTCTATGACACTTGTCTCCTCCTAGTCTATAACTATAAAGAAGTTTTATTCTTTTTCAAGATTTTTAAATATTTGAAAAAGTCCAAAAAATCAAAAAATCAAAAAGCCGGACAGGGAAAGATGCTATCTTTGGCAGCTGTTGAGTCGTGTCGCCTTCGAACAGAACATTGTATATCACATCCATTGGTTGGGTTTGTAGTTTGACTTTAGGAGTTGTACTCACTTATCTGAGTTTATCTCCACTGACTAGTTAAGCTTCCCATCCCCATGGAGTGTCTGTCGATGCCTCCTGTGTCGCAGAGATGTCCCAATTTTTGTATATAGAGTCTATGCTGCCTCTATTCAGTCACCATTAGCCACTATGCTCTTGTTCAAAGGAAGTTGAAACCTAAGTCAGCCATTCCTTAGTTATCTTGACTTTGCATGTCAGCCATCCTTGGTACAGTTACTGGTTCATGCACCTTATGATCGAGTCCTTCCACATCATACAACTTTGCTAAGTACCTCGTGTTGGATGATGGGGGATGCATTAATGCCCTCCTTCCACCGGATTTCATCCCATCGAATTCAGATCATTTATTCTGGGATTGGAATCTAGAGTCATTTTTGAGTTCCTTGAGACTTGTAGTCATCAGTGGTAGGTTCTCTCTCCATCAACAGTATTTGGGAATACATCAATGTCCCTTGATCGATGGATCCTCTCAAGTGTTCGACCTCAACACATTTATTCACACTTGTTAGTTTTCACTCTAGTACCTTGATTTCCATTTTCATTATCGGTGGGTGATCTCGCGTCTATTAATGGTATACATCAATGACTGGTAATCAGACAATGGACTACTATGTTCGACCTCGACACCTCTATTCACATAGTAGGACATGTACTTGTAGCGGTTTGTGTAGAAGACCTTCCATATTGGTGACATCTCATCATTCCAGTGTTCAAGAGATTTCAGCTCTCGTGACTTGATTCCAGTATATGTCAGACATTTCCAGCCATTATGGTGATCTTGATCCATTATATATCTTTAGCCATCATGGAGATCATGGTCCTTTGTATATCTTCATCATGGAGATTCTGATCTATGTATATTGTATGTAGCGATGACCACTTATGTGATATCTTGTATCATGCTGATTCATGGCCATTGTATTATTATGTATCCGAGACTACTGTATATATGTGCAGTTATGTGCAGAGTTGTATCATTGTACTATGTTGATTGGGTGGCTGGTCTTCCATTTAGGATCTTTCATCACTCCACTTCTGGGATGGAATTATAATGTATTTGGCCATCGTATGACCCCTCTGACCTCACACATTAGGGGGCATCTGTTATAGCTGATTTGACCAATCCAAGTGAATCATACTTGTATGGCCTTCTCGTGTCCCTCTGCAAACTCCTTAGACCCCTTGGACCATTTTTTGTCCTTTGATGTTTCCTTGACCATCCTTGAAAACATGTGAAAATTAATACACGCAACTTTTAAACCCATAATCACGTATATACGCAGGTTTGACCCCTAAAACCATGTACATCGAGATGTGTGCATAATCCAAATCCTTTTGGAGTTTTCCTTGACAGAGATCTGACTCACTTGACTTCTGGCCTTCCCTATGCATTGAGATCACTCAGATTTGAACTTTCATTACCCCTTTGAAAAGATATATAAGGAACTCTTTGGCACATTGAAGGCATATGAGAGAATTGAGAGCAAAGAAACTATAGTCCATTATTTCCAGAACTTGTGCTTGAGTCTGCATCCCTTTGTCCCTTGGAGCACTTTTGTGTTCTTCCCAAGCTTTCCTTTTGCTTGTGAGCTTGCTATCGAGAGATGGAGGATTGAGGTGGTGGAGGCCCAAGTGGGGGATTAAGTTTCTCCAATTCACAGATGTGCCAACAGAGGTTGTATCCATTGTAATCTCTGATTTTATATTAATAGAAATATCTTTTCCCATCGAATAATGTATGTTTGAATGAATATTTTATCCATGGATGTTTTCAAATGCTTATACATTGTTGATTATATATGCTAGAATAGATCTAACACCAACATATATAGTATGCTTGTCTTGTTTACTTGTTGTTGAGGAAGTGATTTATCAATTCAAGCTGAAGTTGGAGAGCTCAATGGGGATCTACTTCAACCTTCTAGAATAAGGTATGAGGTCTGATCCTTTAGTGTTAGATATTTGATTTCTATTGCATATTGGAAATGATTGATTTTTGGACTCAAGCTATCTGTTGTGGTACCCCAGGCCATAGGAATTTCTCTCTGTAACACTTGGTTTAGAAAGAAAGAAAATTGTGTGGCACTGAGTATAGCTGAAGCAGAGTATGTTGCAGCTTGTTCAACTAGTTGTGAGGCAGTATGGCTAAGGAAGCTACTATCTAATTTATTTGATCTCCAGTTAGATGCTACTTGTATATATTGTGACAACCAAAGTTGTGTGAAGTTATCGGAGAACCCAGTGTTCCATGACAAGTCGAATCATATCGAGATCAAATATCACTATATTAGGGATATGGTGCAGGGAGGAGAAGTGAAGCTCCAGTATGCTGCAACGAAAGAATAAATAGCTGATGTGTTGACTAATACATTGGCCATAGTGAAGTTTGAGTACTTCAGAGAGAATCTTGGTGTTCTCCAGATCAAGGTTCCCTCCAAGGGGAAGTGATGAGTCTATGAGCCATTCTGACATGTTGAGAGGATAGGTTCCTTCGATGGTTAGATGTAAGGGCTGAGCCATTCTGTCATGGTGAGAGGATTGGTTCCTTCCATGTTACATGTGAGTGTTGAGCCATTATGATGTGACTATGGGATGTGTTCATCCCACATGATCAGATGTAAGTGTAGATCCTTTCTGATATGGTTGATGTCTTCATCCCATGGTCAGATATAAGTGTTGAGCCCTTCTAACATGGTTGATGTGTTCATCCCATGGTCAAATATAAGTGTTGATCCCTTCTTACATGGCGATGTGTTCATCTCATGGTAAGATATAAGTTTTGATCCCTTCTTACATGGTTGATGTGTTCATCCCATGGTAAGATATAAGTGTTGAGCCTTTCTAGTATGGTTCTTGGATGTGTTCCTCCCATGATCGGATGTGAGTGTTGGGCCTTTCTGACATGACTAGCTTGGTTTCTCTCATGGTCAGATGTGAGTGTTGGGCATGATTTTCTAACATGTATGTTGGATTTGTTCCTTGCATGGCCAGATGTAAGTGCTGGGCAGGCCATTCCTACTTAGGGTCAGATATAAGCGCTGAAGAAGACCTACATGGAGGCTAGGCCTACAACCAACATGAAAAAGGGATGACTCTGTAGAACTTCTTCTGACGAGAAGAATGAAGAGATAGCACCATTTGATTGAGATAGAAGAAGCAGTGATGATGATGATGATCCAATTTTGATGATGATCTAGTGATGATCCATACTTAATGATGATCTAGTGATGCTCTAGATCAAATGATGATCCAGACTTGATGAAGATGACTTGACAATGAAGATGAATTAACGATGAATATGACTCGAAGATGAAGATGACGATATATATGATACAGAGAAGAAGACTTGCGCTGATAAATTATGTCGAGAGAATACCTTCCTAGTTAAGAGGGAGTGTTGATGTAATTTTAACTTTAGAATGTATTCACTTGTATATTTTATGTATTGTACCCCAATGTTTATTCTGGGAAGCATCTATAATGTAATTGAGTCATGCCATATCCCGATGTTCCAATCAAGAGATTCAATAATGTAATCAAGTCATGTAAAGTCATTATGGGTAAATCTCTTATTGATCAAGGGTTAAAGTCCCTGTAGTTGTGGGGCCCGAGGGTTATTAGACTATCCTAGAGAAGTTGGCCCTAGGTGAGTTAATGTATGTCATGGAAATAGTCCCTAGCATTGTGTTAAGGTTAACCCTCCTTATTGATTGGAGGGGAAAAGTCCCCACAAGTTGTGGGGCACTAGGGTTATTACACTCTCCTAGAGATGTTGGACCTACTAAGTAATTGTTAAGCAGGGCTGACATGTTGAAGTGGACATCAAGTAAACTAAAGAATATAAATAGAGAGTGAGCCTCTCTATTTATCATACACACTCTCACTCACTGGGGAGCATGAGTGAGACAAGAGAAGCTCTCTCAAGTGTGAGAGAGAGAACAAGTTGTGGAGATCATATTTTATGTTTTCAGGTTTTACTGCTACCATTGGTGCTCATTCTATCTCTGAGGAAGTTGCAGGGTTTTCTCCTTTATGGTTTCCCTGAGGAAAATTATTTGTGTCTCTTGTCTCTTATGTTTATTGTTGTGCATGTTATTCTCTCAGATAAGATCCTAGGATCGTATTGCTTAAATGATAAAAATCTAACATACTCCTCCATGGCATATTTCATATGCCATGGACTATGGACTAAACCTTATGTGTTCTATACCCAACTGGGGTTTATGTAAAGCATGTTGTTTTGGAACAAGGTTTATATGGTTGGATGAACTATCCAATATGGGTTTGGAATGTGTTAATGGAGGTTAGGGCGGCGACATAAATGCAACTTGCGAAATGTGGCCTTCAAGATTAGGGCTTGGGCTCTTGCATTGGTTTGGTCATTCACAACATAGTTGCATGAGCTCTGCCTCTGTGTTGTGTGGTGGTGTGGAACTTTGAGGGTTTGGCTGTGATGACAGGTACATAGGCATCTCTTGTTTAGCAACGTTGCTTTTTTTTTTAGTTTGGTTTCAGGCGTACGTGTCATCGTGGCATCTACTTTGTGTATAAAGTTGCAGGGTATGATGAAAATAGTGGGTCATGGTTCGTGGGTATCTCTGAGGGAGAAACCATAGCCATTTGGGTAAGCCTACTGTAACAATTTTTTAACTTGTTTCCTCATTTTCTTAGTTGTTGCGACAGAGTTAATACTCGTCATGGGTTTGAATTATGAGCTCTAGTTTCTAATGGCTAGGTATTGGGAAAGGGTTTATCTATAATATTAATGAGTAAAGCATCATGGATGCATTAGGACAGGGGCTTTTCTCGTTGGGGTTTACTTCCTTCGGGATGGAATTTTGATGTATTTGTATTTTGTTAATGGGAACTTTGTGTGGAAAATGTGACTGGGAAACTCTCGATAGGATCTATACATTGTAAATAAGTTTATTTTATTGGAAATGGCAGCATCACCATTTCCTGCAATGGTGTAAGGATGAGTTTAAACGACTGTGTAAATATTTAATGGTTTTGATCATGATTGTGTTTATGTATATAAAGAGTAATTGCATATTGTGTTGAGTTTGTAGTTATAATTCTTATTAATGGACTATGTGGATTCACAATTCTGGTTTATCTTCTTTTATGGAAAAAATGTTGACAACGATGTTGGATTTGGGGGCCATGTTGTATGTGGAATTTGTGTTCCCCCCATTATAGCTGTGATAGTGTAGTGGTTAGAGACTTAACATTTTATGGTTATTATCTGTGTTTGAAATATAAGAGAGGACAGTGGGTGTAACCCTTCGATTGGAAATCGTTGTTTTTGGTATATCGTTGATAGGTTTTAATGGGTTTTATATTACTGTTTTAAGTTGTGTAAGCAAAGGGCCATAGCTTTGGATGGAACCCTTCAATCGATTTTGTGGCTATTCACATAGCATTGATAGGGTTGTAGTTTTGATATTACTTGTTTAAATTCTTTGATAAGCATAGGGACGAGGGCCGTAGTTACAATGTGTATTTTTATTTAGCTCTTGCGACCTATGTGTAGAGATTAAATGTATTTTATTTGCAGCCTATGTATTTATATATATCGTGGCTTAATAGTTGAAACGCTACAACGTATGGTAGAAAAGTAATAATGAATCCTACAAGATTCGATATGATGACTTGTGAAATAAAATACTCTACAGGATTTGATCCTGGGTCATTATGGTTGTAAATGTTTATAAATATAAGGGTTTGTTTTGGGAATAATGCCTACATGAATCGATCCTATGATCTATTGGTTAATTTTACTTAGTCCAGTATATATAACATTATGGTTTATTTTGGTATGAATGTAATGGATTTATTACGTTGGTAGTTTCTTTACTGCATACAATTTCGTGGATGTAGTTGGTATAATAAATATATAGTTCAATTTAATGTGGATTCTTGTGTAGTTAAAGCTTATATCACGGACCATTAAATGGTCTCAATATCTTGGCTTTAGATTTGACTTATGCATTTACTTGTTTAATGGGAAAATATATTGTTTAAAACTAGTTCTTGGTAGAAAATATATACAGACCCTGAGAGGTCTTTGCTGGGTTTTATTTTATCTTTTAATTCCTTGAAAATATGATTATTCTTAAGTATAGAATAAGTTGTTTATAGTATTTCTTAGTTAGAATATGATTTTGTTTATACTTAATGTTATATAGATGATTTATTTATTAGGTTTTGTTTACTATACTTTAGTTAAATGTACTTTATATTTATGTTTTGTTTATAGCTTTCACTCAATTAGTATTTTATTCCTAAATATAGTTCTGCTGTCAATATGAAATATGCCAGTAAAATATATAGGTAAAATAAACATATAGACTCTATTTATAGAGATTTCTAGGTTTTGGGAAAACACGGTTTAAGCTATGAAATCAAATGCAGAAATACAATTCGAAAGACAAAACCCTTGAATGTCTTCAATACAGAAATACATTTCAACGTAGGGTTTAGAGATAATACATAAAATATTCTAAATGAGAAATAAATTGTACACAAAGGGTTATAAATTGAATATAAACCCTTAATTATTCTATCATAAAATATGATAGACAATGGAATGGAAAAAAAATCAAGAACCTCATACCTGTATGGTGAAGCTATTCCAATGGCTGAAAATCTGCACACTCAATTACTGAGCATTAATAATTCATAGAAAGATATGAGATGTATATTAGATGACTGAATCACTTGGGAACTACCATGTTCCACCCAACCATGACCCAGAACCATTCCTGGTTCTAATCTAGACCCCCCCCGATATGGTTCGAACATGCAAGTAGCTTAGAGATCCCAAGGTAAGGATTCTCTAACTGGGATATCAAGTCTGAATCAGTTCTCATTTTTCCTCTTAGGAAAATATTCTCCAAGAAATCTCTTGAGAATAATCAGGAAGAATAATGAATCCCCAAAACATGGCAGAGATCCCCAAGCCTCTCTTTGGCTTGGGACTTTATAGACATAATTTTCAGTCAAAGGGGAAGTTAAATCAAGAATCATTTAATTTCTTGATTTAACCCTTTTATTTAATCTTAGGTACTTTTAATAATTAACTTAGGAACTTTTATCTAGTTCCTAATTGTACTTTTATAGGTATTATAATATTTAATTTTCTTTTATTAATACTAATAATAGATGGAGCTTTTCCTTCTTTCTTACATTATTAATATTATTACTATGCTTACCCTTTATACATACCATGTATAAAATATATAATAATTTATATATTATTTGTTAACATTTGTCTTTAGGTATCATATAGTATAATCCCTAAACTTATGACACCTTTCTTCATTAAGGCCATCAAGTAGGTGGTTAGGTCTACTAGGATTGGAAACTCTAAACATCCTTTCATGTTTGATTCCCTTGTATAACACGGTAGTTCTTTAGCACTTGATGAGATACAACAATTCAAGATTTCATTTAGTCACTTATAAATAAGTCTAATGAGATCAATATTTTACTCGAGTCGTTTTCACTTGGAATCATTAATTCTTTTTAGTAACTCCTAGCGCTTATCTAGATCCCATACTCAATGCTAAAAAAAAGGGAATTGCAAACTTAGAACAATTCCATAGCTCCTCACTCAACACTAATGTTAGGATGTACTTGGAGGATACACCTAGGGATATAATGTCCAAGGATATGATGTTCCAAATGTTATGCTCAACATCAACTTGGAAGGCTGTAGGGATTATCCCCAACACTTCAAATTATCTTTTCATGTGATTCAGAGATTCCTGCTCAACACAAAGGATTACATAATTCATGTGTTCCAAATCTCCTCGCTCAACACTAAAAAAAAATAAAGTGCTTTAGAGCTTATCACTCAACAAAAATTAAACACTTATTTTCTTCAAATCTTCTCACTCAACAAAAACATTCAAATACTCATGTGCTCCAGAGCTCCTTTCTCAACACAAGACATCTCATCAATCATGTGCTTCAGGGTCCATGCCCAACACATAAAACATATGTAATTGTATTATGCCCAATATATCACAAGAATAATCATGTTCATATGTAGTGGGGTCCTAGACGCAATATATCAAAATAAAACATCAAAGTAACATCATAATCAATGGGTCTTACACCCATAAGTGTTAGGTCAAAATTCGGGATATTACAATTTGGGAATAGGATTAGGAGTAGGGACTAGATTTGGATATGAATCACTTTTAAATTCATCTTTAATTTCATAAAATTATTCAACTGAGTCCTCTTCTTTGAATTCAGAATATGAAACACTAAGGAGGTGGTGTCTGTTTCTACATTGGGAATAGCGGCTGGGAGTTCCACCCATTCACATTTCTCTTGTAGTTCCTTTTCCTTGGTTGCTAGCCTATACTTTAAATCCTCTTCACTTTCCTTTATCAACTTAGCCTCCTCCTTCTTCCATTGTAAACTCTGGCCATCACATCATTCATAAACCTACTATAATTCATGGTCATTTCCTCTGTGAACACCAGATCAGGGAGTGAAAATTTTCTTCATGGCGGGAAAAAAAATCCTCAGTAAGAAAGATTGATATCAAAAAATCCTGGTGTTGAAGTTAAATAGCTGAGAATGAATGTTTTCATCTAGAAACTAATTTAATTTAAGGTAGTGGGACTGAGAGGATTTTCCAGGAAGCTCTGGTTCAATAGGACAAGTACTGAGGACAAACAATAGACTCAAGAATGGCTCTGTGATATAGCCATTAGTATATAGATCTAAAAACTGACTGGCCAGAGTTATACAGGCTTGGGATTCTTCATTAAATAAATATAGGTCAATTGGATAAGAAAAACTTAGGATTTCAGCATCATGTTTGGAACAGGATTTCATAAAGGATTCCTTAATTTAAATTTCAGACTCATGGAAAAACTGAATGATAATCTCATCTTTGTATTTTAGCTATCATAACTAAACAAACTCATGTGGAACATCTAGGGATTTACGAATGGTGGGGGAATCAATAGGGCATAGGATTTTAGACTTAAGCCTATCCATAATGACTCCTTCAGTTTCAGAATAATTAATTATGCATCATTCAACGAAGTCAAGGGAGTTAGGGTTCTGGCTGACAAAGAAAAAGTAAAAGAAGTATTTAAAAACACCAAGGGTATGCTACCCTAGTCTTTAAGAACCTTCGACCTATTCTTAGTTGTTTCAATTGTCTCATTCATTTGGATAGTATCAACAATTTCAGCATTTTTATCTTCAAAACCCTTCTCATTCCTGTGATAAGAACCCCTTGCTTCCTCATTATCTGCTACTTCTACTACCTCTACCTCACCCATTCCATCCATTCCATAAATACTCAAAAGGTTTAAAAAATGGCCTACATTGTCACTTCACACAGTGCTATGATTTTGTCGACGCTGGCATTCTGCACATAGTCAGGGTATTCATCAATTTCAAGGCACATGAAAGACAAATATTTTTCAACTCCATATAGATGCTTTTATAGAATTTTATATTGCATAATCCTCATGCTTCTTCATGCAACCTATACCGTACATCTATTCATCTTTTCAATCCAAGCCTTCGATACGCCAAATCTTCATACCAACACTCAACACTTATCAATCTGCACAATTGGATTTGGGGAAATCAACATCAACCGCCGATCTCTAAACTACCTTTATCAGGACTGTTCATCCTTGATAACTTTAACATTCTACCAATTCTTTTTTGTTTGATCAATTGAGCAACTTCTAATTGTGGAATTATTCCTATCCATTGATCATGTTTGACCTTTTTATCGTAACCGTCGATCTTTTCAGCCCCTATTACTTTCCGCGGACTGAAATCCTAACTTTTTCTGTGCTAGTTCAATCCACAAAATTATTCCAAACTGTAGATCTATCTTCGCTCTCATCTCCACAATCCGATATTTCCACTCTTTTAACTCATTGCGCAATTTGAAAAAGCTACTTTCCTTGGGCATATTCATGGCACGGAATGCTATAGCACCATTGATCTATATTTGGATCAATCTCAACCCTCCAACATTGCCCCCATTTAGCATAGTCTACAAATCTAAAAACTGGATTCTTCCTTGCATATCTGATCCACAAAATTTTTTTTCACCATTGACCTTCACCCTCCTGAATCTTAATCGTCGATTTATGACAGTCTTTATCTCATTTCCACTGCTACTTATTCCAAAAGGTAGAACAATCCACCATCGTGGATCCAAACCCTTTCATCATCTCATGATCCGCTACGAATGATTCATGCACCCCTGTTAACTTTAAAGGGCGACTTCATAACATTTTCAAATATGGTCATTTACCAAAACCTTCAATAATCCAAAATATTTCAAATATGGTGCTAACAGCTGGCGTTTTCCAACAACCAACCTTCAACGTATGGCATCTCTCATCATGATCTTCAATATTTTCTCCATAGTGATTCTTCCTTGAGCTATTTAGAAGAGTGATGTTATTTTTCTCAAGGTCAAAGACCATCTGATCAATTGTTCTCTTCATACAAGATGTTTGAGGGTGAGATCCCCTCATTCAGCATAAGAATTTTGGTTTTTCTTTTCCTTTTTGTTTGTCTTTCCCTGAACCCGAGGGATCATCTGACTGCTCCTTCTACATATGAGGATCAATATTTTTCTTCTCTTTTTGTTGCTTTAATTTCGAATAACATTCCCAAAAATAATAGAAGGATATATAACAACTAAGTAGTTTAGTTTCTATGAGAAAGAACACTTTGCAAAAGAATGTCGCAAGAAGGAAGAATGGAAGGATGATATGATCTAGAAGTAATACTCGATCATACAAAATAATTTTTAGATATGAGTTTGAGACATGAAGGGATTTTTTGTAAAGTATTCCAAATAGATCCACAATATCAATTATTTTGCATATCGAAGTATCAAAATATACAATGCAATCTTTGCGGTTTCTATCATAAAGAGACTGCTCTAGGGGTTAAACATGCCTCTTTAGTATTGGATGTTACACTAGATATTTGGTGTAATAAAAGTATACGATTAGATCAAGGAGCATATATGGTTTGAGACTCTCCACATAAAACCACCTATGCAGAAAACGATTTGCACAATCTCAGTAGGAACCCATGCGATAGCACATACTACACATGAGTAGCTTGATGTTCAACTAAAATTATGGAGATCCCAACCATTACTAAAAGGATGAATATAGAATCCTATAAAGGATGAGAAGCTCATAGATAGGTGCAAGAGAAAACTTGCAACAAAGTTTGAGATGGAGAATCTTGATATCCTATGACCTTGACAGGTGACATAAATGGATACCAAAAATATTAGTAGTAGATGAGGCTACCTATCACTCCATTGTCATGATGTAGAGAGTACAAGATGTATATGGAGGATGGTGATCCACCTTAGAGGGAGTGATAATGCTAGATATAAAAGTTCAAGAATCTTGACATGATTCTTGGGATTAGCGGTATGATGGAATCCATACATTTTGCTTATCCAACTAAAATATGCAGAGAAAATTGTGTGGTACCTAAAGGGTACTGCAAAGATATGATGAATTCGAGTTGGCAGTGCTACAAATAGAAAGATAACTCCAACATATTACAGAAAGAAGAGTGTTTCTCTCAATGCAACCAAGGATGAATATATTGTAGCTGAGAAGAAAGAAAGTAAAGATTGCTTAAGTGATGAGTACTATAATTCAGAAGAATTATAATAATAAATATGAATATTGTACTCTTATCTAATTCATCATTGGATAATAAAATATGTAGTAGTACAAGAAACAACCATGATTTGTGGTGTAAGAAGAATTTCTCAGTAGTTCTGATCATTAGCAAGATAGGAACATGACCTCAGAATCAGATGATGAAGTTGAACACATTAGCGGAGACTCCAGTAATTCAAGAAGACCAATATCAAGATGGAGTCCAAAAAACAAACAAAATATAAGTATCAGCATTGTCGTTTCCTATATGTCTAATTGTTTAATATGTGTACATAGATATGTTTCTAGATGTTGGAGACATTTACCACATTACACACTCATTTTAGTCAATTTGTCCTAGTTAAACCACTATCCTAAGTATTATTGACTTGATTAACATCAGTGGAGCATTAAATGTCATCAGCTAGATCACATCCACGCCTACCTTTAGTCAAGGAGGCTAACTTATCCTTCTCCTACATTCGGGGAGGCTAACTGGAGCACTACGGGGGTGATCTAAGTGATATTAATGCACCTAATTGCTAACTGACGGTTACAATCAGTTAAATAGGGAAGTGAAGGCACCTCCCTTCATTAAATTGATTATTTAATGATTATTTAATGAACTAGAGTCAACAGGGATGCCTCCATCCACTTTTGATGTTTAGTTACACTTCAATTAACCTCACCAGGGTTCATTGGAGTCATTGAAGCACTGCCACTTGATGGTTGGCTTGTTGTGACATGTGTCTTATCTCTTTCAGTTGAGATTCAATCATTTATTGCACTCCAACTTCAGTTAGGGCTCAGTCGAGTCAATTAGGGTTTTGATCAGTGGTTAACTTGAGTGTTGACTATGGCTTACATTTAGTTAAGCTAGACTCACTCATTCAATTCAAATGACCTCCTTAGGAATTCGAATTTCTTATCATTCATTGTTGTAGCATGACGTTGTAATGTAATTCTCATTCTTTGGGTGAATATAGAGTGCGGCTAGTCATTTTGTAGCCCTTTTTCACCATTTTCATGAATTATTGTCATTAATCTATTGATGAGAATGTGTTTAGTCCCTAGATCACTATGCAAGTTTAATACTAGATTCAAGAAATGTATTGTGCATATTAGAATATATGTAGTTTACTACTAATATGCAGGTGATGGGAAAGTGGATTATGTTTTTGTACAACATTCCATTGCTACTTATCTAGAGTGAAACCTCATTGCTAACATATTGTCTTTGAAAGAAAAAAAGGCATATAGAAAGTTATTGTATGTATACGGGATATAGATAATTATTGCATTACAGTAAATAGTTTCATGATTATATGACTTATATATTTATGCATAATAATTTTTCATTAAGAATATTTTATGAAATGTTTCTAATCATAGAATTGTATTTGACTTGTAGGAAGGATTCTATGCAATAAGCTAAAAAATAAGAATGATAAAGTTACAGATGCACAAAAGAAGAATGATGCAAGTTGTGCATGTGTGATGCAATTGTGGATGTACTTGAAGAGAATACTAAAGAGAATGATGCAAAAGGGAGTTGTAAAGCTCAAGTATGTTCCTACAAATATACACGTGGCAGATGTATTGACTAAGCCTCTATCTCGTACTTTCAATACAATCTTGGTGCAGTCCACAAGGACCTCTATCGAAAGAGTGAGTGATGGTATATGGAAGAAGGATGCAGTGGTGGTAGCTCAGTCTAGAGTGGGGTAAATATGGCTAGGCATGTCGGACCGAAATGGTTAGTAATTTGTGCAAAGCCTATTTATCCTAGGGGGATTGGTATATTTTCCTAAATCGGTTTAAACCAAGTGGGTTTGTAATCTAAGACAAGACTTGTTGGTCCCCAATAAGGTCCATCTATCTAAATAGTCTTGTTGGATAGAGAGGGTTAGTAAGTTAGATAAATTTTTTGGATGAATCTACCATGTAACTCATGGTGATGTTGCTTCGATATTGTTAGAGGGAAATAATTAGTTATTATGTATGGCTATGATTGTTTGGCCCGAAACGGTTAGTAATCTAGACAAGGATTGTTTGGTCTCCAAGGAGATCAATCTATCTGGCTAGGCTTGTCAGACCAAAAGGGTTCGTAAGTCAAACAAGATGCTATTGTAAGTTGTTTTAGTATTGTTATACTGATGATTGCTGAGATAATTTCTTCAGTATTGTTATACTCATGATTGCTAAGATGATTTCTTCAATATCGTTATACTGATCATTGCTAAGATGATTGATTCAATATTTTTATATTGATGATTGTTGAGATAGCTCCAGTATTGTTATATTGATCATTGTTGACATAATTGTTGAGATAGTTTCAATATTCCTATACTGATATGGCAGGTTCAGTATTTTCATACTGATGTTGTTGAGATGTGATGCATGAGCACCAAGTAAAGTCAACAATGTGATGTATTGATCACATGTTGTGACTAGCAGAATGATTCAAATGGTTAGAGGAAACACTGATTGAAATGTTATTTAATTAAAATTCCAGGAAATCATTCTTGTTGTCAATTTTAGAGTTAAAATAGAAGTAGATGATTCTCAACAGCTCCCTGCGAGGAGACTGGGACATCTGTTTTCCTGTTGAAGAAAAAATAGGAGTTAGTTAATTCTAAAATTAGTAAGTACCTAAATCTAAGGAGGGGTTTGTTAGTTGTTAGCATAAGTTAGAAGAAAAGGAAAAAAAAATATAGGAATAATATAGTAGTCAGGGCAGAGACAAATTAGTGGACAAAGAGAGGGATTTGCAGAGGAAAAAATGTAGATTTATGGCAGAGATTATGGAAGCTTGGAAGACATCTGGAACCCTTGCATTCAAATTTGTTTACTCTGTGTGTGATAAAATGTAAATTCATGTTTAAGCTGCCCAGAAATTACATGTTTTCCATATCTTGGAGTCAACTTTGCAGATCTGTAATTTCTTGCGGGTTATCTGGTATTCATATTGAAATCATGTTAAGTTTATGAGTATACATCTACAGGTTTATTGAAATTATTGTGTTCATTTAACGTAAATATCAACCATGTTTATAAATGATTCTTGGTTGAAATCTATGATGGAAACCCCAAATGTCCAAAAGTTAACGAAACCCCTATTCCTCGTAATCCTTGTCCATTCTAGTTGTGAATTCGATTGAAATTATATCAATTGGAACGATAGTTCAAATTCATGACATAAAGCTCACAAAAGCATGTATTGAAACACTAGACTCCCTTATTAGCATCTATCGTCAGCTTCATCTTTTTGAGCGAAGGGACAAGGGCATTATACATTTGTAGCTGTAGAGGTGCAAAGTGTGACTATGGAAATGAAAATTAGTTAAAGTTAAAGGACATGTAATTTCAGTTTCCATTTCACCCTACACCAAGTGGTATCAGAGATGAAGGAGAAAGGTGTTTCTTTGCTATGTAAAGAGGAATTATTTCATCTTTTCCGAGGTCAAAGAAATAAGAGGAAGAAATTTGAACAGTAATAAATTGAGAGAAAAATTATTACCTCAGAAATGGATTTCAGAGTAAGACATGGAAGAGGAGGACGAGGAGGTAGACCTATAGCCAATGCAGAAGTAATGGCGGAGTTAATAGTTTTGTGAGAAGAAATGACAGCCATGAGAGAAGCTAGAAGAAGAGATCCTGAAGCAGGTGATGTTAGTGAAGCAGAAGAAACGACAGAAGAAGACATTGGAATGAAATTATTGAAGGCAGACATTGGGGGCTAGTTCAAAACCAAGAATAGAGATAGTTTCATATGATGGGGGATTAAATCTTGAGGAATTAGTTGACTAGATAAATTCCATGGAAAATCATTTTGATTTTGCTGAAATACTTGAGGATAAAAAAGTGAAGTTTGTAGTGACTAGGCTCAAAGGACATGCTTTACTCTGGTGGGATGGTGTACAAGCAGAAAGAAGAAGACTGCACAAGCAACCAATCAATAATTGGAGCAAAATGATTGCTAAACTAAAGGAGAAATTTCTTCCCAAAGACTATCAATCAGCCTTGTATAGACAGATGTAGAACTTGAGACAAAGTCTGCTTACTGTCAAGGAGTATATCATAGAGTTCTACAAGATAAGCATTAGAGATGGATACACAGAAGATACTTTTGAGAAGGTATCCAGATACATGAATGGTCTTAAATTTGACATTCAAGATGAGATGAGCTTGTTTTCACCTAAGTTAGTTGAAGAAGCATACAAATGTGCTTTAAAAGTGGAAGATAAGCTGAATAGGAGAAATAACTTAGGAAGAGGAAGAGGTCAAAATTATACAGGTAAGGGACCACAAATTGGAAGAGGAAAATCTTCAGTTCAAAAGGGAGAAGCTGAATCATCAAGTCGGCCAGAACAACCTTAGAGAGGAAGAGACTTCAGGGGAAGAGGATCTTTGCAAAGAGGTAGTGGAAGATGCAGGAATTATGAGTTTAGATCTTATACCTATGGAAAGACAGGACATATGTCTTGGGATTGTCTAGAAGGGGCTACAAGATAGGGAAATATTCAAATCACACAAGCTAAAACTGAACAAAGAGTACCTGAGAATCATGTTGAGATTCTAGAAGCAGGAGAATACTTGTTGATGATGAGGACTTTGCTGAAGCCAAGAAAAGAGGTGCATGAACCTGGATAGAGGAAAATCTTGTTCAAAACAATAAGCAAATCACAAGGTAAGTATTGCAAATTAATTGTTGATAATGGAAGTACTTATAATTTAATTTCTGTAGAGATTGTTGAAAAGTTAGGATTGTAGAGAGAAGAGCATCCTACACCCTACATAGTTTCTTGGTTGTAGAAGTGACACCAAGTATTGGTTAATGAGCAGTGCAAAGTTGATTTCCAGATTGGGAATTACAAGGATCAAGTCATATGTGATGTGATACCAATGGATGTGTATCATGTACTATTGGGTAGACCATGTTACTATGATAGGAATGTGTTGTATAATGGCAGAGAGAATGCTTTTGTTCAGGAGAAAGAAGGAAAAAGCCATACTGTTGTTCCTCTAAAGGAAGATAAAACATAGGATAAAACTATCCCAAAGGTATTGCTAGTCAAGGAGAAAGAATTTCTGGAACAACTGCAAGAAGAAGAGGTAAGTTTTGCTATTGTTGGTAAACCTAGGACAGTTATAATCAACACTAGAATAGATGAATTACCTTCTAAAATTCAGAAATTATTAGAGGTGTATGTAGACATAGTTGTGGATGATTTTCCAAATGAATTACCACTTGTAAGAAGTATCAACCATCACATAGATTTGATTCCTGGAGATAGCTTGCCAAACAAAGCAGCTTACAGAATGACTCCACCAGAGAATGAAGAGATCAATAGACAAGTACAAGAACTATTATATAAAGGATTGGTCAGAGAGAGTTTAAGTCCTTATGTTGTAGCTACAGTGTTGAGCCCAAATAAAGGAGGAGAATGGAGGATGTATACAGATTCTAGGGCCATAAACAAGATCACCATTAGGTATAGATTTCCTTTACCAGGATGGATGATTTAATGGATTGCTTGAGTGGTTCAAACTATTTCTCTAAATTAGATTTGAAAAGTGGATATCATCAGATAAGAATGAGGTAAGGTGATGAGTGGAAGACAACTTTCAAAACAAATACGGGGTTATATGAATGGTTAGTTATGCCTTTTGGTTTAACTAATGCACCTAGTACTTTTCTGAGATTAATGAATGAAGTACTTAAAGAATTCATAGGAAAATTTGTCATAGTATATTTGGATGATATTCTTGTTTTCAGCAAGACAAATGAAGAGCATATTAGGCACTTGAATCTGGTTTTAAAGAAATTGCATGATGAAAAACTCCTAATAAATCTGAAGAAGTGTTTCTTTATGAAGAAGGAACTGGTTTATTTAGGATTTGTAATTTCACAAGAAGGACTAAAGATGGACCTCGAGAAAGTAAAAGAAATTACAGATTGGACATCTCCAAGGAATATATTTGAGGTAAGAAGTTTTCATGGGTTGGTAAGTTTTTACAGAAAGTTCATTAGGAATTTTAGTGGAATATGTGCTCCAATCTTGGACATAGTGAAGAAAGAAAAACAACCATTCAAATGGACTGTTGCAACAGAGAAAGGTTTTAAATTATTGAAAGAGAACATCACTGATAAGCTTGTTTTAGGTCTCCCATATTTCAGAAAAATATTTTCTGTTAGGTGTGATTCTAGTGGATATGCCATTGGACGAGTGCTGAGTCAAGATGACAAACCAATTGCATATTTTAGTGAGAAATTGAATGAAGCAAAATGGAAATATTCCACCTAAGATAAAGAATTCTATGCAGTAACCCAAGCTCTGAATAAGTGGAGGCATTACCTTATGCTAAGGGAATATATTCTATATTTTGACAATCATGCTTTCCAATTTATAACTAAGCAAGAAAAGTTAAATCAGAAACATGCTAAATGGGTTGAATTTATCCATAATTTTACTTTTTGTTTTAAAGCATATAAGTGGAATTCCTAATAAAGTTGTAGATGCCTTGAGCAAAAGATGTTTAGTTTTGCAGGAATTCCAAGTGAATGTTCTTGGATTAGAACATTTGAAGGACATGTATGAAGAAGATGCTGATTTCAAAGAAGCATATGAAGCTTGTCAGAACCAAGTGTTCAGAGATAGAATACCATGGATAGAGTTCATGATACAATAAGGACTACTATTTAAGGGAAACGAGTTGTGCATTCCTAAATGTTTAATGACGGAGAATTTATTGACGGAAAAACATAGTGGAGGATTTGCTGGTCATTTTGAAAATGATAAAACATATGCCCAATTAAGTAATGTTTACTACTGGCAAGGAATGAGAGCAGATGTGCAGAAATTTGTTGGAAAATGCCAAATCTCTCAGCATGCAAAGGGAAGGAAACATAATACTAGGCTGTATCAACCATTACCCATTCCAAAGAAGCCTTGGGATGTTGTAAGTATGGATTTTGTTCTAGGATTGCCAAGAACACAAAAAGGTAATGAATCTATATTTGTTATGGTTGATAGATTTTCAAAGATGGCACACTTTATTCCTTGCACAAAAACTAGTGATGCCACTCTCGTTGCAAATATGTTTTTCAAAGAGATAGTAAGACTTCATGGTCTTCCTATGAGTATAGTCTTTGATAGAGATACTAAATTTGTTGGACATTTCTGGAGGACTTTATGGAAGAAGTTGGGAACAGACCTTAATTTTATCTCGGCTTACTATCCTCAAACAAATGGAAAAACTGAAGTTACAAACAGAAGTTTGGGTAATATTCTGAGAAGTTTGGTTAGTGAACATCCTAATCGATGGGATCTAGCTGTACCATAGGCTAAGTTTGCATACAATGACTTACCTAATAGAAGCACAGGTCTGATTCCTTTTAAGATTGCTTATGGGATAAATTTAAGAGGACTGTTCAAGCTCATAAACTTGGGAATGATGGAGAAAAGGAGTGCATATGCATAGGATTTTTCTACATACATGCAATTGTTGCATGAACAAGTTAAAGAACGGTTCCAGTAGAATAATCTAAAATATAAACAGACAGAAAATTGGAAGAGGAGAGAAGTAAATTTTGAAGAAGGTGACTTGGTATTGGAATACCTGAAGAAAGAACTGTTCCCTAGAGGTACCTATAATAAATTAAATCTTAAGAAGATTAGAGCTTGTCGAATCTTGGGGAAGTTTTCAACCAATGCTTATGATATTGAACTTTCAAGTGATATGGGCATATCACCTATCTTCAATGTTACATATGTGTATCCTTATCAAGAGGCTAAAACTTCATCCACCAATGAATTGGATACAAGATAGAAAGTGGAATGGTAGAGACAAATCCCTGTTGTACCAAAACTGGAAATGGAGAAGATCTTGGACACTAGAGTGCTGAAGAAAACCAGTGGATAGGAATAATATGAGTACCTAATCAAGTGGAAAGATCAACCAATTTAAGATGCTACTTGGGTGACTACTGCACTCATACAGAAAAATGGCAGAACTGTGGAAGAACTCATGAAGAGGATTTCATGAATTTTTTCTCACCTGAGGAGTATGATGTAGGAGCACCAAGTAAAGTCAGCAATGTGATGTCTTGATCACATGTTGTGACTAGGGGAATGATTCAAATGGTTAGAGGAAACACTAATTGAAATTTTATTTAATTAAAATTCCATGCAATTAGCCTTGTTGTCAATTTTAGAGTTAAAATAGAAGTAGATGATTCTCAACAGCTCCCTGCGAGGAGACTGGGATATCTGTTTGGATATTGAAGAAAAATAGGAGTTAGTTCATTCAAAAATTAGTAAGTTCCTAAATCTAAGGAGGGGTCTGTTATTTTTTAGAATAATTTATAATAAAAGGAAAAAAAGATAGGAAGAATATCGTAATCAAATAAGAGAGGAATTGGTCGATACAGACAGGGATTTGTAGAGGAAAAAATGTAGATTTATGGAAAAGATTATGGAATCCTGGAAGACATATGGAACCCTTGCATTCAAATTTGTTTACTCTGTGTGTGATCAAATGTAAAATCATTTTTAATCTGCCCATAAATTACATGTTCACCATATCTTGGAGTCGACTGTGCAGATCGGTAAGTTCTTGCAGGTAATCTGGTATTCATATTGAAATCGTGTTAAGTTTATGAGTATACAACTATAGGTTTATTGAAATTATTCTGTGCATTTAATGTAAACAGCAACCAAGTTTATAAATGATTCATGGTTTATATCTATGATGGAAACCCCAAATGTTCAAAAGGTAACAAAACCCCTATTCCCCGTAATCCTTGTCCATTCTAGTTGTGAACTGGATTGAAATTATATCAATTGGACCGACGGTTCAAATTCATGACGAAAATCTCACAAAATCATGTATTGAAAAACCAGACTCCATTATTAACGTCTATCTTCAGCTTCATCTTTTTGAACGAAGGGACAAGGGAATTATACATTTGTAGCTGCAGAGGTGCAAAGCGTGACTATGGCAATGGCAATTAGTTAAAGTTAAAGGACCTGTAATTTTAGTTTCCATTTCACCCTGCACCAAGATGATTTTTGAGATAGTTTCAGTATTGCTTTATGGATATGGTAGATTTAGTATTTTCATACTGATATAGATGTGGCAAGTTTAATATTTTCATACTGATATAGATGTGGAAAATTCACTATTTTCATATTGATGATGATTTGACAAGTTTACTATTTTCATACTGATATAGATGTTGCAAGTTCAATATATTTATACTGATGTTGATGTGGCAAGTTTAGTATTTTCATACTGATCTTGATGTGGCATGTTTAGTATTTCTATACTGATGTTGATAAGATAGTTTCAGTATTTCTATACTGATGATGATGATGCAGCTGCAGTATTTCTATATTGAAGATGAGGTAGTTGTAGTGTTGATGATGATGATGTGTTGTGGTCCCAACACCATGTGCTGATAATGTTGATGTGGTTAAAGTCACAATTTTTTTTTTTGATGATGACGTTGTTATTTCAACATTTCTATGTTGATGGTGATGATCATGTTCCAATATCTCTATGATGATAATGCAGATGATGATATAGCATTTATTAATGATTTTATTTTAGCACTAGCATGATAATGGTGTTGTTGTTGTTTTAGTATTTACATACTGATGATGTAGATGATTATGTTTCAGTATTTACATATTGATGATGCAAATCATGATGTTTTAGTATTTAGATATTGATGTTGAAGAAGAAGATTCAGTATTGACATACTGATGTGGAAAAAACAGATTCAGTAATGACATATTGATGTTATAAAATAAGGTTGAGCATTCAAAATATGATTCAGTATTGACATGTTGATATGAAAAAAGATGATTCAGTATCCACATACCGATATTGTAGAAGATGATTTAGTATGCACATACTGATGTTGTATAATATGGTCCCATACACACAGAAGATGATACATTACTCATAGAAGATGATTGAGTATCCACATACTGAAGTTGCAAAAGATGATCTAGTACTCATAGAAGATGATTCAATATTTACATACTAAGGTTGTAGAAGATGATACAGTATTCTCATACTGATATTGATGTTGAAGACACATGAAGTTGTTCCAAAAATTCCTATGGCATATAGAGACTCACCAGTCATTTGTACAATTGTGATTATGGTAGTTGTTGATGTAGAATACCTTCCTAGTTAAGAGGGAGTGTTAAAGTATTGTAACCTCAAAAGATATTATATTGTAATTTTGGTGTATTCTCATTCGATGTTATTCCTCCATTCATAATGGTCCTTGATGTAAATGGTCCTATAAAATTCATGAGGTAAAACCTCCATTGTAAGCCAAGTCAACAGAACCCTCCAGAATATAATCTTATATTGTTTTTTTTCTTCCTAGTAGAAGTCATCCCAGTAAGTTTATTTGGGCCCACCTATTAGGGAAAAAGTGAAGTGGAAGAAAGCGTATAAATAAAGGAAGTTTGTTCCTCATTTGACACACACCTTACACTCTAGTATTTCATCGACGAGAGAGAGAGAGAGAGAGAGAGAGAGAGAGAGAGAGAGAGAGAGAGAGACTAGTATGGAATATGATAAAATATTCTTATTTCTAGGGTTTTACACTATACTTGGTCGAATTTTATACTGAGGAAGTTTTGCGGGGTTTTCTCCCTTGTGGTTTCCCTAAGGAAAATTTTTGTGTGATCTTGTGGTGTTGTAGTTGTCTTTCTTTCATTGATCCTTTTCTCATGGTTATGATGTTATGATGATAAAACATTTTAGATCATATAAAACCATTAAAATCTAACACTTCATCATCAAATGGTGTCAGAAATGGATCACAAAGACTTGCATCATTCAACTTCCTTAAATTGACATAGACCTTGATTTCGTTGATCTTTTTGTCCTCCAAAACTGTCAAACTAATCCATTTAGGTTCATCGGCTGGTTTGATAATGCCAATGACCATCATTCATTATAATTCTTCCTTGATGTGCTGTTTGTATATTGGATTCAATCTGTATGGTCATTTCTTTAAAGGTTTTGCATATGGTTTTAGCGAAATGTTCATTTTGTCCAAATCGCTTGAAATACCTTTCATGTTAGAAAAATTGGTCGGGAATAAGTCCTGAAACTCATGTAGAATATCTATGACTTTATGCATCATTGAAGAATCCCAATAATAAATAACTCTTGGATAGTAATCATCATTAGGTTCTCCTAACTTATTGTAACATTTCATCATCATCCACAATGTCCATTGAGGTTCCATCAGTAACTCAGGTGGAACTACCTCCAATACTTCATTGCGGATGTCATGTAGTGCATTACATATGATTGTATCGTGATTAGAAAAATTGAAAGTATGATTGAAGATGATGGTCAGTTCTTCCCATGTTGTATTTTCCCTTGATGGTTCTGCAGAAACAAGCTATTTCCATGGTATTTTCTCTAGCATATGGAAAATTGTGTGGACCCACTCTTCCTTCATCCTCAGTAACCATGTGGTTTGTCATGCAACCAAACGATCATTGGGATCATTATTTTGATCATATTTATTCCCTTGGTAGTGTGCATATTATCTGAATCAAACATACATCAGTTGTCAACATACTTGGTAGTCTCCCATGGAGGCCTTGTGCATCGCCCATCATCTTATCGAAGTACCCTTATGTGCTTCTTCCATCACCAACAAACATTGAGGCTCTGATACTCTCTCTTCAAATTCATTAATAAAAACTACCATGCTAGGTATTCCTTCATATGTCGTCAAGTCAATGAATTTTATCACTACCCATCACAGTGACTGAGTGACTTGTGCACATTTCCTGATTGATATTTCATGTAACTGGTTTTTCTAGTTGTTTAGCCCATCATTAGAATTCAATGATGCAGAGCTAGTGCTTCCATAGACGAGATCTATGTCCATAATAGGATTGATATAGTCTTGAAAATTATTGTATGCATTATCACATCCCCCCGCAACTTCATCTTTTATTCGTTCTACATATGTTTCTCCTTCCTAGGGGGATATGGGGAAATGATCCATATGACATGATTCTCAAAAGTCATTACACTTTTCTTAAAATTCAGAACCACCAATTTTTTCGTCACCCAACTAATTCCCAATATCACCAAGTATGAGTTGATCTCATTGACTATTCGAGTAACGTCAAATTCTACTTATGTCTTGATTCCTTCCACTTCGAAAAGTACACGAGGTACCCTACCAATTGGAAACATCCTGGCTTGATTTACTAGCTGCAGTTGTAAGGGGGACCAAACTAACCGTGGTTTTCCCACCATTTCCCATGTTTTCTTTGGTAGAATATTTACATCTGGTCCTAGATCCAAGATGACTGAATCCACATCATAGTGAACGATCTAGACATTCATCCTCATTTCCCTTCATTTTTTATTTTGGTGCAATTAATTGAATAGGTGGTCATGTCTCCCTTCCTCCTGGAGATATAAAAAGATTGATATTTCAGCTAATGAGTCTAGATATTTTTCTAGCATCAAACAACTTTCTAGAATTTTTTTCAAGGTACTAGCCTTTCTTTATGATCCAAGTAAATTTCTCAAATCGAAGATTGGTGGCATTTCATAGACGGGTAACTTACATATGTTCATGTTTAGCATGTCTCTTATATATTATAAGGTTTATTTCTCAACGTTTACATTAAATCGCACCTTCTTTTGAGTTGTTTGTCAGATATTTATTAGTGGTCCGTGGAATCCTCTCGTAGCTCCTCCTCAAGTTACTAATATTTTCCCTACATTCGCTCTTGAAACTTGGTTCTGAGTTGCGTTCTAGTTTTGTTGCATTTGTGGTGCATTCTTTGTGTTCCACTTCATAATCAATTGTGGGAATTCCTTCACGGTATGGTCTTAGGTGCTGCAATAAGTACACTAAGACTTGTAATATCCCGAATTTTTACCTTAAACATAATGGGAATGAGGCCCATTGTACATGAGTTACTTTTATTTTTATATTCTATATTGGGCATAAGACCCCACTGCAGATGAGTATGATGATTGTTAGATATATTAGGCGTAAGCCAATGCATATGTTTTATTTAGCATGTATGTGATTGTATATGTTGAGAATGAACCTTGATGGACAAGATTATTGCCATAGGATGATATACTGATTATATTATGTGATTTACCTTAAAATGAATATACTCATATGATTATTGTTATAGAATATGTAGAGGATAGAATGATCAATAGATTTCTATAATGTGTTAGCCGTGGACCCTGAAGAACATGAGTGATGACATTTTCTGTTGAGCGCAAGCTCTAGAACACATGAGTGATTTGATTTTTTGTTGATCACCAGCTCTTGAACACATGAGTTATAAGATGCTTGTGTTGAGAATAAGCTTTGAATCACATGAAATATAAGAATTGGAAATTTTGAGCATAAGCCTTAGAACATTCCAAATTTATGTTGAGCATAAGCTCTGGAACATTGGATCCTTGGCCATTGTATGTCTAGGTGTATTACACAAGTACACCCTAGGATTAGTGTTGTGCAAGATGATATGGAATTGCATTAAGTGTAACTCCCATTTTTTAGCATTGTACTTGGGCTATGAATAGAACTAGGACTTCCTGAAAATTAAATTGTGTTGAGTGAGAATGACTCTAAAAAGAACTAGCCTTATCTTACTTATTTTAAAGTTGATTAAATAAAATTTTGAATTTCTACTTCTCATCAAGTACTGAAGAACTACCATGATATACGAGGTAATCCAACATGCAAGGACATTTAGAGCTACCTAACTTAGTTGAACAACCCTACTTGAAGGCCTTGATAAAAGAAATGACTATAAGTTAATGAAATCACTATGTAATTGGGATCATGCTATATGATGCCTAAATAAATATTAACAATAATATATGTATATACATAGTTTATATATGTTATGAATAAAAGGGTAAGTACATATACTAAATATAAGGAGATAATGATAACTATAATGATTAATAAAGAATCTATATGTTATTATTTACTAAAAATGATTAAGTAAATATTTAATCCTAAAAGAGTCAAATTATGAACTACTAAAAGAGTTACTAAGTTAATTATAATAAAATATTAACTTCACATAAATCATTTAAAGATTATTTTCAAGAAGATAGTGGATTCTCGATCTAACTCAGGTTTAACTTCCCTTTTTCTAAAGATTGTCTATATAGACCGAAGCCAAGGAAAGGCTTAGGGATCCAATCTGATCTGACCATTATTCCTACTAATTTTGGAGAGAATTTCCAAAGAAAAATCAATCTTATACAAAACCTGATATCCCTTATAACAGAAGCCTCACCTTTAGTACCTCTAGACTACTTTCATGTTGGAACCAGCTCGAGGGGATCTGGACTAAACCAAGAATGGTTTCGGGTCATGGTTGGGAGGAACGTGGTAGTTCCCAATTTTTGTAGTTAACATATCTAAGGTAAAAACTAGCTAATATTTTAATAATTATGTGTGTTTAAGTGTGCAAGGTTCTTGGCCATTGATAAAATGAAATTTTTAGGTATGAGGTTTTTACCTTCTCTATTTTTTACATATTTTTACTAAGTAGTGTTTATGATCTTGATTGAAAATATGTATATCGAATACACGCTTCAACTAGAGTTTCATTTTTTTAATTTATTGAAACTGTGTGAAATATTTTTACATAATCTCTAGGGTTAAATTTTATATTGTGGGATAATTTATTTTCTTAGACTTAAGCTCATCCTGTATTTCCTAGATAGTTTTTTATACTTTAAATTCTCTTATCTGTTGATTTAAATAGTTCTATAAAGTTTAAATGTCAAAACAATTTTACTTAGATTAAAGCCCTAGATGTTAGATAACTAGCTACGAGATATTTTCTCAAGCATTATTATAAGTTAAACAAGATATTTCACAAATATAGATAAATAAACCCTAATAATAAACAAAATACATTTTAAAAAACTTTGTTCAAAACATTAACATGATTAGTAACTACATATTTAAAAAGAAACAAAACAGAGACTGAATATCCTAACTCACTAATTTCAATCCCTGAAAATAAGTCCATATGCTAGAAGATTTCATATTGCGAGCAAAATGCATTTGTTCCCACAATATAAATAATCAAAACACCATTACTTAAAACCAAAAAAAACATTTAATAAACTACTGCAACCATTATAATAAAAACATAACTCTCGAATTTACCCAAAGCATGAAGGCCGAGAGCTTAAATAAGATTTAGAAATAATATTCATAAAATATATCAACACACCAAATATTTATCTCACCCAACCAAGCCATCGAATCCTGTAAAGGATTAGTTCTATGCCTTCATTGCATTATTTGCAAACAAAATTCTAGAAGCAAAATGGGTCCAACCATTTACAGAATGCACAAACTAAAAACATCTAAAAAATAAAACAGAGTTAGTCACAATGCATCGCGTGGTAGAATTCCATTCACCATTACATAGAAATCACACTATCCAAACATAGAATTATATCCTTTAAAATATCAGCCACTATAAATAAAGTATCGAGGATCAAATCTTGTGAGCACACAATTAAAATACCGATGATCGAATCCTGTAAACACAGAAAGGAAAATATCAAAATGAAACAAGAAGTACAAACCATGAAGGATTTGTCCTTACAAGATGCGTGGAATATTTTATTGGAAAGGCAGTATATATCCACTACAAAACAAAGCTATGCTTTCCCTATTACCATCACATGCACAATCATTATTTAAATATGAAAACATTTAAATAATAAACATAGGCTGTGTATCAAAGCTAAAAGCTAATATTTATGCTTATGGCCACAAAACAGACCCAACCCTATTATTATATAAACCAACACATCCGCTTAAAAACCACACGCTACCAACTTCCACACATTTTACTCAGTCATATCAACAAATGTTCCATTACCAAGCAATGTCACTATAAATTGTAAAATAAATGCATCATTTGAAAACACAGAGTCATTTACCCAAACAAAGATTTTCCCATGAATTTAAAATAAAACCAAATCCATGTCATTGCAAATGGAGAACTTATACATAGATCCAATCGCGTTAAACATACAACAATTACACTGGTAGAGCCATGAAATTCATTACACACTTGCATAATCAAATGCCAAAACAATTTAATAAAACCCCAAACATTGAAATGGCTCTACCATACCCCCAAGTTTTGAACCGTCTACTAAAACTACCCAACTAGGGTAATGTTCATTTCTAGTTCAGGGCTTATCGGGATTTTTGTTGCGGAAGCAACCTACAACACTTCCCTATGAACCACGCTAAGTGCCCACGCTGTTCTCACCTACAAAAACCAAAACAATTCTATGAGAAGTATGCCATTTTCAGAACCGTAAACAAAACAAACAACATAAATGTCCAAAACAAGTCAAAGGCATACCTGTCAAGGAGCGTAGAAGCATTCTAATGGCGAAGCTCTCACAAGGAACATGAGACCACCATCTCCACCACAAAAAAACAAACGAATGACATAAAAACCCTAAACAAATGAATGAAATCAAAACCCTAAACAAATGAATGACATCTGAACAAATTATTTATTAAAAACATTATATTTAAGAAGAAATGATTATATTGTAAAAAAATAATTTAAAAATAAAAACTTAAATAAAACCTTTAAACTAGTTATAATTTTAATAATACCTAGTAAATATTTTAATAAAAATACTAATATAAATAAAAAATAATTTTAAATTTAAAGATTTAAATAAATATAATATTTTAATCCCTTAATAGCTATCAACTTTAACTCAAAGTATTAATAAAACCCTAAAAAAAATTATTTTCCTTAATGAACCAAGTCGACCTAAATTAGAAAATTTTAAGTAAAATTTTATTGAACATTTCCAATCTATATTTATAAAGAAATTGGGAAATGGTTATTCTTCACCAAGCTGATTGATCTCGTGAAGACGCTCTTAGAGTAGAGATCAAAATGTCGAGATTATAAAATACATGAACACCATTCCACACCCACCATTTTGCTTATGCGTATCGAATTGTTTAACCAATCCTTACCTTTCTAAGTGGACCCTTAGTGGATAGAACCTGTTAAGTCAGTAAATTTTCTGTCCAATTTTGGTTTGACTTCTGAAATTTTTGGTTTGTTTCTCATTTTTTAAATTAAGATTTCATTTTAAGTTTTAGTTTTGATCTCCTTCAGGAGTTCTCTTGATGATTTGATAGTTTTTGGACATATTTTTTATAGGTTTTATTTGATTTTTGGTCTTTTGCATTTTAAAAAGGGGTTAAAGAAAGTCATATTATCAAAAATTGATTCATTAATGTGTATTTGGAGATCAGTTAGACTTGATTTTGAACCTAGCAACTTTTTAAACCTCCGACAAAATAGCAGAAAATTGAAAAACAGCGAAAATTTGGCATGGAAGTTATTCTTGTAGCGCTGAATGAAAATTTAACAAAGGGCGTGCTACAAGAATATCGCGGCCCTTTGTTTTTTCGATTTTTATGCAGATTTTCATTATGATTTTCATCTGGAAGTGACTAATTACATTGGGTGAGTTGTCTAGCACGTGTAAATTGCTGTTTAAGCACGATTTCAGGTGGTTATTAGTCACGAAACAAAACAGGCTCATCATAGCTTATAATGCGGAAGCAGTTGGACAGATATCAGTGAATCTCGGTCTAAACTGGCAGAGTCATCTTTCTACACGCATTATCATAGAAGAGGAGTGTTCGTGAAGCATATCAAATCGCTAAGAAGGTGGATTGTGTTGCTGTGGAGAACAGACAGTGTTATAGAGGACAACGAAGATTAGGGCTTCTTAATTACCCTTCCCTGCAATCAAGGAAACCATTTGAAGACACCTGTACACATAAGGAGAAACAGTTGATAGTCCAAAACGAAGGTTTAAGCAGTGACAGTTGGAAAACTGGCAGGTATTTTGATACAAACCCTTATAATTGAAAATTTTGGGTTTTTCTAGCTGCGCGATTATTTGGAGAAATTGGTTGCTGGAGATAATAGAATAGGTCATAAAATGAACCCTTCACCGTAGAAATAGTTGTCTGAAGCTATTATGAGGAATTTTCATGAACAGAGCAGCAAAGTAACCTTAAACTTAAAGTATTCAGCCTGTGAAATTTCAATGACAGTTTGAATGAAGATTGTTTATGATTTGCTCTCCAATACATTCGGAAAAGCTTTGATATTGGTGCATTATGGTTATAATGAACTAACTGAACAGGATTTCTTCTCATACCTAATGCCAATGCAAACCAGAATCTACAGGAAACAACATTGAGAGGACTTATAGACTGATTTGTTATGTTCATCTTTTACACAGAAAGTGTTTAGTTAGTTTGAAAAGCTGTTGATAATTGTTATGATTTGTAAAATCACTTGCTTGGAGAACTATGTTCAATTGTTTGGAGAACATGCTGGTTTTTATATACAGGTTTTGATGGCAGTTTGTTGGTAAAGGTGAATATATTGCAGACAGGGGTGTTTTTCTCTTTTCTCATGCTATAAGTTTCCAGTTGGTTTAATAAGCCTGTGGTTGATGTTATTCTTGCAAAATCTGAAGCAGTGAAAGTTTTAGGGTTTGAAGATTGAAGCTGGTTGATACACAGAAATAGGAGTACAATTCTGAACATAAAACAACCACATTCACTGACATCTTTTCAATTGCATTGAACAGCCTGGACATTGCAATTAATCAAAGTGTTGTTTTCAATGATTTGAATCAGTTGTACTAAAGGAGGAACTAATATTTGAATGCATATAATACTGCTTGTTTCCCTAACCCTAAAATGAAGAGCTTGGATGGCATATAGTTTGAAACAGTTCGACATTATGCCTGATGGAGCATTTTGAAATTAAGCAGTGCTATATTGTTCTTATGACAGTTTTCATTTATAGTTGATCTTGTCTCACAGTTTATCTATCCAATGACCTAGTTGTATATTTGAGACAAGGGAACATTGACATTAAGGCCTGTTCAGGAGTGCATAGCAGATTGTGAAGAAATTTAAAGAACAGCAAACCAGTTTTAAAACATTTTCGAAACCTAAAGCGAGACTGTTTCTAGTTCTTAAAAGAAGAATATGGGAAAGAGTGGGAAAAGTGGTAAGGTCAACAGGTCTAAGCCCACTGACCTGAGCTGGATTGAGAAGCTTCTAGACTGTGCAGAATTTTTCAAACAAGCAGGTTGGCTCAAGTTTTTCAGGAAGATAGATGGATACAATGCTCAGGTGTCCTGCAAGTTTTCTCAGGGACTTAAAGATGATATGGTCATGATGGATGCTTTGAAATTCAAGTTGACTATGGAATTAATTGCAGAAGCTACTGAGATTAGTAATGAAGGAGAGCATTGGTTAAAAAAGTTGCCTTACGAGTTTGAACCACAAAGGTACCTGTTGCCTAATGTGACTCTTGACTGGAACAAGGGTATCCTCATTCAAAATTTTAGGAAAGAGTGGATTGAGCCCATAAGGATACTTCAGAGTTATGTGACCTATGAGGGCAGATATTCATTTGTATTTAAATATCATTTCAGGTTCCTTCAACACATAGTAGGAGTTTCTAAAATGAACCTGCCCTTCTTTTTTTTAAAAAGCCTGCAGAAGATGTCAAGAAAGATAAAGCAACATGATGATCACACCTCCCAGTCACTTTTTCATCATGGCCTGATCAAATTGATCATCACCACAGTGTTGCAACATGAAGGTAGGACATGGGACTTCTTTCTGTTATGGTCAGATGTTCATCCCCAGCAAGATGACCAGCAACCAAAGAGACTGACTGACAAGGGAAAGTGATGATAAAAAAGTTAGGTCACACAACCAAACCTGCAGATAAAGATAAGGTTAAGACTAAGAAGGTAGCTAAGCAGGTAGCAGAACAAGAAAAGGTTGCCAGTCAGTTAAAAAAATCTTCAGATTGTCCTAAAATTAGGTACTCATTGTTTGCAGAAGAAAAAGTTCAGCCTAGTCTGCAATTGCCAACAGCAGCACATTCTGAAGAGGCTAAGACTATTGATGAAGAGAAGGCTGCTG
>LPNX010346755.1:369016-410954 GCA_001517045.1 Pseudotsuga menziesii
AGATTGAACATTCCAAGACTAATTTATCTGAAATAGTGCTGGAGATAAGGAATAAACTTTCAAAACAGCAACAAGATGAAGAAGCTAGAATCTGTCCTTTTGAAAGTCAGGATTGGGAGGATGAAGATGAATAGATACTTAGAGAAGCAGGCATTTTGGAGGGTCCTGGTGTTTCTGCAGATTACACAGACTTTTTAATGAAAGAAGAAAGTATATTAGAGATCCCAATTTTTGATGAAGAGGATGTACAGAAAAGTATTCAGAAATACAGGAAACACATGAAACACCTGCAAGAAACTAATGATGGATTATTCAAAGTTAATAAAGGGCTTATAGAGGAGCTGCAGGATGTCCATAAGCATTTTTTGGAGCTGTCAGAAGTTTCCAAGAAATTCCTTAGCAGGAAAAGACTTGCTGACAGGTACTGTACAAAGCTGGAGAAGACTGTTGATCATTTACAACAGGAAAATGAAGACTTGCAGAAAAGGATAACTGATATGGAGAAGAAGCATAAAAGAGCTAAGAAGAGGTCTCGAAGCCTAGATGGAATATCACTTCTTGTTGAGGCAGCTAAGAAGATATGAAACAATTATTAGTTAGTGGTTATTTTTGATAAACACTTTTGTTAGGTATTTGCTATTTTTAGCAATCATGTAAGTTTGTAAAAAGTCACTTTTTACTTTACCTAGCTTAGTAATTCGATGGAGGCAGTTAGGAGGAGAAACCTAACTGATTTTGTAGATGATGTCTATTTAGAAGAGTTAGCAAGTCATTGTCAGGGTTCTGATTTTTGGGAGCATCAGGAGGTCTGCTAGCTGCTTGTACTTACATACTTGTTCACAGAAAGGTACTGTAACTCTTATATGCATTTACTGATGAAATAATGTGATATATGACTCTTTCCCCCACATTTTGTTTATGTTGCCTTTGTTATTGAGCATGTTTTGCTTCTTAAATGGTAAATTCATTGCTAGTTAATGTGTTTTTTTGGTAATGCTTATCTTTTAATGTATGAACCACAGCATAGTCTCTTTGTTGGATTTTTGTGATATATTGGGCATCTTTATCAGTTTATGTCTATGATTTAGTTGTTGCTTTTACTCTGAATGTATTCCCTGCATGATCTTGAAGATTACAACCATTCAAATCATATAACAAACCCTAAACTTTGTTTATTTATTGATTTTTACTCTTGAGATTGTGTTGGCTTGTTCCCCTAGCCTTAGGAACAATTTCTGGCACAAACATCTTTGGCGTCGTTGCCAGGGACGAAGCTGAAGCATATCTTCCCTGGGATACTTACCTGTTTTCCTGGTTTGAGAGGTGAACTTGAACCAGCATCTTTGAAGGCTATTTTCACCAAAAAGTTGTCACAGTGGCTTCAAAAAGTATTGGAACCAGGAGCAGACCTACATCTCCCTTGCTACTGGGTGTGACAGACCCTGAAAAGATTATAAAAACAGCAAGAAAGATCAGGAGGTCTCAATCTTTACCAGCCTCTTGTGACCCTAACCAGTTGGGTGATTCATTAGACCCAGCTGAAGACTCACCTTGGATAAAACCTACCATTCCTGAAAATACTTTTCAAGTTTTTACCAATCCTGAAACCTTTTTGAAATCCAAGACTACTTCTCCCAGAAAAATCCCTCTGTTTCAGCTGAAAACAGGAAAGAGCCCTTTTCAAGCAAGTTCCAGTCAAGTTTCTTCCTCCTAAAAACCTCAGTCCAAACCTCAGTCCACAATGGCGGGTCAAAACCCACCCATGGATATGATGGACAGGATGGTGGCAGCCAGGTATGCTCCATTAGTCGTACCTCAGCCTTTACATGCTTTGCATGGAGGAGATTATCAGAAATATATGCCCAGATTTAATGGACAAGGTGAAGTAACCGCAGAAGAACATTGGGAGGATTTCCTGAGTTATGCAGACAATCAAAACATTGAAATCAAAGATATATGGATGAGGGTATTTGTTCAAAGTCTGTATGGAGATGTGAGAAAGTGGTTTAGAGAGTTCCCTGCCAACTCTATTACCATAATTGAAGAGCTCCGTGACCTTTTCTTAAGACAGTGGGGATACACCAAGGACCATACTTATTATATCACTGAGTTTGGTGCCCTCGGTAGAAAGAAGGATGAGACTGTTGCTGATTTCTCAAAAATATTTAACAAAATGTACAGTAGGATTCCAGCAGAGATCAAACCTACTGAAACACCAGCCAAGCTAACTTATGCAAATGCATTTGACCATGAATTTTCATTATTACTCAGAGAAAGAAGACCTACCACTCTGCTGAACATGCAAGATGCAGCGTTGGAGGTAGATTCTAATTTGTTGGCTTCTAACAGGCTTAAAAAAGAAACACCTCAACAAAAGTATGAAAGAAAGGGAAAGAAAGAAGCTGTTTCAACTAGTGTTGCCCCTCAGTCTGCTGAAGCTAAAATAGATGAAATGGCTAAGCTTGTGAAAATTCTTACTGCCAAGTTAAACAAACTAGAGCTTGAAAAGAATTCAACTAAACCTGCTCAAGAACCTCAAAGGAATCCAAATAACCAAAATCAGTTTAGGAGGCAGTTTGCTCCTAGATTCATGCCAAGGGAGCGAAGAAATAATGACATTCAGCAAGAAAGGAGGGAGAATGAAGATCAAAGAGTACCCCCTCCTCTTCAAAATAATGCAGCTGATGAAGAAGAGGTTAATGAACAGTTGCTTTTCGACGAGACTGAAACATATCAGGATATGAACCACTTTGGAGATGGTTTGTCTGGAGGTTTTGTAACAGAAGAAGATTTTCTGAATTCTGAGTTCTATGATGCTTATTTGTACGAAGTTGAAGATGATTTGGAGTTTGAGAAAACTGCTGTAAATGCTATTGCTAATCGGAATGGAATTAAAAAAGCTATTAATCTCAGATCTGGTCCTAAACAAGTAGTTCAAGCTCCCAAGAAGAAAGTTGTTGTTCCTGCTGCTGCTGTTCCTGACAAACAAATTGCTGATCCTGCCCCACAAAAGAAACAATCTGCAGAAATACCAAAGAAGGATGCTGAAAATGAAGAGGTAAACAAGTTTGTTCAAAGTTTCAGTTTAGAGAATGAGTTGGGAAAATTAAAAATTCCTGTACCATTGACTAAACTTATTAAGAATCCATCTTATAAACAAACAGTCTTGAAAGTTATGAATTCTACTAGTGGTCAGCCTATTTTAGATACTTTCAATCTGTAAGAAGAAAGCCCAAAAATATTTATTGGATCTGCCCTAGCTGAGAGAACAGAAAATGAAGCCGGTGCTTCTCCTCCCTTCTATGTTACCTTAATTGTCCATGATCAAATGATCCACAATTGCCTATTAGATTCTGGAGCATCCCATAACTTAATGCCCAAAGCTATGATGGAATCCCTTGGTCTCAGTATCACCAAACCTTACCATGACTTATATGCCTTTAACTCCCGAGTTGTCAAGTGTCTAGGGGTGATTAAAGACATGGTTGTTAACCTTACTCAGCTGCCCATGAAGAGTGTCATAATGGATGTGGTTGTAGCTGATATCACACCCAAGTTTGGTATGCTTCTTTCAAGATCCTGGGCAAAGAAGGTTGGAGGAACCTTACAGATGGATCTCTCATATGCCACCATTCCTATTTTTGGTGGAGAAAATAGGAGACTTTACAGAGAACTACAGTTTGCCTACATTGTCACAGATGATAATAATCCCACTAATCATCCATTGTACTCTGTTGATAAAGATCTGGGTACCTGCATGTTAAATTTTTTTGATGAAGACAATTCAAGTGGTCTATTACAAGTGGAAAGAGATCAGCCCATAAAACACAGCAGAGAAGAAGAAGATGCATTATGGGAGCTGTATTTTGATGGATCCTCTTGCAAAGAGGGTGCTGGAGCTGGAGTTTTGCTAATTTCTCCTGGAGGTGAGATAGTGAAACTCATGTATAAATTGGAATTTATTACTACTAACAATACTGCTGAGTATGAAGCTCTGCTACTGGGATTGAAGGCTGCAAAATACTTAGGCATTCAACAAATTGCTGCATTTGGCAACTCCGAATTAGTTGTTCAACAAGTGAAGAATAAATATCAAGTAAAGCAGGGTTTGTTGAAGATCTACAGGAATGAGGTATGGGATATGTTAGAAAATTACTTCATAGCATTTAACATCTCTCATATTCCCAGAAATCACAATGAAACTGCAGATTCATTAGCTCTAGCAGCTACATACTTCAGAATTCCAAAAACTACCCAGCTAAGGTATCCAATAGAAGTAAGATATAGACCATGTGTCCCTGACAATGTAAAAAACTGGAGGGTTTTCGAAGATGATATTGAAATTAAGAGATTCCTTGAGCTTACAGATGAGTTTTCCAATGCCCAAATTGATCAGGATGAAGGAGAAGAACAAGATGATGAGTCTGCTGAAAGTGAGTCTGCTGAAAATGAGTTTCCTGAAGGTAAGATTGCTGGTCATAAGATCATTGAGTTGAAGAGTAATTTTATCCCTAAAGGTTTAGTGCCTTTAGAAAGAATTTTTACCAAAGATGACACTCCATCAAAGCCAGTGGTACAATCTTCAGAAGAAAATGTAATGGACTGCAATATTGGTACTGCAGAAAACCCAAGAATGGTAAAAATTTCTAAATATCTGTCAACTGAACAAAGGACCAGATATATAAATCTTTTGAAAGAACATGTGGATGTATTTGCATGGTCCTATGAAGAATTAAGAACCTATGACATAGCAATCATTCAGCATAAGGTTCCCTTGAAGCCCAATGTCAAGCCTTTCCGACAGAAATTGAGAAGGATAAATCCATCCTTATTCCCTGTGATTGAAAAAGAGATAAAAAAATTACTGGATGCTAAGATAATAGTGCCTCTCAGGTACTCTTCCTGGGTTGCAAATCTTGTACCTGTTAGAAAAAAGAATGGGGAGATTAGATTGTGTGTTGATTTCAGGAATCTCAACAGATCTTCATTAAAAGACAACTACCCTCTGCCAAAGATTGAACGGGTCTTACAGCAGGTTGTGGGGGCACAGAGGATTTCCATGGTGGATGGATTCTTAGGGTACAATCAGATTTCCATGCACCCTGATGACAAAGAAAAAACAGCATTTACCACCCCCTAGGGAACCTTCATGTACGATACGATGCCCTTTGGTCTGATGAATGCTGGAGCAACCTTTCAGAGGGCAATGTACATTGCATTTGTAGGTGAGAAAGATAATTTTGTTGTCATTTATTTAGATGACATCACTGTATTCTCACAGTCTAATGATGAGCACATAAAACATTTGAGGCAAACTTTTCAGAAATGCAGAAAATTTGGACTGTCTTTAAACCCCAAGAAATCTCATTTTGTTGTGCAAGAGGGCAGACTGTTGGGTCATTTGGTGTCTGCTGATGTCATTAGAATAGATCCGGAGAGAGTCCAAGCAATACTAAAAATTAGTTTTCCCAGGAGTAAGAAGGATGTGCAATCATTCATTGGTAAGATAAATTTTCTGCGGTGGTTTATTCCTAATTTTGCTGAAACTATTAAACAAATCACAGCTATGTTAAAGAAAGATCAGGAAGTCAGGTGGACTGTTGAATCAAAGGCAGCATTTGAGAAGATCAAGGTGGCTCTGACTGAAGCACCTGTGTTGGTAAGTCCTGATTTCACCAAGGAGTTCCTTACTTTTTCTTTTGCTTCAGCAGATACAATTGCAACCGTATTACTTCAGAAAAACAAGGAAGGACTAGAGCAGCCCATTGCCTTTTTCAGTAAAACTCTCAAGGATTCTGAGCTGAAGTACAGCATTCTGGAAAAACAAGCTTATGCTCTGGTGAAGGCTCTGAAATTTTTAAGAATTTATATTTTGCATTCAAAGGTAATTTCATTTGTTCCAAATGCTGCAGTGAAAGACATCTTAACTCAGCCTGACAGTGAAGGAAAGAGGGGGAAATGGATTGCAAAAATTATGGAATATGAGGTAGAAATTAGACCTACTAATCTTGTCAAGGGATAGGGATTGGCCAAGCTGCTAGCTGATTCAAATTGTCAGGCACTAGGTTTGCACATCATGGCTAAAGACAGTACTCATGAAGAAGATCAAGCAGCACTTGAAAAAGAAAAGATCATGGATTTTAATTCATCTTCAGTATGGTATGCTGATATTGTTTATTTCCTGTTATTTTTGCAATGTCGTGACCACTTGGATAGGAAGGCTGCCAGATCTCTGAAATTGAAAGCTACAAAGTATTGTTTGATAGAGGATCAATTGTTTTGGAAAGATCCAGGAGGTATCTTGTTAAGGTGTTTGGATCAAGCTGAAATAGGGGAAGTGATTTCAGAATCTCATGAAGGAGCCTGTGGAGGGCATAAATATTGGAAAGCAATAGCTTATAAAATCTTGAGAGCTTGATATTATTGTCCTTCCCTCTTTTCAGATGTTTACCAGTAGGTAAGAACTTGCATACCCTGTCAAAAATTTGCAGGTAAACAGAAATTATTATCTTTTCCTTTGAAGCCTATTACAGTCAATGCCCCTTTTCAGCAGTGGGGTTTGGATTTCATTGGAGAGATAAATCCAGCATCTTCAGGACAGCATCATTGGATTTTGACAGCCACAGATTTCTTCACAAAATGGGTAGAAGCCATTCCTACAAGGAATGCTACAGATAAGGTGATTATGGAGTTCATTGAAGACAATATCTTGAGCAGATTTGGATGTCCATAGAGATTAATAACTGATAATGCCAAAGCATTCAAATCCAAAGCAATGGTGGCTTTTTGTGAGAAAAATGGCATTGTTTTGAAACATTCAACTCCCTATTACCCTCAGGGAAATGGCCAGGCTGAATCATCTAACAAGAATATCATTCAAAGTATCAAGAAGCTGTTGAAGCATAATAAAAGGTCTTGGGATTCAATGCTGAAATATGCATTCTGGGGAGATAGAATCACTGTGAAGCAGGCCATTGGTACTTCTCCTTATCAGCTGGTTTATGGCATAGAAGCAGTGTTCCCTGTTCAGCTGGGGATTCCAGTAATGAAATTCCTCCAGAACTCTCAAGAGGAACCAGATGACATGCAAAGGAGAATCTTCAAAATCATAGAGCTTCAGCAAAATAGAGAGAAGGTGGACAGAGAAGCACAGCTGTACAGAGCTAAAATGAAAAGCAGGTTTGACAGAAATATTAAAGAGCATACTTTTTCAGAAGGTGAGTTAGTTTTAAGATGGGATGCAAGGAAGGACTAGAAGGGTAAGCATGGAAAATTTGATAATCTTTGGTTTGGCCCTTTTCTGATTTCTAAAGTGTTGGAAAATAATACATTTATTTTGTAGTCCTTGGAAGGTGAGGAATTGCTCAGCCCTGTTAATGGGCGATTCCTCAAACACTTTTACAGTTGATAAGGTCATTGTCACTTTTCATTGTACATACCGGTGTGTGTGAGGTCGAATAAAGACTCCATAGCCCAATGGAAGTTTGCAGATAAGAAGTTTGAAGATAGAAGGCACTAGTCTACAGGTTCTTGAAGCCTCGCAGGGAGGACTTCATCCCGCAGCTGGAGCCAGATGTTAAGTCAGTAAATTTTCTGTCCAATTTTGGTTTGACTTCTGAAATTTTTGGTTTGTTTCTCATTTTTTAAATTAAGCTTTCGTTTTAAGTTTTAGTTTTGATCTCCTTCAGGAGTTCTCTTGATGATTTGATAGTTTTTGGACATATTTTTTATAGGTTTTATTTGATTTTTGGTCTTTTGCATTTTAAAAAGGGGTTAAAGAAAGTCATATTATCAAAAATTGATTCATTAATGTGTATTTGGAGATCAGTTAGACTTGATTTTGAACCTAGCAACTTTTTAAACCTCCGACAAAATAGCAGAAAATTGAAAAACAGCGAAAATTTGGCATGGAAGTTATTCTTGTAGTGCTGAATGAAAATTTAACAAAGGGCGCGCTACAAGAATATCGCGGCCCTTTGTTTTTTTTATTTTTATGCAGATTTTCATTATGATTTTCATCTGGAAGTGACTAATTACATTGGGTGAGTTGTCTAGCACGTGTAAACTGCTGTTTAAGCACGATTTCAGGTGGTTATTAGTCACGAAACAAAACAGGCTCATCATAGCTTATAATGCGGAAGCAGTTGGACAGATATCAGTGAATCTCGGTCTAAGCTGGCAGAGTCATCTTTCTACATGCATTATCATAGAAGATAAGTGTTCTTGAAGCATATCAAATCCCTGAGAAGGTGGATTGTGTTGTTGTGGAGAACAGACAGTGTTATAGAGGACAGCGAAGATTAGGGCTTCTTAATTCACTTACTTGCAATCAAGGAAACCATTTGAAGACACCTGTACGCATAAGGAGAAACAGTTGATAGTCCAAAACGAAGGTTTAAGCCGTGACAGTTGGAAAACTGGTAGGTATTTTGATACAAACCCTTATAATTGAAAATTTTGGGTTTTTCTAGCTGCGCGATTATTTGGAGAAATTGGTTGCTAGAGATAATAGAATAGGTCATAAAATGAACCCTTCGCCATAGAAATAGCTGTCTGAAGCTACTATGAGGAATTTTCATGAACAGAGAAGCAAAGTAACCTTAAACTTAAAGTATTCAGCCTGTGAAATTTCAATGACAGTTTGAATGAAGATTGTTTATGATTTGCTCTCCAATACATTCGAAAAAGCTTTGATATTGGCGCATTATGGCTATAATGAAATAACTGAATAGGATTTCTTCTCATACCTAATGCCAATGTGAACCAGAATCTACAGGAAACAGCATTGAGAGGACTTATAGATTGATTTGTTATGTTCATCTTTTACACAGAAAGTGTTCAGTTAGTTTGAAAAGCTGTTGATAATTGTTATGATTTGTAAAATCACTTGCTTAGAGAACTATGTTCAATTGTTTGGAGAACATGCTGGGTTTTATATACATGTTTTGATGGCAGTTTGTTGGTATAGGTGAATATATTGCACACAGGGGTGTTTTTCTCTTTTCTCATGCTATCAGTTTCCAGTTGGTTTAATAAGCCTGTGGTTGATGTTATTCTTGCAAAATATGAAGCAGTGAAAGTTTTAGGGTTTGAAGATTGAAGCTGGTTGATACACAGAAATAGGAGTACAATTCTGAACATAAAACAACCACATTCACTGACATCTTTTCAATTGCATTGAACAGCCTGGACATTGCAATTAATCAAAGTGTTGTTTTCAATGATTTGAATCAGTTGTACTAAAGGAGGAACTAATATTTGAATGCATATAATAGTGCTTGTTTCCCTAACCCTAAAATGAAGAGCTTGGATGGCATATAGTCTGAAACAGTTCGACATTATGCCTGATGGAGCATTTTGAAATTAAGCAGTGCTATATTGTTCTTATGATAGTTTTCATTTATAGTTGATCTTGTCTCACAGTTTATCTATCCACTGACCTAGTTGTATATTTGAGACAAGGGAACATTGACATTGAAGGCTTGTTCAGGAGTGCATAGCAGATTGTGAAGAAATTTAAAGAACAACAAACCAGTTTTAAACATTTTCGAAACCTAAAGCCAGACTATTTCTAGTTCTTAAAAGAAGAATATGGGAAAGAGTGGGAAAAATGGTAAGGTCAACAGGGCTGAGCCCACTGACCTAACCTGGATTGAGAAGCTTCCAGACTATGCAGAATTGTTCAAACAAGCAGGTTGGCTCAAGTTTTTCAGGAAGATAGATGGATACAATGCTCAGGTGTCCTGCAAGTCTGCTTAGGGACTTAAAGATGATATGGTCATGATGGATGCTTTGAAATTCAAGCTAACTATGGAATTAATTGCAGAAGCTACTGAGATTAGTAATGAAGGAGAGCATTGGTTCAAAAAGTTGCATTTTGAGTTTGAACCACAAAGGTACCTATTGCCTAATGTGACTCCTGACTGGAACAAGGGTATCCTAATTCAAAATTTTAGGAAAGAGTGGATTGAGCCCATAAGGATACTTCAGATTTATGTGACCTGTGAGGGCAGATATTCATTTGTATTTAAATATCATTTCAGGTTCCTTCAACACATAGTAGGAGTTTCTAAAATGAACCTGCCCTTCTTTTTTTTTTAAAGCCTGCAGAAGATGTCAAGCAAGATAAAGAAACATGATGATCACACCTCCCAGTCACTTTTTCATCATGGCCTGATCAAACTGATCATCACCATAGTGTTGCAACATGAAGGTAGGACATGGGACTTCTTTCTGTTCTGGTCAGATGTTCATCCCCAGCAAGAAGACCAGCAACGAAAGAGACAGACTGACAAGGGAAAGTGATGGTAAAAAACTTAGGTCACACAGCCAATCCTGCAGATAAAGATAAGGTTTAGACTAAGAAGGTAGCTAAGTAGGTAGCAGAACAAGAAAATGTTGCCAGTCAGTTAAAAAAATCTTCAGATTGTCCTAAAAGCAGGTACTCATTGTTTGCAGAAGAAAAAGTTCAGCCTAGTCTGCAATTTCCAACAGCAGCACATTCTGAAGAGGCTAAGACTATTGATGAAGAGAAGGCTGCTGAGCTTGAAGATGAAGTGAAAACTAAACAGAGAAGCCCCCTCACTATTTTATCTGAGGATGAAGAATATTTATTGGAGGATGAACAGCCATTTGATGAAGTAGGGTTAGGTGTTGAGGCCTGTGGAGAATTTTCAGAATGCAAATCAGTCAAAGCAAGGAAGAAGAAAAGGACTGCTACTTCATACAGAAGGCCTAAAACTAGGCCAACTAATAAGTTGAGATGGAATATGAAAAAACTACTTAATCCCAAGTTGAATGCTAGACAAGAAGCTGTTGTGATTGATTCTTCTTCTAATGAAGAAACAGAAATTGTTAAACAGGGCAGCAAAGGCAAGGGAAAGTCAATTGCCAAGCCTTATTCTTTTCCTCAACCTGTAAAGACAAAAAGATTACGGTTAGCAAGAGAGATTGAACAGTCCAAGACTAATTTATCTGAAATAGTGCTGGAGATAAGGAATAAACTTTCAAAATAGCAACAAGATGAAGAAGCTAGAATCTATCCTTTTGAAAGTTAGGATTGGGAGGATGAAGATGAACAGATACTCAGAGAAGCAGGCATTTTGGAGGGTCCTGGTGTTTCTGCAGATTACACAGACTTTTTAATGAAAGAAGAAAGTATATCAGAGATCCCAAATTTTGATGAAGAGGATGTACAGAAAAGTATTCAGAAATACAGGAAACACATGAAACACCTGCAAGAAACTAATGATGGATTATTCAAAGTTAATAAAAGGCTTATAGAGGAGTTGCAGGATGTCCATAAGCATTTTTTGGAGCTATCAGAAGTTTCCAAGGAATTCCTTAGCAGGAAAAGAGTTGCTGACAGGTACTGTGCAAAGCTGGAGAAGACTGTTGATCATTTACAACAGGAAAATGAAGACTTGCAGAAAAGGATAACTGATATGGAGAAGAAGAATAAAAGAGCTAAGAAGAGATCTCGAAGCCTAGATGGAATATCACTTCTTGTTGAGGCAGCTAAGAAGATATGAAACAGTTATTAGTTAGTGGTTATTTTTGATAAACACTTTTCTTAAGTATTTGCTATTTTTAGCAATCATGTAAGTTTGTAAAAAGTCACTTTTTACTTTACCTAGCTTAGTAATTAGATGGAGGAAGTTAGGAGGAGAAACCTAACTGATTTTGTAGATGATGTCTATTTAGAAGAGTTAGCAAGTCATTGTTAGGGTTCTGATTTTTGGGAGCATCAGGAGGTCTGCTAGCTGCTTGTACTTACAGACTTGTTCAAAGAAAGGTACTGTAACTCTTATATGCATTTACTGATGAAATAATGTGATATGTGACTCTTTCCCCCACATTTTGTCTATGTTGGCTTTGTTATTGAGCATGTTTTGCTTCTTAAATGGTAAATTCATTGCTAGTTAATGTGTTTTTCTGGTAATGCTTATCTTTTAATGTATGAACCATAGCATAGTCTCTTTGTTGGATTTTTGTGATATATTGGGCATATTTATCAATTTATGTCTATGATTTAGTTGTTGATTTTACTCTGAATGTATTCCCTGCATGATCTTGAAGCTTACAACCATTCAAATCATATAAAAAACCCTAAACTTTGTTTTATTTATTGAGTTTTACTCTTGAGATTGTGTTGGCTTGTTCCCCTAGCCTTAGGAACAATTTCTGGCACAAACAGAACCCTACCACACCACCCCTTGACATATAGAGGTAAGTCATCCTCTTTATAAATAAAACCATAAACGAATTTAAAGACACATAAAACAAAAGTAAAACGTAAAATGAAATAAGTGTCGAAAAATGTCAGTAACTAATAGACAGAAAAATTAAAATTATAAACATGTCGAAGTAATAGAAAACCATCCTGTAAAACATAATCATCATATAGGAAACACATATAAGGAAAGCATCCTATAGAACTTCGGTTGAGTTTTACAAACAAGTTGTTATTCCGCAAAAGATATAGAGATGTCCTTGAAGTTTAGTGTTTTACTAGCCTATGAATTTTTATTGTTTGATTTATGAATGTTAGGGACATTGCAAGTATATTAGAGCCTAGATTCAAACACTAAGAGACCTAATGGGTGCTACCAAAAATTCGTTGCAGAAATAAACATTTCAAAATTGTAATTTAAATTTTGTTCACTAATAGAAAATTATTTGTTACTAAATATTTTAACTGTAGGATTAAAACACAATTTAGATCATGAATACAGAAGAAGACAGCAACTAACAAGAAAATATGAATACCCCCACATGGGAGGAAGAAATGGTGGTTGAATTAAATTCTAATATACTGAAAACCATACAGAGTCTACAAGAAGAATTATGAATTTTCAAGGATGAAAATATGAATGAAAGAAAAGAGAAGAAAGCAAGCAATGAACATTTACTTCAGAACATGATGGGAGGAAGCCCGCATGGATAACCTACTCATTCAACCAGTAAATCTAAGAAATATTTTTATTGTAAACGGGCCAGTAGCCTCAAGGAAGAGGGAAAAGAGTAACATACACCTGAACGTCTGGAAAGAGATTATCACCATCTTTCCAGCGATAGTTCACTTTCTCTTTACAAAAAGAAACAAAGAAATGAAGAAAACCTCCAACGAGAGTTCATAAATATAAGAGACCCAACTTATGAAGGAGAGATGAATACCAGGGATAAAGTTGAAGAATGGCTTCTATGTATGAGTAAATATTTTCAAGTAGAAAACTAATCTAGTGAAAGGAAAGCCAGTCTAGCCATCTATAAATTTTATTGAAAAGAAGCTAGATGGTGGAGAGATCTGAAGTTGAGAGATCTAAAGCATAACAAAAATGATGAGGTGAAAGAAATATGATGGAGTAACATTCACATAATATTTTAGGATAATTACATGTCTGAGAGATTCTTCTATAGGAAAGTGAAATAATTTCATGAGTTAAGGATGGGATCCATGACCATGGATTCCTTCATTAACATATTTTTGGATCTGTTACACTACGTGCCTTACATAAAGGATGAAAATGTGAATATACAATAGTTTTTTGGATTTCTTCCTCCTAATTTTCGACAGAGAATTGAGTTTTACATGCCTAAAATATTGGACACTACCCTACACAAAGTTAGGCTTTGCTATGAGCATGGACTGATGCAGGAAAAAATCAACATAATTCGAGACAGGTCTAGGACCTTCTCAGACAAACACAAACCTAGTTTCAAACCACCACCTTACAGAAGAAGAAAAACAACAATTTTCCATCCAACAAGAACTTCAGCAAGACAGGTACAAGGCCAAATGTTCATGCACCAATTACCAATTGACTAGTAGAAAAAGGAGGAGAGAATGCTACCCCACTACAAATTAAATGTTGGAAATTGCAAGGACCCTACTATGCTAGAGATTGTACAAACAAGACTAATGGAGTCTTGCACAATCTACTGGAAGACACAATAGTGGAGGAAACATCTAGCACATCGAAGATTTATGCATCTTTGGATGGCCGACAAGTAAAGCATCCAGCTATTATGGTTGAAATAGAAGGTAAGGTTTAAAACACTTCTATTTCAATTTTAATTGATCCCAGTACTTACTGAATCTATGTGTCACCTAAAATTGTTGAGACATGTAAACTAGACAAAGTTAAACATGAGAAACCATGGTCGGTGCAATTAGACACAAGTACAAAAAGAAATGTTTTAGAAATAGTTAGAGATTGTGAGGTGAACTCGAACGGTTTCCCTGGAAGAATATATTTGACTATTTTACCTTTGGGATCGTACGATGTACTTATTAGAATGGACTGGTTTTAATAGCACCATGTTAGGATCGACTGTCTAAACAAGTCAATCTTGTGCATGGATAGCGAAGGAAATCAGATGAATATTCAAGGCATAACTAAGAATGTTTCCCTTAGATAGATATCTGCTTTATAGGAAAATAAGTTCCTTAGGAAAGGCTAAAAACTCTATGCAGTAAACATCTAGGATGTAGAAGTTGAGGGAGAGAAACACATCAAGGAATTTTCGGTTCTTGTATACTCTAAGTATGTATTTCTTGAGGAAATACCTGTTTCACCACCAAAACAAGACTTGTATGTTTCCATAGAACTGACACAAGGGTTAGTACAAGCTTCAAAATCCCCACACCACATGAGCGCACCAAAATTGGTGGAGCTCAAGCTACAGTTACAAGAGTTGATTGAGAAGGGTTATATCCAACCAAGTGTGTCCCCTTGGGGAGCACCTATACTTTTTGTAAAGAAGGACAGTATGATGTGGATGTGCATCAATTACGACCAACTTAATAAGATGACCATAAAGAGCTATTCTCCACACCCTAGTATCGATGAATTGTTCGATCATGTCGAAGGAGAAAATATCTTTTCAAAGATCGACCTGCGGTTTGGATACCATCAGGTATGGATCCACAATGAAGATATACATAAAATGACCTTTCACACTCGATATGGACACTACGATTTTGTAGCAATTCCATTCGGGTTGATCAATGCACTGACAAATTTTATGTGTATGATGAACAATATATGTAGTAAGTGCCTAGATAAATTTGTATTGGTCTTTATAGACGAAATCATTTTTTACTCTAAGAGTATAGAGGAACATGAGGAGAATATCCCCATAGTACTACATGTGTTAACGAATCAACATATCTACATTAAGTTAAATAAATGTGATTTTTAGAAACCACATGTTGTTGGGTCCTAGAATAGCCCTTTTTTACCACACCCATTATACCTTTTTTTCTTGTCCTACTTCATTCCTACAAAGAAGACATATGTTTTTCTTCACATTGAGCTTAATTCTTTACATGTATGATTAATTAATGTTTCATTCTATTAATGCCTAAGATTGTTATGGTTAGAACTCCATATCTTGAATTATGCTAACATATCTTGATTTTATAAATATAGTTCAAGCCTTGAGGAACACAAGTGTCGCAGCCTGTGTGGTCTGAAGAGAAGATGAGCATTCGGTACCATTTTTTACCTACTAGTTCCAGCTCCACATATTGGATGCAAGCATAGGTCATCATTCCATGTGGTAGCTGCAACAGACTCAGCTGAAACGATGCGCCGCTACTTAAGGCATAGCTGCAACATACAAGGTATCTCCTATCTAATTGGTTTTGTTTATCCATTAATGGCCATAGAAACCATATTCCCTATATTCTCTATTTCCATTTACTTTTACTAAGGGCTGTAACAAGGCAGCCTGAAGATCGTAGATCTTCATGTCTACCAAATATTAGTGGGTGGAGGTTATGTTGTTGATGTCTAAATATGGGGAGGAATTCTGAGCCAAGGGTTGGTTAATTATTAATAAGACTACGTAAGTTGTGATAGAGAGCTGTAACTGTAATTCACGATTTTTAATACAAGGAGCAAGATTCTTCATATTTTTGTGTCTTAATTTGTGTTAGTCTCGTCGCCTTTGATCGAATGTTGGTCCCTCCTTCCCACAGATATCATTGGGTTAATTAGATGCTTTGATTAGTTTGTTGTGTGGTGTGGAAATGACAGTAGATGCATTATTTAAAGTTAGCTGCAACAACAATGGTTAATCATTGTGTTTCCTTTGATAGTAAATGTTTGAATTCCTATTAAGTTGCAACTATCTGGTGTGACAGTCGACTGTGTATGATAGTTTCTATTATGCATGTGTGCCAATAGCTAATATATTCAAGCTCAAATACAATCCCTTTAAGCTACTTATCATTCTCAGGATTGCTAGTTTAGTTAGATTATATTTTGGAGTTTGTTTGGTTGAATTACTGTTGTTTCCGATTCTTAGATTAGTTTAATTAAATTGGTTATGATGGATTCACATATAGTTTGATACTTTTAGGATTTAACTTTTTGCAAAAGTAAGTCTAGTTATCTATTTCGATATTCGTTAATCACTCGATTGATATTGTATGAAGGTAATTGCATTTCTAAATTCTTAGGTGGGTAATTTCAATTAGTTTAGCCATGAGAGGATTTTAACTGAGCAGATAGGTAAGACATTTAATATTTCATTCATTCAATCAGCTACTTAGTGTTTATGCACAAACAATGTGAATTATCTTTGAAATAAAAATACTTCCCTGGGTTGACAATTTATATTGAGCATTTTGTATGTTAGTTGTAATTAACTAGAATATAGAGTGACCAACGTTTTGGCGTCGTTGTCAGGGAAGATAATTAATAGACACAATAGTAGTTGCATTTATTCATTTTCCTTCAATAGTTTCTAAGATTGCATGTTTTGGGTTGTATGAATACAATGAGAGTACAACATGACATTCCCAAAAGCCCCAGAACCCCCCAAAATAGCAACTATGTAGGTGGTTGAGGTCGGAACGACAATCTATCCTTGAGAAGGAGGAAATTCATTGATGATCTAGTTCCTAGACCCAACTCTTCTACTGGGTCTTGGCATTAGGGGCCATCCTTTATCAAAAGAAACCCGATTACTCCTATGTTGGAAGCATCAATTTCCATGATGGAGAACACAAGAGAAGCTGCGGCACCATTTGGTGTCCTTACAGACAAGGATAGTGCCAGTGATGTGGGAGGAGGTGAGCCAGAGGTATTTTACCACATTGACGGGAAAGAGGTCAGAAAGGAGGAGTGGTTACAACTTCAACAAGAGTCGGCAAATCAAAAGAGGCAAAGGCAGGAGAGAGCAGACAAAAACATGAATAATAGATAGGACCCCGAGGATAATGAAAAACAAGTAGGGGATAACCATTAAAATTATGGAAACCCTCCACGTGAGGAGACTGTTTCCACACTTCAATTACCCATTCGAGGGCCAATTGATCAAGATCCCATGAAGAACATCTCACCATGAGTCTTACCACATTTTCATGGGAAATATACAAAGGATCCATATGATTTTCTCTTCAAATTTGACATCCTTTGTCGCAGCTACAATTACATGTCCATGAAAAAAATTGAAAACTTTCCTAGACCACTTTGAAGGACAATGCGCTATGATGGTTTATGAGCCTCGGTGATGATACTGTCACCACTTAGGAACAAATGAAGCAGTGTTCCTTGGAAAATACCAAAAGTATTGTAGGACCAAAGACAAAAGGGAAGAACTATTTAATATGATGCACAAAGAGGAAGAAAGTCTATAGGACTTCATGGAGAGACTTCTGTAAAATGTACATAGGGTAGGAAAAAATGGCATGGGGAAAGATGTGCTCAAAATTATCTTATTGCGTGGAATCAGAGAATATTTCCTAGGTATGTTGAATTTTTTGGGAAAGAGGGATATATGGAAAGAATCCTTTGAAGAAATCATTGACTTATGTTGAATATATTCAAGAGGATCCTCCAAAACCAGCAACCATGACAAAGGAATGGACCGAGATGTCTTCAGCAGAACACAGAAGTCATCTAATGGAGGATCCACTCAAGAATAAATAGGAAACCTTCTTGAGAACTTAAAAAATAGAAATGATGGGCTCCATTACCTCATAAATGGATGTTTTGAGAGTGAAGCAGAGGAAAGTGGTAGAAGACTTGAAACTCAGTGTATTCTTTCCAAGATGCAGGAAGAAACACCCACTAAATGAGTGCCCACTTGAAAATGTGGATTATTTCAACTTTGTGAACTGAACCATGATACTAAGGAATGTCCTTCACTTCCCCAAGTTAGGGAAGTCCTAGAAGAATCTACTTCTGACGTGGAACAAGCTTGCTTCATTTCTTAGAAGAAGCCCTGATAGCCTAGAAATCAAGGTATGAATCCAAACCCATCAGCTTTCTGGAATAATATGAATAATATTGATAGTATGAATCACATGAATACATAATTTCCTTCACATGATTACCAATGGCATACATCTCAAAATTTTATGCAGAATCCTAACTATTGGTCACCATGGGAACAACAATCAAACCAACCAAATTCCTAGTATCCTAGGTGAAGAAAATCCCATTCATCAAATCAGTTTCCTCATAACCAACCTCCTCATCAATAGTTTCCTTATCAACAATACCTTCCTTGGCAATACCCTCACCAACAGTACCAGTAGCTGCAACTGCAACTCCAAAACAATGATGCACCAATGAACATGCCAATACAACCATAGCTTCCTATCAAACCTAAACCTAACCCAAATAATAATAAATTAGTTCACCAGTTTGAGACTTACGAGATGCCTGCTTACTCCATTACAATAGTTCCCTGTAATGGCATATGCTTATGATCAGGGAGGGTTGTGGAGCCCTTAGTCATTGAATATGTTCCATCTTCTGTGCCTAAAGTGAGAATGAACCAACAACACCCATATAAAATAGAGATCTCCATCATTAAGGATTGTAAGAGTCCTACTGAGATAGTGGCTAAAGAACAGGGAGAAACACTCATTGAAACACAACCTACACAATTAATTAGAGAACTGACATACCCTGAATGAATGACACTACAGAAAATAGTGGAACAACCTCAATTTAACCTCTAAGGAGGATTAAAAAACTTATATGTCAACATTACACTATTATGGGCCTTTCATGACATGCCCATCTATGCAAAAATAGTCAGGGAACTGTGTGTAAGGAAACAAGGAAGAAAGCATAGGGATCCTCACACTGTCCTTGTAATAGGAAAACTTTATGAATTGATAATGGGAAAAAATCTCTTACCCAAATATGATTATGCCTAGAACCCTACTATCTTAGTACATATTGGGAACACTCAGATATTGAGTGTTCTGGTAGATTTAGGTGCATCTATTAATGTTATGACCATTGAAAGAGTAAGAAAACTTAGGCTCACCAATATTCGACCAACCCATACTATTTTAGAACTTGTTGACAGGTCCACAATCAAACCTGAGGGAATCTTGAATGACCTCTTTGTATCAGTATATTCATGGGAGTACCCTGCAGACATCTTGGTTTTGCAACCAAAGTCACAGCTAGGGGGCCATCCAATGATCCTTGGAAGACCTTGGTTAGCAATAATAGATGCTTGCATCAACTATTGTTCAGGTTCTATGACTATCTCAGATGGGACTAATACAAAAATATTTACCTTATACCCTCTAGCTCAACCCAACTTAGAAACTGAAACTCCACTATGGATAGAACTGGAGGAGGAAGAAGGAGTCCAACCATTGTTAACAATGGGGAGATCCTTGACCTTTAAGGATGAAACAGAGGAAAATGCTATCAATAGTTTCATTAGCAAGCCTACATCTATCAATAAATTTTTTTACCAGATCTCGAACAGTACTCTAGGTGAAGAAGAACAATAAAATCTAACAAAGGATACCTTAGTTAGTGACGCTAACATAATTCGAGTATTCAAAAATTTGAAAGTATTCCAGCTGAGATAGAGATAGGAAAAACACTGAACATTAATCCAAATCTTGCTCCTCATGAACTGGAACGCCTCACCACTCTTCTGAAACAACTCAAGTGATATTTTTCTTGGGAGTACAAATATATGAAGGGTATCCCTTATAATCTATGCACCCATCACATTTACATTAAAAGTGACTCCCGACCTGTGTGGCAACCACAACAGAGGATGAAACCTAACCCGAGGGATATAGTTAAATAAGAAATCCAAAATCTCTTAGAGGCAAGGTTTATATACCCAATATGAGATAGTGAGTGTGTTTCTACACTCATGATAGTGCCAAAAAAGAATGGTAAGTGGAGATTCTATGTAGATTATAGGGAATTAAGCAAAGCAGCACAGAAAGACCACTTTCCCCTACCTTTCATTGATCAGGTACTTGATACCTTGTCTAGGAAGAAGTTTTTTTCCTTTCTGTATGGATTCAGTAGTTACAATCTAATCCATATCACTCCCAAGGACAAAGATAGGACCACTTTCACCTTTCCATGGGGTATCGTTGAATACAGGGTACTTCTCTTCAGTTTATGTAATGCACCTGCCCCCTTTCAAAGAGTCGTAATCAAGATTTTTTTGAGATGGTTAAGGATAACATGGAAATTTTTATTGATGACTTTACCCTATATGGTAGTGACTTTGAGGAAGCATTGAAAATTTTAGAAAAGGTTTTAGTATGCTGTGAACAAACTCATCTATCTTTGAGCACTAAAAAAGTGCTATATGATGATGAGTGAGTGTGTAGTTCTGGGGAACTTCATCTCTGCTAATGGTATCCAGGTATATCCATCCAAAATCAGGGTAATTGAAAACATACCAACTCCTGGAACACAAAAATAGGTACGTAGCTTCTTAGGGCATGCTGGTTATTATAGAAGATTTATAGAAAAATTTTCCAAGCTAGATTCTCCTTTATTTACTCTGTTAATGAAGGATGCACAGTTCGATTAGAATGATGCATGTCAAACAACGTTCACTAAAATTAAGAAGAGGTTGTCTACAACTCCTATATTAAGGGGGGCCAATTGGGCTCTTCATTTCCACATTTCCTCAGATGCCTCTAACAATGCCATTGGAGCAATGCTAGGACAGTAGGAAGGTCATGCCCAATATGCAATTTACTATATCAATAAAAACTTTCCCCCTACTAAACTCAATTAAATTGTTATAGAAAAGGAATTTCTATCCATTTTCTATTTCACCCATCAATTCAAACACTATATTACTGGATACCCCACTTTTGTGCACACTGACCATTTAACCATTAAGTACTTAATGAACAAACTTGTCATAAATGCTAGAGTAACTAGATGGTTGTTACTGTTATAGGAATTTGACATTACGATTATTGAAAAACCTCAGAAGGAAAATGTTGTTGCTAACTTTTTATCTCATCTTACTAAAAGTAATGACAGCGTTCCAATTGAGGATTCCTTCCCGGATGAACATTTCTTTGCAGTTTCATCTCATTCCCCTTGGTACACACATGTTACTAACTATTTGGCTGCAGGAAAGCTTCCAACACATTTTTCAAAGAGAGAGAAAAGAAAAATTATTCAACAAAGTGGCAGGTATTGCTGGATAGATGGGAATATTTGCTACATAGGTACTGATCTTGTGATCAGAAGATGTGTAAGGGAGGATGAAATTTTTAGTATCTTGAAGGCTTGTCATGATGAGAACTATGGGGGACATTTTGCTGATAAACAAATAGGTCATAAGGTATTTCAAATGGGATATTATTGGCCAACAATTTTTAGGGATGCAAAGAAGTATGTTCATGTTTGTGATACCTGTCAAAGAATGGGCCAACCCAACATATTAGATGATATGCCTCTTCAACAACAGTTGGTAGTTGAACCTTTCGACAGATGGGCCCTGGATTTTGTTGGGGCTATCAACCCTCCCTCGAAGGAGAAATTTTACATCTTATTTTGCATCGATTATATGACAAAATGGGTTGAGGTTGTAGCTTTGTTCAAGGCCAGTGAACCAGTTGTAATATATTTTCTATATGGAGAAATCTCACCCATTTTGTAGTACGCAAGGAAATAGTCACAAATGGAGGACCGCAGTTTGTGTCCGGCAAACTGGAAGCCCTGTTACAAAACTGCCACATCCAACACAGGATAACATTCCCCATATGATCCATAGTACAATGGCCAGGTGGAAAGTACCAACAAAGTGATTGAATCCATCCTCACAAAAACAGTTAGAAGCCATCGCAGAGACTAGGATGACAAAATTATAGAGGAATGATGGGCATAGCGCACCACTTGGTGCAACACTATGGGATTCTCCCTATATGACTTGGTGTATGGTAAGAACGTTGTCTTTCCCATTGAATTTGAAATCAAAACTTTAAAGACAGTTATGGAGGAAAAATCAAATTTGATAGAAGCTCAGAGGAATAGATTGAATTAGTTAAATAAACTCGATGAGAAGAACACAGCTGCTGTGCATAAAAAAATGTTAATTCAACAACAACGATCTAATTGACATGATCAGTACATAAATATGAAAGTATTATCTCAGGGAGACTGGACATTATTTTAGGACTCAGGGTTCAAGAGGGAATTTAAAGGTAAGCTGTGTACAAGATGGTTGGGGCCATACCAAATAGACAGGGTGTTTGGTAATGGCACAATCCTCCTGTTCACTATTGATGAAGATCATACAACATTATTTTCTAATGGTGACAAGCTGCGACTATATCATAACCCAATTTTGAGGGACACATTTGTTTTGCATGTTGTAGCTGATCCAGGATATCAGTTAATGCAAGGGAATAAATTTTTCTCTACCCCTGTAAATGTTTAAAAGGACATTGTGATTTCCAAACATGAAGTTATACATAAATAAGTTGATGCTTTGTTTTATTTTTATTTTGTTTTCTTTTAGATTTGATCAGTTTTCTTTTTGAAGAATATGTGCAGGAATTTACTTAAGGAGTAATGGTCACAACTGCGCCTAACGATGGCAGGATCCCTAATCTTTTTTCTTGTTTCAGCACAATTCCTTGAAAAAAAATGAACAACTTAGTGGATGCAAATGATCAGTTCATACTTTTCTTATTTCCTTATTTCTCGCAGCTGTGACTACGCTAAAATCTACCTATCCCTTTATTTTTGCAGCTTTGAATCTGCTAAACCTTTCCTACTTTTCTACTTTTCTATTTTTCCAACTAATCAAACGTTCCTACGTTAAATTTAAATAAATATTAAAAATTACCTAAATTAAATAAAAATGGTTATTTCAAGAAATCAAATGATTCTTGATTTAACTTCCCCTTTTCCTCAAAACTTTGTCTATAAGATCCCAAGCCAAAGAGAGGCTTGGGGATCTTTGGACTTCATAATTCTACTTGATGATATTCAAGAGAGTTCTTGGAGAACATTTTTATTAAGAGGAAAAAGGAAAACTCATACATAACCTAATATCCGAGATAGGGAATCCTGACCATAGGAGCTCTAAGCTACTTGCATGTTGGAACAGACTCAAGGGGAGAGAGATTGAAACTAGGAACAGTTCTGGGTCATGGTTGGATGGAATGTGATATCTCCCAAGTTATTTGGTTATCTGAACAGAGGTCATATATGTCTATGTACTTGTCAATGCTAGGTATTTGAGTGTGCAATATTTTCAGCCATTAAAATAACTTCAACTTCCAGGTATGAGGCTCTTAACTTATTCCTTTCATTTTACACAGGTTTTCTTATTAAATGAGGAGATTAAATTCTGAATAGATAATTAGTATCTATCTACCATAGCCAGGATTATATTTCTCCATTATTTCTTTCTTCACTTATAGATTAAATTTAGTCTTCTCGAACACAGGTATTCCTTTTAACAAAGGCTAGGTTATTTTATCTACTCAAACACGATATTCTAGTTAGGAAACTTTATCTTATTCATATTTTTAATGATAGAATATCACCTTTAGTTTTATCAATAGGAAGATTTGGTCTCTGTTATTCATGCATTTTATTTTATCATTTACATGTTAATTTTAGTCTCCTCTCACAGAGGTAATTCTTTAAACAGAGTCTATATTTTTATGTAAGTTATATTTCCTATTTATTATTTAAGGTTCAAAACATAGAAATAATATCAGATGTTTTGTACCTAAATCTTGTTAACCCTAACTGATGAACTTTATCAACCAAAGAACTATTTAAAAACAAACTTTATATCTTTTCTCTACTGGCAAATTTCATATTGCTAGTAGGCTTGTAGTAATTTTAACCATCAAAAATACTACCTATAACCTTAGCATAAATTCTATGCATAAAATCATAACTTAAATATCATTGCCGAAACTTTAAACAATATAACAAAACAAAATATAAACTGAGTTAACCTAATTTAAAACCTACCAATTACCATAAACAAACTCCAAATATCTAGTTTCCACTTTATAAACTTTACCCACATTGTATGCTAGCCATCGAGACCTATCAAGGTCTGTAGGAACGATTATTATAAACAATAAACACACTATCTACTATAAAAATACAAATCTAACACAAAACTAACACAAACTCATTATTGAAATAACACATCCATTTAAATGTTTCAGGATTGAATCTTGTCAACACTACTTCCAAAACAAAATCCATGCATACACCATTAAACCACAAACCCACATAGTTAACCTAATTTAAAACCTGCCAATTACCATAAACAAACTCAAAACATTTAGTTTCCACTTTATAAACTTTACCCACATCGTATGCCAGCCATCGAGACCTATCAAGGTCTATAGGAACAATTATTATAAACAATAAACACACTGTCTACTATGAAAATAAAAATCTAACATAAACTTAACACAAACTCATTATTGAAATAACGTATCCATTTAAAGGTTTTAGGATTGAATCTTGTCGGCACTTCTTCAAAAACAAAATCCACGCATACACCATTAAAACACAAACCCACACCCACACAGCCGAGGATCGAATCATGTGGGATCATGTCTTAAAAACAAAGGTTATATCAAACCACGACACGAATCAAATCCTGTAGGATTCAGTTTACAACATTGAAAATGCTGCAAAGATTTACAAAGTTCGACATCAACTAAAAGTAATCTATAGTAAAAAAACAAATTACATGAAGGATTAACCATTGAAACTTTTACACAAGCTACGCATTCTTGCATAAAGGTTGAAATCACAACTATCAAGCTCGAACCCAAAACTGGGAATTTACCATAATCAAAATCATCCCTCTCTCAATGGTCCACATAACTTAAACAAAATAAACACGCAACATTTCATTTTCTAGGTTCATGTCCATGAGGGAAGAACACCATTAAAATAATCCAAGTAAAAACTTAATTCCTATGCTATCACAACCATGACATCTACATTTTCACAACAATAAGCTAAGATTATGGGCATCTCCATTCTAAATCATAGGTAAGTAAATAACATAATAAATCGCCATTAATAACAATTTCCAGTAAGAAAATACATAGTCGCGAATCAATAGAGGTGCCATTGCAAGCAATGGCATGACAGTAAGTTAAACTATTCATTTAAAACCAATATGCAGAACCTCCATTAAGATACCAAAACCAATGTTTAAGTTACATACATCAAAAACCCATATGGTCACAACCTTGCCAAGCTATCGACAACATCAATGGTAAAACGCAACTGTGAATACATACACGTGAACCTTCTACAACTTACAAGTAAAAATGTACAAAGTCATCTAATGTAATAACACACTATCTAAACGGCCAAAACACAGAGTCTCCATCTTACACATATCAAAACCCTTCACAAACTAAAATTTATATACGCACCCTTGGATGCCCAATGACGCAGAAGGTTTACATAGTCCAAACCCTTAAACCAAATTATTTACCACATTGCTCTTTCCAACACAGAGCTTAAAAGATTTGCTAAAAACATCTATACACAGAGGTAACAATTCAAGCTTGTTTTTATAGGGCTTACTCTTGAAGGGTATTCGTAGGAAGCATGGTAGACACCACGACCCGCAAAAAGGGAAGCCCTCTCAACTACAAAAAGTGAACATAGGCCTATTATAAGTATGCTAAACCTCCACTTACACACAACAAAGATTATAACACTACAAACCCAAGTGCAGAACATACCTTCCCAAGATGCCGAGCGAACTAACCCACCATGTCATGACAAAACTAGAGAGACGAAAAGAGCACATACCCATGGCAATAACAAATGGTTCTTCCATCAACGACAAACCAAGCATAGGTTTTGATTTTTCCCCATCGTGAGGAGCATTTAATCCACCACCTTGTCGACCACCAATGTCATGATATTTTCCCTCATGCCTATAGTTTAAAAACCCCAAATGGTATTTTTTATTGGAAATGTGATTTGTTTTAGGACCACCATCAATATCATCGTGGACATAGATAATCCAAGTTTCATGGAATATGGAATATGCCATGAATGGCTCTTCATATATATCATATAGCATATAAACTTTAATACAATATGGCTAAGTCTTATGACTTAATCCCTTCAAATTCATGCATAAGAGCATTCCAATCATATGATATAAATACTAAGCATAGGAATAATTTTTTATCAAGTCCTAGCCACAATAATAATGATAACCCGATAGATGCAGGTTTGATAAACCCCAACTTTGCATAGCGATTAACGTAATCGGTAGCAGTAGAAATAGCTAGGTTAGGACTCTAGTCTTGTCGTCTTTCAAATTCATGTAATAGTATAACATAGATGGCATGTCAAAGCTTAGCTATCGTAGAAAGGTCTCACCATCTAATGAACCCGAACAAAGGAAGCAAAGGTTTGCATTAGTTCAACATAAACTAAGTAAACCGTGTAACTGCAAGTAAAACGAGTTACATCTCCAAGTGGTCCCATAAGGAATCGAAATCCCACCACTCCACCGCTTGATAGTTAAAGATTAGAGAGGGCTTTCCATAAACAACGAAGAATTATTATAATGAGGAAGTAAGCTCTAACTAAACGAACACACACACATGCATGATAAGAAAAAATCAATGAAGAGTGTAATCATGTAAATCATATCAAGTAACATAAACATATTATATAATTACATTAGTTACCACATCGAGAAAAATTATAGAAATGGTAATAACAACTTATGTCACTTTGGTATAGAAAATAAGGATCGACATATTTCACAGAAGATCAATTAATGTCGAGTTCACGTGGTAATTAACTAGCCTAATAAAAAAAATCATTTTCAAATTTTGGCCCGACATTACAACAACCCAAGGGTCAAAGTTATGTGGGATAGAGGCTTTCATGGGTCTAGAGGTTAGACATTACTAACGCGATCTAATGATCCAATCTTTAGCTAGATCATTATTTTTTATTTTTTATGATACATTTTTATTGTAAAAATTAGTCTAATACAGTAAAAATTATAGTAGACTTAAGAGAAAAATGGTCAAGAAATTAAAACTAAAAGAAGTTCAAATATTTTAATCTTCATACTAATAAAGTTTTTATTTATAGATTGAATAAATACAAATTCAAAATTAATATACTTTTCCTTAATTCACAAGATTTACTTTAAGATTTGTATTTAATAATAATAATAATAGTAATAATGTATTTTTACCATCAGTAGGCTTGAGTATCCATCTTTCACCATGCGTTGTGCCTTGGTGTTTGGTCTTGTTGGAGCGCCTCTGCTTTGCTTCCTATCACCCTTCTTTTTTTTAGAGTCTCTCTCGATGGCTTGCAAATGGAAATTCATAAGGGATGGTGGCTCCGGGGAGGCGTCGGGCTTATCTACAGTCAAAGGGAAATCCCTCAAGCAGCAGACGTGACAAACCACCCGAGCTCAGCTCCAGGCTCAGGAGGAGACTGATATCTACAAGGAGCACGTTCTGCTTAGTATCCTTCTATAAATTGAAAGGGTGGTTGAGGGGATGTGAGCCAAGGTGAAAGCCATGCCATGAGAGAATCTTCATGCAGAGGTGGCAGATTGGGTCCTAGACCCTGGCAACACCGCTGGCCATGCTTCAGCATATTATTGTATGCTAATGACTTATTGGGTAACAATCCGTCTAGTGGGGTACTCCGCAGCGGTACAGGAAGCCAAGATAGACGGCGATTCAGAACCTATGCCCTTTTGGAAGGAGCATAATACTGAATGCCACACAATGCACGAGAAGCTAGACGTCCTCGCGGCCCAGTTAGGCTTCCCATTTCACCCTGTTGATTGTCAGGCCCTGGAAACTAGTAGACCTCGTGAGAGGGGCATCAAAAGTGGTATGGTAGAAGAAGGAGGACCTGTGGATTCCTGGAACACGACTGGCCCCATGCAAACGATGTCGACGCTTGCGACTGGCTCCCAGCAATCGGGTGTTGTGATCCCCTCGCCTGCGGTCCCTCGCAGGAGCTTCTTGCCTCCTGGTCGGATATGATTTCCTTCCTCAATCTGTGTTTTTGTGAGGTTACCATCTCTATCTCTGTTTTTCCGGTGTTATATAGCTTAGGTAATCATAATCCTTATGTGAACCATGCCGTCAATAGGAATCCTCGTGGAGACAGAACCTTTAATATGTCAAATTTTGATGTGGGTGGGGAAGCAATGTAAGTGTACCAGGAAATATGGTATGAATGGTTGTAAAAGGGGGAGCAGGAGGCTTTGGAAAAACTCTGTATTTTTTTGGCAAAACAGACCAGGTCAAGTCCCGGACTGGGTTTCGCTGGACTGGACTAAGGCCTCCATGTTTTGGGGATGGATTTAGATGTATTTCGCCATGTAATTTGGTTTCTGTATAGTAGTGCATGTTTTATTTACAAAAAAAAAATAGATATAATCTATTTTTACCATCACTGCCAATCAAGATACCAATATAGTGTATGAGACCCCTTGTTTGTGGGACAAGAGATCCCTTCCACTCAATCATTTAATTGCTAAATTCGACAGAGGTGTACATACCCTACCCCACTGCACATAGAACATACGACCCTCTAGGAGGAAATACATGTTTTTAATGGCTAGACCCACTCCATGCACTTATTTAATAGTGGACAATAATGAGAGTGTAGGAAATTTATTGGTCTAAATTTCACCTACTCGTGAAAATTAAGGGGCCCAAAATTTTGATCACGTAAGTATTTTACATTGTAAAAAGTTTAAAAATATATATATAAATAATTAGCTCTATATCTATTTAGAAAGGAATGTTTATAATTATTACTGTAGGGCTTTTATATGAGAGAGGGTTGGAAAATGGTTTGTTCATGGATTTTTAAAGAGAAGTTTTGACAATAGTTTTTATCCATGGTTTTTTGAAAGGACATTTTGAAATTCTCTTAGATTAAAAAACCATGATTATATATATATTAAACTTTGAAAAAAAATAGTGATATATATATATATATATATATATATATATATATATATTAAAATTTGAAAATTATTTATTTTTTATATATTTAATATTAAACTTAATTTTAATAAACTATAATTTAAAAAATATAGCTATCCAATTTGAAATTAAATTTGAAACCAATATATTTAATTTTAATCATAATTTTAATAAACTCTAATTTCGAAAATATAGCTATCTAGCTTGAAATCAAATTTAAAACCAATAGAATTACTAAAATTATTATTAAACTAATCAAATATAAATACAGAATCAAAGTATTTTAATTCCACTAATAAATTATAAAGATATAATCAAAATAATAACATAAAAATTATTAATAATAATTGAATTTTTCCGTCCGTAATCTCTATTAACAACATATCTTCATTATTAATTTCCCATTCACAAAATGGTAACCCAATATCGGGTAATGAGTTCTTACATCTAAGAGATGTTATGACTCTTGCTTAATCATCTGTACATCGAAGAAATCCGACTCCCAATTCTAACCACACTCCGCAAATCACAACGATGAATAGTTAACCCAGGATAACGGAGAAACCCTAACCTAAACGAAGATATTGTGAGAACTATATATAGGGAATGAAATTGGACAAAACAAAGCAAATCTATCCGAAGGTCCCAATCATATTGTCACTAAGCGGGCCGATATCAGTGGGAGGCTGGTGTGGCTTTGTGGCTACAAGAACAAGCCCAAGGTTCCATCAACTGAGAATCAATGAGATCTGGGACGAGATGACAACTCATCGACTGTATTGGGGTTCCGAGTTACAGGTTCGACGTCATAGATACACTTGAAGGCTTTATCCGTTGTTTCCAGGTTAAAGCCGTTGTAATGACTGCGACTGGGACAGTCAGCAACTTTACCCTCCGGTAGCTGCAGTGGGAATGGTGGATACTGCAAGGATCTTTGAAATTTTATGCTAATACCTCCAGCCAGGGATATAATTTCAAAGACCAGTGTATGTTATCCACTATTTCGCTATATGACTCGAGATCGAGGGTAGAGTTACTAAAGTACCCTTCGCACTCATAACAACAACTCCAAGCTTGCGAGTTTGGATGAAATATTCGAGTGTAGTTATGATGTCGAAGCTGTTGGGAACCTCCAATACACAGCTTTTCATCGTGTCTAGCGTTTCTTGGATTCGACTGATAGGAACCTTCGGCTTGTTCCTGAGACCCTGCTTTCTGGTCGCAACAACCCCATCCTCTGCCTGAAGCTCCTTACTGGCCATATCTGCAGCAACTTGAAGATCAAAAACTAATTTCGTAAGTTAGTCTTCCTCTCTGGCCAATCTTTCCTTTATTTTCTCGTCCTCGCAGAATTTTTTTGACCATGACTGGCTGGGTTCTTCAATTTTCACTTCAAACTCTCGCTATTCTTAGTTGTGGATGTAATGTACAGAGACCGGGGCTTCCTCCATCGGTCTAAATATCACTTTGTTTTTTATTTTCTCCAACATCATTCGATCTATAAAGTTATGAGAGTATATCAGTTTTAGTTATAAGGATTTCACATTTTGCATTGGGTGGTTGGGTCAAGTTCTGAGTGTAGATGAGTTTTAGTTAGAGTTTTCCATTTTCTACTGGGGTGTTGGGTTCTTTATCGGTGTAATTTGCTATGGGATCTTAGATGTAAGGATTGATAAACGAACTCTCACCGTCACATTTCAAATTTGATCACGGATATGAGTATGAAGATCGGTCTGAATATGGGTTATTCATGTGAATTACATATATCTATTTTTCTTTCTAGTATTTCTTTTATCTGTAATTTTTTAAGTTAAAAGAATTTAATCTAAGAATTTTGTGTTTTTCGGGACATACAATAAGGTGTGGCTATCACGTTTACATTACTCGTTGCATTACAATGAGGTGTGGCTATCACTTTACATTATAGTTGCATTGAGGTCATATTAAGTTATTTTGTGTTGAGGATTAGGTTATTTTGTGTTCTGAATTAGGTGAGGAAAGAAAAATAACACCATACTGAGGTTGACTTGCTAATTTGCATACAGAAACAACTTCTATTCGCAAGCCCTAATTTTGTATGTAACACCATATTCATTATATACATTCAACTTTACATGCTTGTTTAATAAACTTGAGAAAAACAACTCTAAGGACATATTTTTCTATTTACAGTTGAAAGTACATATGCAACTTTCTTGCAATATTTAGTCTAACAATAATCTGAGAAGGCATTTTTTCAGACACATTTAAACTACGGTCTATTCTGTCTATCCATATACATCTTCTTTGTCTCCCACCATCCATTGCTGTTTATGGAATCGGGGTCTGTAAGAACACGATCATTATTCTCATATAAAAACTCTCCTCCGGAACAATTTTGTACTCCTTATATTTCATTCCCTATTTCATGGCTAGCTGTCCATAATAAGTAGCAGCAGCCCAGTCTGTACCCAAAGGCACAATCTGTATAAAAACAGAAGCAGGTGTCGTCAACAAAAAGTAAGTGTGTGATGGCAGCACCGTGGACACCCAGCATAACATCACATGAATTCAAAACTCTGAACATCTCTGCCGTTTCTGTGTTTGGTTTGGGATTTAAAACTTCCACTTTGAACCCTATTTTCTCAGCTAATTTCACTATTCCCTTCTGGTTTAGCAATACTCTCGATTTCTGCGGAGAAATTATGACCAATTTGGGCTTTAAGGCGCTCTTCACTAAAACGTTGCCGTTCATAGAAGCGAAAGTACTCTTAAATCCAAGAAGAGGAACAGTAGAAGAATCGTTAATCATGTCAGTGAATCCAACCATAGGGCTTAATGTAGGAGGACCATACGCCTTGCCAAGGAGCGACTGAAATTCCCTGATGGTTTTACCATCTTTCATGAGCTGTGGATCCACGGTGAACTCATCCTGTATCTTCATCCCCACTATCATCTCTGTTAAGCAATGGACTCTCGTATCCCTCCTGAAATCATTATGCCTCTATATAGCTTCAGAGCATCTCCATGGAAAAGTTGTGTTTGTAATTCTTGAATATCATGATTGGTGGATGATGAAGTACCAAGATCTTGTGAAGCAACTGAGCAAGTATCTAGTTATTGAGCAACTAGGTACTTGCTCCGTTGCTTCACAAGATCTTGGTACTTCATCATCCACCAATCATGGTATCCAAGAATTACAAACAACTTCTCCCTGGAGATGCTGTGAAGCTATATAGAGAGGCATAATGATTTAACGAGGGATAAGACAGTCCATTGTTTTACAGACATGATAGTAAGGATGAAGATACATGATGAGTTGACCGTGGATCCACAGCTCATGAAAGATGGTAAAACCATCAGGGAATTTCAGTCGCTCCTTGGCAAGGCTTATGGTTCTCCTACATTAAGCCGTATGGTTAGATTCGCTGACATGATTAACGATTATTCTACTGTTCCTCTTCTTGGATTTAACAGTACTTCCCTTTCTATGAACGGTGGCAACGTTTTAGTGAAGAGCGCCTTAAAGCCCAAATTGGTCATAATTTCTCGGTGAAAATCGAGAGTATTGCTAAACCAGAAGGGAAAAGTGAAATTAGCTGAGAAAATAGGGTTCCAAGTGGAAGTTTTAAATCCCAAACCGAGCACAAAGATGTTCAGAGTTTTGAATTCATGTGATGTTATGCTGGGTGTCGACGGTGCTGCCATGACACACTATTGGTTGATGAGACCTGGTTCTGTGTTTATACAGATTGTGCCTTTGAGTACAGACTGCGCTGCTGCTACTTATTATGGAGAGTCAGTCATGAAATTGGGACTGAAATATATAGAGTACAAAATTGTTCGAGAGGAGAGTTCTCTGTATGGTTTATAATATATATGAGAGTAATGATCCTGTTCTTACGGACCGGGACTCCATAAACAACAAGGGATGGTGGGATACCAAGAAGGTGTATCTCGATGGACAGAACGTAAGATCCTCGTTTAAACGTCTGAAAAAGTCCTTTCTCAGTTTTGTTTACCATGGCTAATCATTGTTGACCATGTAATAAATTGTCATGCAATGTCCACTACGATGACAGTGCAGCAACAAATTGTCATGCAATGTCCAACTCCAATGAAACCGCAGCACCAGATAATCCTATGTAATGTTTGGACGGTTTGAATGACGTCTTCGAGACTTTGCTAGAATAGTTTGTGTTATGAATGACTGGTTTTTGCAACCTCAAGTTTCAAGTGAAATGGAATCAATATATTTTTCAAATAAACAAAACGTTTCATATAAAATTGTGTAGTCGCTTAGCCATTAACAATATTATTAACCATTGAGAGAGGGCGCTCAGCAATTAACACTATTATGAAAAATTCAAAATGTTTTAATATAAAAGTATAACACGTATGAAAATTTCAAACTTAATCATTTCATGTTTTAATATAAAAGTAACCTGATAAATATCTACCTCTTCAAATATCCATCAAAATAAATTTCTTCAATTTCTTAAACCAAATCATATTATAAAAATAAAAATAAAAACTTGAAAGGCCAATGGCGAAGTTTAATGAGATGCTTGTTATTCCTTGTAGTAAAGACTTATAAAAGTCTATGGGATTCTTGTTATTATTTTGATAAGGATATGCAAAATTCTTTTAATTTTAAACTAAAAATTCTTTATGTTAGTGGTATTATCCTAAAAAAAAATTATTTGTTTAAAAAAAACTATTTTTATTTTTTATAGAAAGAACTTTTTCTTTTATTAATGATGTTACAAATATAGAAGGGAAATTATTTTATTTTATTTTTGACAATTAGAAAATATTCATTATTTATCACTAAAGAATTTCCAAACTATAACAACACTATAATGGTAGGTTTTGAGTTTAATAGAAGTATTCAAAAGAATTTGCATGATATGTTCTATTGAATGTGCTAAGTAAGGCTCAAATCTAAATATATAGTGGATGGTTGTTTTATTGTTAATATTTTAATAATAGCTATTGAATGTGTTAACTAAGGCTCAAATCTAAATATATAGTGGATGGTTCTTTTATTGTTAAAATTTTAATAATAGCTAGGTTGCCTCACATACTCTTGAGTTTCCTCATACATAATACAAGAAAGGTTAAAGAGTGAAGTTTCTCAATCCATATTTTTTATAAAGACATTTTATTACAAGATTTGAACCTTTAAATATTTTAATATGAAGGTGTAATATTCTGATTTTGACCCCTATTGCATTAAAATTGTAGATGATGTAAATACCATTATTAAATCATGGTGAGGAGATAAAGTCCAATGCCCCGCCATGGATTTAGCATTTTTATGTATCGGCAATTAAAATGTTGCATATGGTTTTAGTGCAAGCCATGCACAATATAAACATCATGTAAAAATGCAATTTAATAAAAATACACACAACTAGCTATGTCAATGCAACAAAGAGATGGGCCATGATTTCACAAGGAATAGGGAGGGAAAACATTGAAACTATTGAGCTAGTATTTTTGAGCCAAGTGTCAATGGGAGAACCCATAAAGATGTCAACTACATTTTTTTGTGTTATTCACCCAATCATTTATTTCTTCTAGAAGTTGGTTGAGGGAGTTAATGCCTTGGGGACGAAAGAGTATAGAAATCCAAATTTGTATTGGGGAAGCCATAATTTTTTGAAAAACATGTTTTTTCTTACTGGGAAAGTAAATATCGAGAAATGCATGCCCAAGACATTATTCACCCACGTTCTTCATTTCCTCACGTAGCTGGAGCTTGCTGTACATTTATCCTTCACGATTTTTGTTGTTTTCCTCATTTTCCCATACCCAGAAATCCATTTTTGTCTTAGTGAGTGGCTAAGAAGCATAGATCCACCATTTTGGTGTTTATAGCAGCCGTTTTTGCTCCTGCAATGCCCAGAAATGTTGTTGAATTCAAATTTCTCACCGAGGGGTTCATTTTCCCCATTTGCAATTCCGTTTTGGTTGCCAAATCATTTTTATACAAACCTAAAAGTTGAATTTTATTGTTTTGTACATCCTACTGTTGGTCTAAAAGACTTATGTCATGTCCTAAATTTTGCATTGGGTCACAATGGCCTAATCACATTTTCCACATTCATGAGAGTTTGTTAAATTCATGCTAAGGGTCAAATAATTGCCAAGGAGGAAAATTACCAGTTTCCTAGGTTGGGGGTGGAACCTCTGAGATTTGCAATAAGGGGAACAATAAATGATATTTGAACATTAGAATGACATAAAAATTTAATGAAGGAGATAAATAAATAAACACAAGGAAAATCAAAGTGACCATTGATCGTGAAGACACATGGAGGATGTGGGACCCACACAAGCTAGATTTTCTATGCCACATGGCATCCTCCTCTTGTCATTTTGAATCCATTAGAAGCCCAAGGGTCTTGGGATGAGTTGGAAGGTCAATATACTTGGCATGATCAATTGATTTTGAATTGTAGTGGAAAAGTAGCTCCCATGGGAGAGGAAGAGACATTTTGGAGCTAGTGAGACATTTGGACTAGATTCCCTATCGATATGACAACAATGATGAAGATGCTATGACACCTATGACATAAATCAGATCTGAAAGTTGACATATAGCATATATGACATGTCAGGGCTAAATATAGCATCCAAGAAGGCGCTCATGTGAGTTGGGGAAGCTCAATGGGTCCCTACTCAAACTGGGGGAGGATGGAAGACTAGGGAAGGTAGGACACATGGAAAATATTGAACACACACCCTAATTTGAATTTGCTTGATTTTGTGGATGGATTGGTAACCTTAGATGGCTAAGGATGTTTATAAAGTAAAGGGATCAACCAAGAGAGGGGATTTTGATCATTTGTGAAGAGAGAGAGATAGTGGATGACTAGTTTCTTGCCTTAGCCAATTTTGAGAGTGAAATATTCCGATCCAAGTTGATCTTTGGAGAGGGCATTCAGGTATTTCATGGAGCTTTAATGGAGTTTTTATTTTCAGGTGTAAGTTATAGAGCATCTCGTGGTTTCTTCTAGTGCATCTCATTCTCTCAACCATTTCAAGTCTTTATTGCATATTCTTGCTCATAGAGGGATTGCGCTTTGGGTGAGCTATTGTAATCTTTGGGAGAGCTTCTAATGGTACATTTATGATGGTAATAATATTAATATAATATTTTCTTCATATTCAAAAATTATTAGGTCGAAATACTTAATGGTTGTATGTAAAAGTGATTATTAATTAGCAAACAATGACCATTTCCCCACTATATTGATGTATGCCATTGTAATGTTGATTATTTCGAATGAAATAATGTTTCTATAATATATTTATGATGAACAAAATTAAATTTATGAGTATTACATGTTTCATATCCATCACTTCAGTGCTTTAATTCATCTTACTCAGTTTATTTGCATTTTAAGAAGATTTGGTGCTATTTTCCCAAGGGTTGAACTAGTAATTTTGTAGTTGGTTGGGAGAAGGTTATAACAACCTTTATAAACTGAATAATGATGTACATGAGACCTTAATAATGTATCTTAAACATCCTCTACCTCTATTCATAAATTTTAGTGGTTTTTGGAGCATTTGGAAAGCCATTTTTAGTGTTTACCCTAAGGGAATTGGAATCCCAATTTGCTACTCAAAACACCTACCTTGGCTAGAATATTAAAAAAAATTGTAGATGTCTTTGGAGGGTCATAAATCATCTATGAACATTGTATTCAAGGCTTAATATCATTCATATAACTTCTTGGAATATTTGGGAGCATTTGGGTCAATTTGGAGACCTAGACATCAAAACTAGTCAAAGGTTGAAATAGAAAAAAAAGTGAAAAATTGGTCAATGTCATAAAATTTCTTAAAAAGGGACATTACAACTTAGTAGTGGAAAAGGCCTAGTGTTGGCTTGATAAACATAGTGAATAGAGTAAACTCACATATAGATCAACAGGGGTTGGGAAATATTTTATGCACGCCCTCAAGAGCACTGGAAGGGAAGGTATGGCGTGAGGTATTGTGTAGAAGTGAAGGGAATATTTCCTTGTGTTGGGTGTGTAGGTATTGTGGATACCAAGCTATATGTTGATGTATTCATAACTTCAGAGTGTATTCATCTGTATATCTTATGTATTGTACCCTCATGTTTATTCTGGGATGTGTCTGTAATGTATTTGTGTCATGTCATGCCTCGATGTTCCTATCAGGAGGTTCTATAATGTAAACAAGTCATGTCAAGTCATTGTGGGTAACCCTCCTATTGGTCAAGGGTTAAAGTCCTTGCAGTTGTGGGGCCCTAGGGTTATTAGACTATCCTAGAGAACTCAACCCTAGGTGATTCATTGTAAATAGGGGAAATAGTACCCACCGTTGTGTTAAGGATAACCCTCCTTGTTGGTCAAAGGAGGCAAAGTCCCCACAAGTTGTGGGGCACTAGGGTTATTAGACACTCCTAGAGATGTTGGTTGTAGTAAGTAATTGTTAAGTGAGGTCGACATGTTGGAGTGGGCTTCACGTGAACAAAATAATATAAATAGAGAGTGAGCCTCTTTATTTATCACACACACACTCACTCATTGGGGTGCATGAGTGAGAGAGAAGTTGATGGGATGAGAGAGAGAGACTACTGTTGTCACGAGATCATATTTATGTTTTTGGGTTTTTCTTTTGGTGTTGATTCTATCTCTAAGGAAGTTGCAGGGTTTTCTCCTTTATGGTTACCCCAAGGTAAATTCTTTGTGTCTCTTGTCTCTTGTGTTTTATTGCTATGCATGTTATTCTATGAGTTAAAGATCCTAAGATCATAATGCTAGCTTGAATGATAAAAATCTAACATGGTATTAGAGATAACATAAGAAGAATACATTGTTCAGCTATAGAAGTTAGGGATTCTTACATTTTGGGTCTCTCTCCACAATCCATCAGTAAAAGTATGCTAGCTTGACTCTTCATTGAAGGGTGCATATTTTTGTCAAAGTCGATTTCGATTCTGAGCATTTTCAATTTTCCTTGTAGGAAATTAGGGCTTTCTACAGAAGAGAAACTTTTTAGTGATCATGGCATAGGATTTCTCTCCTCATCAAAATTGAATTTTATAGACCTAGGTCAATATTTTTGGTTGGGTGAAACTCCATGAAATTCAAACCCTATTTTGACCTCAAGCTAGAAAAACCCTAAATCTAAAAATGATACGTTTTGGTACATTCGCTATATCTTGGGATTGGAGAAGGATCAGGAGTTAAAATTTTATGAGATCGAAGATAAAATTTGGATGTACACTGTGTCCAAAATGCAATCTCAGAGTCGTTATATTCTAGGAGATATGATCCCTAAAAGTTAGGGTTCGAGCCTCTTCTAGGATTCATCCCTAAACAGGACACCTGGGGAGAATTGCTATATGTTGGGCTACAAAGGTCCAAATAACATTTCTGAAGATGTTTAATAAAGGGCACAGAATCTACTTTGAGTGATCCAAATTTTAGACCCATAATATGAAATAGTGACACATGGAAGTCTGTACAAATTCTCTATTCTGAACAGTCCTGTAACAGGTCACCTTGGTAAAATAATCATAAGTCCCAATTGGTGAAACCAATCCTGATGAAACCTGTTGTTTTGGAACATGGACATTTGAGGCTACCTCAGTGCAAGGGTTTAGACACAGAGGAGTAGTAATCTCAAGGATACCATATAAACATTAACAAAAATTTCTGCAGAAGAAATTGGAAAACTAGGGCTTCCTGTTTCGGGATATTCCCTCCACTGTTTTCAAAAAAGGAGTACATTGGATAGCTCAACCTAAATATATCTATCTTTCTATCCAATCAGATTTGAAAGATTCCAAGTTTTGAAAATTAGTGTTTCTTTGACAAACCCTAGATGAGCCAGCTCAACAATGAGGATGGACACCTCAAATCGATAAGATCTAATATTTTTCTATTTTCATTTAAGGTTCTCATTTCAAAGTGATATATCACATCAGATTGATGATAATCTTGGTAAAGTTGACAACTCTGAAGCTTGGAAGTATATGATCTATCTGAAGAAAATGACACCTACATAAGTAGAGAGGGTCCAGTTCCAGAGGGAGATGAGGTTCAAAGCCTTAAACAAGAAGAGCTTGGTCAAGGCCAAGCAGATCATTGTTGATTCAGTCACAGATCAACTTGTACCACAAGTGTCTTCTGTAAAGACACCGAAAGAGATGTTTGATTCCTTTGCCAAGCTATTTGAAGGGAAGAACATCAATCAAAATATGGCATTAAGAAACTAGTAGAAAAATAAGTGGAGAATGTAGAAGTGGTGATAGCCACCTTGTAATGTCCCTTTTTTAAATTTTAGTAAATAACCAATTTTTCCACTTTTTCCCTAATTTTGGCTCTTGACTAGTTTTGATGTCTAGACCTCCAAATTGACCCAAATGCTTCCAAATTTTATCTGAAGGTACATGAATGATAATATAAATTAAATATCATGCTCATGTATGTTTTGTAACCTCCCAATTACTTCTTCAAACTTGTTTAATGTTCTATTCAAAGTAAGAGTCTTTACTAGCAAATTGGGGCTCCAATTCCCCTTGGGTAATTATCGGAAATGGCTTCACAAATGATCCAAAAGTCACTTTAATTTCTAAAAAGAGGCTGGGTATGTGTAAGGGACCTTTTTAAAGTGTCATATACATCATGGTTCATTTTATAGAGGCTTTTATGACTCTTTCCAAAACAACTCCCAAGTCACAATTTCGACCGTTGGGGAAAATGCACCAAATCTTCTCCCAATGCAATAAAAATGAGTAAAATGGCTTCCGATGCTTAATTACTGAACATGAGACTTGAAATAAACGTTAATAAAATTCCATACATCATAAATTTATCATAGATACATTGCTCCATTCGAAATAATAATCCTTACCATGGCATATATCAAAATAGAGTGGAAATCGCCATTGTTTGCTCATCAAAAGTCATTTTGGCATACAACTCTTGGGAATTTAGACTTAAATTTTTTTGATAATGAATAAAATATAATATTTAACTGATTACAATCATAAATGGATAATTAAAGGCTCTACCAGTTCGAAATCATCAGCATTGCAATGGTTCACAACAAGATAGAAGGGAAATGGCACTATTTCTTCATTGTTCAACAATTTTTACATGAATTCTTTTGGGTATTTCGACCTGAGAGTATTCTGAATGTGAAATATAGAGCATATAAACCATAAAATAATATAATGGTCATTATAATATTCCCCAAAGAGATCAATAGCTCACCCAAAGCACAATCCCTCCATTGTCATGAATATGGTGTGAAAGCTGGAAATCGTTGAGAGAGAGTGCTGCAATAGAAGAATCCACATAATTTCCTGTGGCTTAAACCTACAAATAAGAATCCATTAAATCTCCATTAAATACCTGAGTGGCCTATGAAAACACCAACTAGTATGGTAATCTTTCACTCTCGAAATTGGCTTAAGCAAGAAAACTAGCTCTCACAATTCACAAATGACAATTTCACAAATGAGAAAAATATTCTTCTCATGGTTGATCCCTATATTTTATAAAAATTATTGGTATTATAAGGTTCCAAATACATCCATAAACCAAAGACAAGTCAAATTGGTGTGGCTGCTCATGCTATGCCATGTGGCCTCTCTTTTCACCTTCCCTCTTCTCCCAAGTTTGAGTAGGAGCCTCTTGGCCTTCTCCAACTCCCAATCTCGACCTCCAATATGCTCTATTCAGGCCTGACATGTCAATATGTTAGTATGTCATCCTTTATATCTAACTTGGGTCATAACTATCATAGAATCTCCATCATTGGTGTCATAGCTTTCATAAATGTAAGGGGAATCTATCCAAGTTTCCATGAAACTCCCATTTGGCTCTTCCTCTCCCATGTAAGTTACAATTCATCCCAAATTCCACCTATGAAGTATATGGACAATTATATTAACATTATAATATATACAAAAACATTATACTTCCCATATATTCCAATTTGCAAGAGAAAGATACCATTTAACATAGGAATTATAGCTAGTGTGGGCCCCATAGTCTCCATGTGTCTTCATGTTGTATTGCCACTTCCATTTTCTCTTGTATTTTTTTAATAAGATAAATTATTAAATATTAATCCCCTTATAATGTCTAAACATCATTCATTATCCCCCTTATTCCAAATATCAAAGCTTCCACCCCCAACCTAGGAAATTAGTGATCTTCCTCCTTGGCAATTATTTGACTTTTAGCATCCATTTGACAACTTTCATGAATATGGAAAATGTGATTTGGCCATTGTGACCCAATGAAAAATTTGGGACATTACACACCTTGAATGGCCTCTCGGGATCATGGGATTCATTCATGTGAGGAATGTGTGCCAGAGGGAAGTGATTACTTTCAACAGACTCTGGGAAGAGCACACACAAGAAGAAGAAGCCCGACTTATAATAAGAGAAGAGAAGATGGGAGCAACCGAAGATCAAGCGCTCACCATTCAAGAAGATCCCTCAACCAATGAGGAATATGAATATCTCAACTCTTGAAGAACCTCTTATCCATCTTAGCATTTGGATAATAAATGATGCTATTATGAATGTAGAAGACGATGAAGCTGAAGGCTCAAGAAGGAGTCCACCCACGAAACAAATAAAGATAAGTATTCAATTGTCATTTCATGATATTGTTTTGTTATGCATTT
>LPNX010346755.1:417555-452224 GCA_001517045.1 Pseudotsuga menziesii
GTATTTCAGTTCAGTTAGCACCATTTTTGCATGGATGCATGGTGGAAGGTGCCTTTTCTCACCCAACTCATCATTTCAATTAGTTTAACTAATTGCTAGACGGAATTAGATATGTGGAGTTAGACTACTAAGCCCTGATAGTGATTTGGACACTTCTACTTATCTAGTTAGTAGAATTGAGTTGGTATATTTGAATCCTATCCACATGATTCGAATTATCCTCTATGTAACGCTTTCGTATAATGTTGGAATGAATAAATATTATGATGTAATTAAGTTATCAATACTTATCATATTTACCCAAAATTTGTCTTGTTCAATGTTCATTTTCTTGATAATTCGACTTCAAAAATATGTCTCATTATCTTCATTCATCTTCATGTAGATTCATGGTTCAATAATTTAACAATTGATGTGTTTCTGCAACACTTTGAGATCCACTTCCTTGATCACCTGTGCAAGTGGAGGCATTGCTTTGAGTTCCCCCACAATGTTGCCAATTTTTCCTCTGCTTCACCAAGTTCTTCCTCAAATTGGTGTAGTTGCTTGTATTGTACCAAACTGCCCCAAAACTGTGTGATTTCTTATGCTATCATCTGTACTTGCTTTTCACTTTCCATGATTTTTGTTGCATTATCTTCAATTGCTCCACTTCTTTCCATTATCTGCTTTAGTGGTGCGTTGGGTACAACTTGATCATGCAACTCCTCATTTTCTTTCCTCATATCAACAAATTGTTTTCCTAGTCACGAGACTTTTGCTTCCATAAACATATCCAGACTAATGTCCATAATTTCTTCATAGGCCATTGAGATTTCCATCTATAGTCTCATCCTATCGTCAAATTCCTTTTCCCTTTAATCCACTACTGCTTCCTTTTCCACTTTAAGGAATTTAATTTCTACTTCATTTCTCTCTGATTACTACTCATACCAGACAAATTTATCATGAATTGTCGGCTAACAGTCTATAATTTATTCACTTGATGTTGTCTAGATTCATGTCAGCATGTAGATTGGGAGTTCATTGACGTTGCAACCAATAAAGTTGAACCCCTTTAGTGTAGTGTCTACGTACACATTCCCTGTCATAATTGGTTGTTGTACAATCTGTGCCAACCACACTTTCTTGCCCATGTGCACCTTAGTTACTCTTTGCATCGCACCCTTATGTGGTACTCTCATCTCGAGTACTTCATTTGTCAATGTTTGCAACAACCCTATAACGTGGTGGAAGTACCTCGTTGTATGTTTCGTTATCTTGTATGTATTTTTGTTGGTCCCCATAGTGATTGTAGCTACCACCTTGTTTACTTATTCATTAAAGAGCCCTGCCATACTTCTCCCTTTTCCTTGCTTGAAACGATGCTTCGTTCATGCTTCAAATTTTTGTTTCTACAAGTTTGATTCGGTTGAGGTTTCGAATGATGCCTCTTCTTGCAAATATTCTTCCTCTTATGAATCCTTAGCTATCACTTGGTTCTATGAGACATCTGCTAGTGGTCCATCTCATGGTTTTGACACGTCCTCCTCGCTTATCACCAGTTTCCACTCTGTTGGCCATTCTACTATAATGGAATCCAACTCTTTGTCAGTCAGCTTAAATTGTGTTGTAATCCATTGTTTCTTCTTATCTCACCACACCTGAATGTATATGGAATAAGGCCCCATTTCCAAACCCACAATATTCCAGTACATGTCCACGGCTTCGTCTATCATGAGTCATGAAATTTCTATTTCTACATCGTGCAGTGCATCCAAGTACAAATAAAACTAAATGTTATTGTTTGTTTTCCTTTCCTTCTTGTTGAGCTCCCATAATTTCTTATACCACAATCCTCTGTAAATGTTGACATCATCATCCTCAATTCCATGATAATGTGTTGGTTCCATCCAATCAACCAGTATTATTAGTATCAACAACCATGAGTAATTGAATAGTTTTTCCACCTCTTGTGCTAGTATGACATCATCCATCAATTCGTTAAACAAAAAAAGGACCAATTCATCTATACTCATGTTTCGTACTGCTTTGTGCATGAGATAAACTCCTACATGCACTGATTCGACGGGTATTCTTCCCCACTACGTTTACTCCCAGTAACCTTGCTGCAACACAAACTCCCTGGTCACTAACGGTATGGATGGCGAACGTCATTTTGTATTTTACCACGCAATACTTATTTTTTAGTATTATGGCCAACTTCTTGTCATTCTCCTTCCCTATGATGTATTGGGATGAGTCAACTGCTCCCTTGGGAATGCCAGTGATTTGAGATATTAAATCAACCATAATTGCGAGATTCGTCCCCAACCACAGATACTTCCCACAAAATCATGCTAACAACTTCTTTACAAATGCATTAACCTATGGGGATCATCCAAAGTGTGACATGTGGATAATTAAAAACAACCTAGACCATTGCAGTCCCTGTGCCCATTGTGCTAGTTCTTTGCTGATTCCGCCGTTTTTTTTGTGTGTTCTTACCTCATATGTGCCTTGCATGCATTCTGGGTATGCCAAAATGTCATGGTCAATATATTCTAGTTTCTACAACCTTGGTACTATAGCCATTGTCACGTGAAATCCCTTAGGTGTCGTAGGAATATTGATAGTGTACTTACGGGTCTTACTAATGCATAGCATCAGTTCCCCTAAATTCCTCGACGGTACATATTATGGGATATATTTTGTCGTGAGCGCTTGTGAATTACCCCTTTACTATTGTTTCCTCCATTGGTGTATTTGACAAGCAAACTTTTGCCTCTGCTGCCCCTTCCTTTGTCGAACTATGAGTTGTCTTAGTCCTTCAACCTGGAGTGGTTGGGAAATTCACACTCCTTTTCTTCTCTAGTTCATCTTCTCTTCTCACACAATGGGGCGGCCCATTAGCCTTGGCCCATTATATATCCTTTGGTCCTTCTTTACAAAAAAATTCAATGATCATTAAAAAAACCTACAAAGTTTGACTGAATATTGCGTTGATCCTGCAAATCTAATGACCATGATGGTCAATAAATGCATGTCTTTCCCAATTATGTTGTCACTCATCTGGTGTAATTTCGGTGTTTATTGTCATATTTTAGCATTACACACCTTTTTCGATATCTCCAAGCTTCAAAATTTGCTTCAACTCTTCTTTCCTTATTTTTCTATCATATGTCGACAAACTTCCCTTCTGAAATTTTCCATTCACTGTGATCAGCATTAGTGTCGGGCCTGGATATCCCAATAGGGATTTAGTCGATTTCCATTCACTATTTTTGGTAACAATACTCCCTCTAACTACTGGAATTGCACAACACCTCCATCGATAATGAAATAAATGATATATGGACTTAACCAATGAATTTACATCTTATGTGGGTGCTTCATGAACTTGTTGTCATAGAGGAGAACTAGATCCCCACACTTGAAGTGCTTCTCTTCGCTGTGGCAATCATTCCATTACTTTTGTCGATCCTTTTCTGCTTGCTATTGAAACTCAAGGATGAACCAATCCTTTTCTAAGTGCAATATCTATGCCAATATTTCCACAACCGCTCCTTCGTCACTCATACATGGTCGTGATACTATGCATAGACTAGGAATGATATATTCCATTGGAATTATCACTTCTTGTTTGTAAAATAACTTAAATGGATTTTGTTCCATTAATCTTTTCCATGGTGTCCCATAGGCCCATAATATTGTAGGGATTCTCAGATCTGAATCGTTGCAATTTGTGTTGCATATCTTTGTTAGTGCATTTTAAAATATCTTGTTGAATGCCTCGACTACTCCATTCGCTTATGGGTAAGATGGATTACTTTTCTTATGCTGAACTTGAAACTCTTTAGTCATTTCTCTAATAATATAATTGAAAAAGTCACCCCCTTGGTAGATTATTAGTATCCTGGGACATGCAAATCTAGCAAGCAAGTTGTCAAACAAGAAAATTATTGTTTCCATAGTTATGCAATCCTTCATTGGTTATTCCTCAGCCTATCTTGTTAAGTATTATGTCATAGTAATGATGTATTGTGTACCTTCTCTTTTCCCTTTAGGATTGATGGGCACTAAAACATATACAACCCACTTATCGAATACTTCTAGGAGTATCCATAGTACTAAAAACATCTCATATCTCTGCGATGGTTTTCCCATTTTTTCACATAGATGCAACTTTTAGCATAGTTTGCGACATCGCTATGCATTGTTGGCAACCATAATCGAGCTCATATTATCTTGCTAGAGGTTGTGTGACCTCCATAATGTCCTCTAATCCTGTCATGTTCCTTTGTCAATACTATTTCCTGCTCATTCGAAAGAACATATTGACGAAAAATTTCATCGGGCCCCATATTGTATAGCTATTCTACAATTAGTTGGAAATCAATGGATCTGATAACCAATTGCTTCTTCTGACTTGTGGTGAAATCCTTCAAGGATTTTGCTATCTCCAAATATTGGATTATTTGTTTGTAATGGTCATCAACCATTCTGACTTTAAACAACTGCACATCAGGAAATCCATCCTCAATGATGCTTGGTTCTTTGCCTAACATTATTCATGATATATGATTGGGTCCTATATTAAACCTTCCTAGTTTCACAGTGGAGTTGAAATCAAATTATTGGAATAGTACCAACCATCGACATATTTTCCCCATATTATTCTTGCACATTAATCTAGGAACAAATAATCAATCTCATCAAGAAATAATCAACAAATAACTCAGAAATGGTGTTAATCAGAACCAGAATGGTTTCCTCTATGTATATTCAATAAATAATGAATAGTTACAATAACAATGTCAAGCAATAGCTTGAATCAATGAGGAATTCAAATACCTAAGGAGGTCATTCGAATTCAATGAGTGAGTCTAGCTTAACTGACTGTAAGCCATCGTTCACACTCTGTTAACCACTTCACCCATTAGAGGAAATTTCAACTCAAAATGGGCCTTTTAACTTTTATTCAAATTCCATGTCATCATGTGTTAGCCAATGAAATTGCTTTAAATTTGAAAAACCATATAGGTCATAAACACTTTTTTAATATAAATTTGGGGATAGGTATCATAAAAAAAACTACTTTTTTTGTTTGTATTTTTGACATATCTCCTCGTGTTTTTACTCAAATTTCGATCGGGAGAGCTCATTGGATACGGAATTAAATTCCACATCCAACGCGCACCCACCCGGCATACTTTTGACGGACCCCTCTACCCCAAAAACAAGAAATACCTAAAAAAATGGAATGATGATGTCATCATTCCATTTTTTCAGGTATTTCTTGTTTTTGGGGTAGCGGGGTCCATCAAAAGTATGCCGGGTGGGTTCTCGTTGGATGCGGAATTTAATTCCGCATCCAACGAGCTCTCTCGATCGAAATTTGAGTAAAAACACGGGGAGATATGTCAAAAATACAAACAAAAAAGAATTTTTTTTATTTTCTTCCTCCAAAATTAATAAATATTATTTTATTATTTTAACTATTATTTATTAGTTCATTTTAGGAGGCCCATTTTGAGTTAAAATTTCCTCTAATGAAAACCCTAATTGACTCACCAAACCCTAACTGAAGTCAGAATGCAATAAATGACTGAATCTCAATTGAAAGAGATCAAACACATGTCATAGAAAGCCAACCATCAAGTTCTAGTGCTTCAATGGCTTCAATGAACCCCAATGAGGTTAACTGAAGCTGAACCGATCATTAGAAGTTGGTGGAGGAACCCTTGTTGACTCCAGATCAATAAATAATAATAAATAATCATTAAATAATATATTTAATGAGAGGAGGCACCTTAACTGACTGGTTGAACTGATTGTAACCACCAGTTAGCAATTAGGTGCATTAATATCACTCAGATCACCCCCGGAGTGCTCCAGTTATCCTCCTTGATTGTAGGAGAAGGATAAGCTATCCTCCTTGACTGTAGGTAGGCATGGGTGTGACTGCATGATGTCAATTAATCCTCCATTGATGTCAATTAATGTCAATTATACTTATGATAGTGGTTTAACTATGCCAATTCGACCCAAAAGAGTGTGTATGGTGGTAAATGTCTCCAACACCCCCTATTAAGCTGTACTTAGGAAGAGTTAGAAAACATAGATGCATAAAAATTCTAGGGCCTGAACAACAAAGGTCTAGGTCACCCTGTACAATAAAGTAACTTCTTAATATAATCAAGGAAACGGGGAAAACCTCATGGGAAAAATCCCCCCCCCTCAAACTAAGCAGTGAATCAAGAATTGGTTCTTCTATGCAACAACCTCTTGAGACTGTGCATGTGAACCTATGAATCCAAAATAAATGAATATGTCTAGAGGAATCTTCCACTTTGGAAGAAGAAAAATGCACTGAACTGAATCAGAAATATAAACAGCTGCACGGTGAAAACTGGACCTAGGTAGAGCAGCTGAAATCATTTGAAGAAAGAGCAAAGGTTCTTGAGGATTCAAACCATGTGTGGAACACTCAAGAAACTGATATGTTGCATCCTTGAACACCAAACCATGAGTGGTAAAACCAGCCCCAATTTTTAGGAGCAAGTGTCCAAGCGGATGCAGAATGTCTTCCTCTTTACTAGTTCTATGAGGAGATGAGCATGTGACCAAAGGTAGAGAAGCCCTGGGACTCTGGAGAATGAATTATTGAGATACATAATATGATATATCTTATGAAATATATAATGAATCACATAATAAAATATCAGAAACCTCATATGAGGAAACTAACACCAAATCCCCATCAACAAAATTGAAGAAGAACGGCGGTACTTGACTTTTCACACTGGAATTGGTGAAAATAGCTACAAGCATGACTGAAAGCTCTTGTATTTTAAAATATGAACCAAATAACATCAGATCAGAAATTAAATCAGATCTAAATAATTTCACAACAGATCCAAAACTATGAAATGAAATCAAATCCCCAACAATAGTTTCGAAGGAGACTTGCGATACTTGTTTCTTCACACCGTTGATGAGAACAACTAGAAGGAGTACTGAAGGTTTATGAACCTGAAATTTTGAACCAAGAAATATCATATCATATTCAAATAATATCATATCAGATCCAATAAGGTTCATACCAGATCCAAAATTATGGTCAACTGAGATGGTGGATGCACAGTTGTCTTTTTCTTCAAAAGTCTGAATTTTGGTGCATGCAATCCTGTAGGATTTTGCTGGAAGATCTAGATCATGGGGAGAAAATGTGTCACTCTTATAATCTGATATTTCTTCCAAAATATCCAAGTTTTTACATATTTTCACACCATCAACAACATTAGAGGGAGAAAAATCAACTTTCTCTTCACTTTCGGAAGCAATTACTAGTAAATTTTGCACAGAATTCAATGGAAAATCATCGGTGAATGTTTGCATGGAAGTGTAATGGTATTTTTCTTCAATATAAAAGATTTGAATGTATTCTTATGTTTCAGAAATACAAGGATATGAGATATCAGAGATCTCATAAACTTCCAGAGCATCAGGAGAAGCAGTCACTGCATGGAGACTTCCTTCAATTCGAATTGAATGTGTAGAATATTCTACTTCATCTTCATCTTGAACAACTTCATCAGAGAGAGTAGAGGCTGATAATTTTGAGTAAAGAGCTCTTGTGGTGCTGCATGTGATCTCCAAAGTGCTATTATGATCCTCATTGTGCTTGCCAAATGCTTTGTCCAATTTTGTCTAGAGATCCTTTGGGTATTCAGCAGAACCAATAAGGTAGCGTAAGCTAGGAAAAAGGGCCAGACATATTTCTCCAAAAGCTCTATCACCGTCATTTAGCTAGTCATTATCATTATCATAAGACTCTTTTCCAATTCCAATAGGCACCTCATAGAGACCTCGTCTCTTCAGAGATGCAATCATCTTCAACTTCCGTTCTGAATAGCTTGTGAATGGGGTGAGAAGAGGGATTGATGAGTCCATTCGAAGTTGTACCTATTAAAACCTGCAAATAAAAAAAAGGGCACTGTAAGGTCGGACAACCTGCACATTTTATGCTTTCATCACACCCAAAATAGTCAATCAAGCAAGCTTGATCAAAAAGTACTTTACTTGGGGTATTAAGTGGTAAGCCTTGGCTTCTGGTGTAGTGTTGGATTTTGAGCTATTGCTCAAATTGCATGGAGAAATATGTCAAAAATATTGTTATTGAGAGATAGATCGTTGTCCCGCCATAAGATCTAATACCATATTATTCTTGTCTATTGATCTAGGAACAAACAATCAATCTCATCAAGAAATAATCAACAAATAACTCAGAAATGGTGTTAATCGGAACCAGAATGGTTTCCTCTCTGTATATTCAATAAACAATGAATAGTTACAATAACAATGTTAAGCAATAGCTTGAATCAATGAGGAATTCGAATACCTAAGGAGGTCATTCAAATTCAATGAGTGAGTCTAGCTTAACTGACTGTAAGCCATGGTTCACACTCTGTTAACCACTTGAACAAAACCCTAACTGACTCACCAAACCCTAGCTGAAGTCAGAGTGCAATAAATGATTGAATCTCAACTGAAAGAGATCCAACACATGTCATAGCAAACCAACCATCAAGTGCGAGTGCTTCAATGACTTCAATGAACCCCGATGAGGTTAACTGAAGCTGAACTGATCTTCAGAAGTTGGTGGAGGTGCTCCTGTTGACTCTAGATCATTAAATAATAATAACTAATTATTAAATAATATATTTAATGAGATTAGGTGCCTTAATGGACTAGTTGAACTGATTGTAACCACCAGTTAGCAATTAGGTGCATTAATATCACTCAGATCACCCCCGAAGTGCTCCAGTTAGCCTCCTTGACTGTAGGTAGGTGTGGGTGTGACTAGATGATGTCAATTAATGCTCCACTGATGTCAATTAATGTCAATTATACTTAGGATAGTGGTTTAACTAGGCCAATTTGACCAAAAATAGTGTGTATGGTGGTAAATGTATCTGACACCCCCCAACATAGGCTTGTTGACTAGGTACTTCAATGTTGAGTGATCAGTAAACATTTTGAAATGTCCTCCTAACCTGTAGTGATAGAATTTTTGTAAGGAATACACCATCTCCAATCCCTCTCTTTATGTCATTGTGTAGTTTCTCTCTATCATAGACAAGTTCTGAATCACAAACACAATTGGGTGGATGGTTTCTCCTTCCCCTTGTTGATCCAGCATTACCCCTAATGCAACTGATGAAGCATTGACATGAACATGAAATTCCTTCATCCAATATGAAAAAAATAATATTTGCACTACGACCATGTTTTTCTTTAGAGTATCAAGGATTCTCTGGCACTCATCATTCCACTCAAACTTGTCATCTTTCTTCAATAGATTCTCCATTGGCACAGTGTTTGTTGTGTATCCTCTTATGAACTTTTGGTAGTACCTTGTATGACCCAATGTCGGCCTTAGTTGTTTTACTATCGTAGGTGTCAGTAAGTTGATAATTACCTTAATCATGGAAGGATCAACAATCATGTTCTCCTTACAAAAAATGTGTCTCAATAGGATTCCAAATGGACCACATAATACACACTTTTTAAGATTTAATGAAATATGATGTTGTCACCACCTTTCTAGCATCAGTTGCAGATTCATAGTGTGGTCTTTTACAAGGACATAAATGGTCCAATCGTCCATGTATACTACAAGGAATTTATGAATGAAGTACTTGAACACAACAAAAACTATCCTTGAAAAAATTGTAGGCGAATTCTTGAGACCAAATGACATCACCATGTATTGAAAACATCTCCATTATGTTATGAAAGTGATTTTTTGTCTATCATCTTTTGCAATCCTTATTTGGTGATAACCCAAAAATAGATCTATAAATAAATATATTTCTTGTCCTCCAACTCCTTCCAGTACGTTTTTAAGTACTGTAACTTCAAAATATATTCTATTGTACTTTTGTTTCATTCTCCTTTAGAGATGTTATTCCTCCATTCAAAGATGTCCTTGATGAAATTGGCGATGTCATAGTCATGAGGTAAAACCTCCATTGTAATTTGAGTCTATAGAACTCTCCAGAATATAATATTATATTTTTTGGTGTCTTCTTTGGATAAGTCATCCCAGTAAGTTTGTTGGGGCCGACATGATAGGGAAGAATTAAAGTGGAAGAAAGAATATAAATAGAGGAATTATGTTCCTCATTTGACACACATCTTACACTCAAGTATTGCGTTGGAGAGAGAGAGAGAGACAAAGAGTCTATTGTTTAAGATGAGAAACTATTCTTGTTTCTATGTTTTTACACTTTACTTGGTCGAAATCGCTAATGAGAAAGTTTGTGGGGTTTTTTCCCTTGTGGTTTCTTCGTAGAAAATATTTGTGTTCTCTTGTGTTGTTGTACTTGTGTTTATTTCAGTGATGCTTTGCTCATGTTTAGGATGTTTTGATAGAAAATGTTTTTAGATATTGTATAACCATTAAAATTTAACATTGTATGATATCCACCATGAAATATGTATTTCTACAGTCGAAACACTGCTGCAACTACAACTATTGAATATTAGGGTTTCATGCTTGAAAACCCTAGAAGACAAAAAGTAATCCTGTTGGGACTTTTGCCATAACTCAAGATTGGAGAAGACTCAAGAGATGAAGCTTTAAAAGGATGAAGATAAAATATTTGTATACCGTGTGTAAAAACATTTTTCCTTAGATTTATTGGAATAATCAAAACCCATCCTAAGACTTAGGATAAAATAATTAATTTTTTTGATTAATTTCCTAGGACCTACACTAGCTTCTTTGCACCAAATCCAATTTTTGAGGTCAAAATTTCAATAAATGACACATGGAGTAAGTTAGAATGATTTTGGATAATATCCTTCCAACCTCCATACTTCCCAGAATGGAAACTGCACATTACTTCTTTTTCTACCCTTTCCAGCTTTTATGCAGTTTTAAGGAAAAAGCTAAAGCTAGTTTTAAGATAGGTTTCCTTCTTTTTTGCACTAACTCACCTCAATTTTTTTCCTCATCTAAAATAATGATAAATTCAAATTTCCATCACTTATTATTTTTACACTCTCCTTCAGCAAATTCGTGATCATATTGACTTATTTGGAAAGAGCTTTATCCACCCATGGGGGATTTTTACTAGTTCAATAAGCCTTATTTTGTACCAATTCGAATAGCTCCCTAAATATTTTGAGTCTTTGGAGTATTGAATTTATGAGAAGCCTACATTTATTTATTGATGGCTTATGTAAATTAATACCATCAACAATTTGTGGATTTTCACATATTTAGCCTCCTTATTGAGTGTTTCTTGCATATTTTCAGGCAATTTTGTGAGTTCAATTATTCTAATCATGGGATTAATTTACACAATATTATATATAATATAAAAGATATCATTCCTCCAACTCATGGTTCCATCCTCTCCCATAATTCATCCTTAAACATGTGACCTATGGATAATTTCTATATCTCAGGCTAGGAAGGTCCAAATGAAATTTCGCAAGATGTTACAAATAGGTAACCGACTATAGTTTATGTGGTAAAAGTATCATACCATGAAAGTGAGCTAGTGAAATGTGGACAAGCTTGAAAAACTGGATACATTCTAAGCATGGAATTATAGAGTGCATCTCATACTTGATGAAGCATGACATGAAGAACTATGTCAAAGAAGAACCTGCAAATCTAAACGGAGATAAAGTCGAAGCAAAGCAAAACAAGGACCTAGTAAAAAAAAAGATGAGTATTTATGTCTCCATTCGATCTCACATTTATTATCCTTGAATAATCCCAAGGATATTATGTTGATGTAATTGTAACTTCGAAATGTATTCACTTGTATTTCTTATGTATTGTAACCCGATGTTTATTTCGAGATTGTTAGAATATAATCCATAGGGATTATATATTGTAAATAAATAAATCTCAATAGTAGGAAGCCGAAAAGGCTGGGCCGAAGGTGAAACACAACCGTCATATCAATTGTATAAATATATGCATTGGCATTGGAATAATATTGAATCGGGAGTTATACCTATCAGTGGTATCAGAGCTTGGCTATTTTGCCATAACTCCTGCTTGCTGCATGTTGTTCTGGCATTCTGCAATTCTGCCCAGTGCATAGTTTGCGCCCTCCTGGCTGCCAAACTGCTCACTCATTTTCTCTGTCAAAACTGGTGAGTTATTTTGCTGCCAACTTACCTAATTTTGGCATCTCACTACCTGTGAGTGGCCTTCCTGTTGATTATTCCCTTATGTTCCTTGCAATGCACAGCATTGCTTCAGCACTAACCCTAATTCTGCGTGGAGTCGCACTAGCGTGAAGGCGTAAAGAGACTGCGTGTAGACTACCTGGGAGATATAATGTTGAAGACTGCGTGAAGCTGTCTGCGTTCTTCCTATGAATGGAGGTGACCCTTTTTTGTTGATTGAAAATATAGTGTGATTGATATATATACATATATAGTGTGATTGCGTTGAAGACTGGTGATTGATATATATACATATATATTGCTGCAGCTGAAGTATTGGAGAGTGAACCTGTTGAATGGAGAGCATGAGCCCGAGAGCATGAAGACTTCCCTTTTGGGAGCTGTGACCTCTTATTGGCTGTCGTGATCCAGCGTGGAGAAGAGATGGGAGTTTGATTGATGTATGCTGGAAGTGAGACCGCCCTGTGGGCAATTGCTGCACCCAACTCGCTGAGCACGGGCACTAGAGACTACGATTAGTATTGCTACGACCAGCATGAAGACCAGCATGGAGCTAAGAGCTGGTGATTGCTCATCGACCAAGTAGCTGCCACCTGTGCGTGAAGTTTGTTTCTCAAGTGCGTAGAGGTGAAGATTCATGCCCTCATTCAACTGGGTGAAGATTGTTCTCTTCATGAGCGTGGAGACTGCTGCGTGCTTTGAAAACCTGCAAGAATATAATCAGAATTGAGTAGAGCTGCATGTGTGGAGATTACTGTGTGGAGAGTTGTATATATGCTGCGTGGAGAGTGAGTCCATTGTATGAGTTGAGTATATATTGAATCTATATATGCTGCGTGAGTTTGAATCTATATTGGAGCTGAATATATGCATTGAGTATATATGCTTTTTGAGACTGCAATATCCTCCATATACTGTTGCGACCTACAATTGATCATGAAGACTGCATGGATCTCGTGAAAGGATATTGCTGAGACTACCCATCATGTTGACTGCATAAAGTTTTGGATTTTGAAATCTACAAAAAGCTGAGATAATTGTTGGCTGTTGGTTGTAATATTTTCTCTGTCATTGTATCACTTTAAAACCCGAAGTTGAGATATTAAGATTGTAAATCACCTTGGCAGAGACTGTAGACCTGCAAGGTTATTGTTTTTCTCTTTCTCATATTAAGTTGATTATTGTAAATTACACTAACAGTTGTAAAAGATGCAATCTATAGCATCTGTAGTTGGTGTCACTCTCTCTGGTAAAGAGAGGGGCATACGAAGAAGAAATTTCAAAGGAAGAGGGGGCAGAAACAACTTCAACAAAAGATCAGAGTTGCAGTGCAAGCGTTGTGGAAATACTGGGCACACATTAGATCAGTGTTGGGCTTCATGGGACTCCATCAAAGACAAGCATAACCAGAAGACAGATGACCAAGATGCTAGTAAATCTTCTGATTCTTGTATTGTTTCACATTGCAATCTTGGAATTAATGAAATGACTTCACTTTCATCTTACAAAGATTGTTGGCTGCTTGATACTGGTGCAACATCACACGTGACATTTAGAAAATACTATTTTGAAGAACTTAATGAAACAATAGATGGCATAGTTTACTTTGCAGATAAGTCAAGTATTAAACCAAAGGGAATGGGCACCATTCGACTGAAGATGCCTGGATTCCCTGATCTCTTGTTCAAGAATATTCTTTATCTTCCAGAGTTGCAGAGAAGCCTACTGTCCTTGTTGAAGATTCAACAGCAAGACCATTCCATCCACATGTTTGATGGAATCGTTGAAATAAGAAAGTCCTCTGACAACCAAGTCATCATGACTGGATACGAAGATGGGAAGCTGCTAAAGCTAAAGGTTTCATCTGCAAGAGTTCAGAACTATGCCTACCTCTCTCAACATGGAGAAGGTAATATGTCATCTAGTTCATTGTGGCATGCAAGATTTGGTCATCTAAATTATAACAGTCTTCGTTTGTTGAGAAAGAATGGTGTATTTGGTTTGCCCACCATTCCCAAAGAGAAGAACAAATGTGATCCATTTATATTAGGGAAACATAGTAAGCTGCCATTCCATGAATCTAATTTCAGAGCAAGTAGGAAATTAGAATTAGTACATTCTGATTTATGTGGCCCAATGCCAACTCCTTCAGCAAATGGGAATAAGTATCTTATGACATTTGTTGATGACTACTCAAGAATGTGCTGGATTTACCGTTTAAAGACAAAATCATAAGCATTTCAAACATTCAAAGACTTTCATGCATTGATAGAAAAACAAGCACAATAAAAAATTGGTACACTTCATACTGATAATGGGAAAGAATACACTTTAAATGCTTTTGAAAATTATCTTCGCCAACATGGAATTGCACATCATACTACTGTTCCCTACAATCCTCAACAAAATGGTGTAGCAGAAAGAATGAATAGAACCATAATGAATATGGTTCGCTCAATGATGTTTTTCAAGAATGTAAAACTAACGTTTTGGGGTGATACAGTAAAATGTGCAGCCTATTTGAGAAATAGAAGTCCCTCAAATGCTCTTGATAACAAGACTCCACATGAAATGTGGTTTGGCCATCTCCCTTCAGCCAGGCATCTCAGAGTTTTTGGTTCCACCTGTTATGCCTTGATTACAAAGGAGCAAAGAAACAAGCTTGGTGCTCGAAGCAGAAAATGCATTTTCTTGGGGTATGAAGAATACTCCAAGGCATACCGTCTGTATGATGAGGTAAATAAGAAATTTGTTATTTCTAGAGATGTCATTTTTCTTGAGACTAATAAAAATGACCAGTCTATTGAGAGACAACTTGATCATTTGGAAATTTATCCTCATCCAAAGACATATTCTGAAAATGAATATGAAATTCCAAACCTTGAAGGGGGGATTCCTATTCTGGATCAACCTTTCGAATTTCCATATGAAGCACCAACTCCCCCGCATGAAGAAGTTCCTACTACTTCACTTGAATAAGAGGTTCAACTGGATGATGTGATTGAGAGAATTGAAAGACTCTCAATCAATGATGAAGCACCACCAGCTGATCAACCAGGACCATCACGGAAGATTCCTAAATGGGACACAAAGACACTTGAAAGTGTCCATCTGGATGAAGTTGGAAAGACAAGAACGAGAAGTTCGAAAAGACATGAAGATGGAGGAGGAGCAGATAATTCAGGTGATGACATGGATGTATCATTTAATTGTGAATTTAATTTATCTGCTAACTTTGAACCAACTTCCTTTGAAGAAGCTTCTACTCAAGTTGAGTGGAAATAAGCTATGGAGAATGAGTATGATGCACTCATAAAGAATGGAACTTGGAAGCTGGTTGACCCTCCAGTTGGAACCAAACCAATTGGCTGCAAGTGGGTGTACAAGAACAAATACAGATCAGATGGCTCACTTGAGAAGCACAAAGCAAGGCTTGTAGCAAAAGGCTATGCACAGAAGGAAGGAATTGACTATGAAGAAACATTTTCTCCTACAGAAAAATGGGCTACCATCTAAACCTTACTCTCTTTAGCTGCTCAGAAAGGGTGGAAAGTTCATCAGATGGATGTGAAGACTGCTTTCTTGAATGGAGACTTGAAAGAGAATGTCTTCATGTCTTAGCTAGAAGGCTTTGTTGTGAAAGGAAAAGAACAAAAGGTATGCAATCTTGTCAAATCCTTGTATGGCCTAAAACAAGCATCTCGCGCATGGTATGAAAAGTTAACCGAGCATCTTTTGAAGTTAAATTTTGAAGATTTTGATCTTGATGATGCAACACTATTTATAAATAAAGTTGGAAGATCTGTTGTGTATCTTGTGGTGTACGTAGATGATATTTTGATGACAGGGAACAATGAGAGCTATATAGCATCCATAAAGACAGATTTGAAAAAGATCTTTGAAATGACAGATATGGGACATCTCCACTATTACTTAGGAATTGAAGTCACTCAACATCCTAACTATATTTTCCTATCTCAAAAAAAAAATGTTGGAGAACTACTATACAAATTTTGCATGACAGAATGCAACCCTATATCTACTCCAATGGAACAGAAAATGAATCTCACATCAAGCGAAGGAAAAGAATTTGAGGATGTGACCAAGTATCGACAACTTGTAGGAAGCCTTATCTACCTTACAACAACTAGACCAAATATTTCTTATGTTGTTGGCATACTTTCAAGGTTCATGCATAAACCTTGTGAAGGAAACTGGTCAGCTGCAAAAAGAGTTCTAAGATACTTGAAGGGGACTCAAGACGTTTGACTCAAGTAAACCTGCTTGGGTACATGAAATTATCCAAGGTGCGAAAAGATATGGAGCTCCAGAAGAAACACCAAGGGGAAGAAAGAGAACTAGATCATGTTCTAGTTATGTAGACTTACTATGTGACATTATTGATAAAGAACCTTCCAACTCTGAAGAAGCAGCAGAATAGAAAGAGTGGAAGGGTGCTATGATCGAAGAGTATCAATTGATCATGAAGAATGATGTTTGGGATGTTGTCCCAAGACCAAGAGGGAAGTCCATTATAACTTCCAAATGGATCTACAAGATCAAGCATGCTACAAATGGCAGCATCGAGAAACATAAATCAATATTTGTGGCTCGTAGTTTATCCCAGAAAGAAGGAATAGATTATGAAGAAACCTTTGCACATGTAGCCAGATACACTTCCATTAGATCAGTTCTTTCTCTGGCTGCAGTGATGAAATGGAAGATACACCAGATGGATGTCAAGACTGCTTTCTTGAATGGTTTAGTGGAAGAGGAAGTGTCTGTGGAGCATCCACTCAGTTTTGAAACACATGAAAGAGAGTCTCATGTATGTAGATTGAAGAAAGCCTTGTACAGTTTGAAACATGCACCCAAGACATGGTATGGTAGAATTGATGGTTTCCTATCGAGTTTGGGCTTTACCAATAGTAAAGCAGATTCCAACCTTTACTACAACATTGAAGATGGAAATCCAAAGATAATCCTACTATATGTGGATGATCTGTTTGTAACAAGTATGGATGGGTTGATTGTTGATATGAAGAGTAAACTTGCTGCCGAGTTCGAGATGAAGGACTTGGGTATGATGCACTATTTATTAGGCATGGAGGTGTGGAAGAATGCAGATGGAATCTTCCTTGGACAAGAGAAGTGTGCAATAGATATTCTGAAGAGATTCAGGATGATGGACTGCAAGGCCATAACCACACCTATGGAATCGAACCTAAAGCTATTAAGTGATGCTTCATCTGAAGCAGTTGATGCTACGATGTACCATCAGATTATTGGGTCCTTGATGTACTTGATGACCACGAGACCAAATATTTGCTTTGTTGTGAACACCTTGAGCCAGTTCTTGAAATATTCAAGAAATGTTTACTTTATTGTTGCAAAGCATATTCTGAGGTACCTAAAGGGTATAGTTGACTATGGGCTCAAGTACGAGGAAAATCAGAAGATTAACCTGGAGGGTTATGTTGATTCAGATTGGACAGGCAATGCCATCGTAGTAAGAGCACTTCAGGATTCTGCTTCAGTATAGGATTAGGTGTGATCTCTTGGTTTAGTAGGAAGCAATATTGTGTGGCACTAAGTACAGGTGAAGCAGAGTATGTTGTATCTTGTTTAGCTAGTTGTGAGGTAGTATGGATGAGGAAGCTACTGACTGACTTATTTGATATCTAGATAGATGCTACTTGTATATATTGTGATAACCATAGTTGTGTGAAGTTGTCAGATAACCCTTTGTTCCATGACAAGTCAAATCATATCGAGATCAAGTATGACTATATTAGGGATATGGTGCAGAGAGGAGCGGTGAAGCTCCAGTATGTTGCGAAGGAGGAATAGATGGTTGATGTATTGAGGAAGCCATTGGATAGAGTGAAGTTTGAGTACTTCAAGGAGAGGATTGGTGTTCTCCAGATCAAGGTTCCCTCCAAGGGTAAATGATGAGACCGAGAGACATTCTAACATGGTGAGAGGATTAGGTTCCTTCCATGGTCAGATGTAAGGGTTGATCCATTCTGTCATGGTGAGAGGATTTGGTTCCTTCCATCTCAGATATGAGTGCTAAAGCCATTCTAATGTTACTGTAGGATTGGTCCCTACATGATCAAATGCAAAGTATAAATGCCATTCTTGGAATGGAGGCACCTGGTCAGTTACCAGGAAAACTCATTCGGGACTGAGGTCCAATCTGATATGATTGTAGGATGTAGTCTTACATGATCAGACGTGAGCGCATGGCCATGCTTATGTGATTTAGGGAGGTGTTCCCACTTGATCAGATATAAGGGCTGATGCCATTCTCTATAAGAATGGAGACACTTGGTCAGTTACAAGGAATCCTGAGTCTGGGACTGAGAGCCCTTCCGATGTGGTGTTTTCAAACATGGTTAGATGTAAGTGTAGATCCCTTTCAATGCGGTGTTTTCAAACATGGTTGAATTTAAGTGCTGATCCTTTTCGATCCAGTGTTTTCGAACATGTTTGGATGTAAGTGCAGAGCCCTTCCGATGCAGTGTGTTCACACATGGTCGGATATAAGTGCTGATCCATTCTGGCACGATGTGTTTACACATGGTCAGATGTGAGTGCTGGGCCTTTCTGACAAGATGATGTTAGATGTTATTACTGGGCATGCCTTTCTAACAAGATGAGGTTAGATGTAAGATCTGGGTGGGCCATTTTGACTTAGGTTCAGATATAAGTGCTGATGAAGACCTACATGAAGGGTAGGCCTACAACCAACATGAAAAAGAGATGGCTCCGTAGAACTTCCTGTGACCAGAAAAAGTGAGAGATAGCATCGATGATGACGATGATCCAGACTTGATGATGATCTAGATGAAGTGATGATCAAGATGTGATGATGATCTAGACTTGATGATGATCTAGATTAAGTGATGATCTAGATTTGATGATGATACAGTGATGATCCAGCAGTGATGATCCAGTGGTCATGATGATCCAGATCCCGTGATGAAGAAGACTTGCAGATGAAGGTGACTTAAAGATGAAGATGACTTGAACATGAAGAAGACTTGAAGATGATGATGACTTGAAGATGAAGAATACTTGAAGATGAAGACAACTTGAATATGTAGATGATGAGATGATCCAGTCTATACAGAGAAGAAGACCAGTGCTGAAAATTGTGTTAAAAGAATACATTCCTAGTTAAGAGGGAGCGTTGATGTAATTGTAACTTCGGAATGTAGTCACCTATGTATCTTATGTCTTATACCCCGATGCTTATTCCGGGATGTGTCTGTAATGTAATTGAGTCATGTCATTCCTCGATGTTCTGATCGGGAGGATCTATAACGTAAACAAGTCATGTCAAGTCATTGTGGGTAACCCTCCTATTGTTCAAGGGTTAAAGTCCCCACAATTCCGTGGCACTAGGGTTATTAGACTCACCTAGTGAAGTCGGCCCTAGTTGGGTTTACTCAAGTCGATAATTAGTATAAATAGAGAGTGAGCCTCTGTATTTATCACACACTCATTCACACTCAATTGTAGCGCATAGTTGAGAAAGAAGAAGACACTAGGTCTAGGAAGAAAGAGGTTGCTGCTATCGAGAGATCATCTTAGTATTTTGGGGTTTTACTTTTGGTGTTGATTCTATCTCTGAGGAAGTTGTGGGGTTTTCTCCATTTATGGTTTCCTCGAGGAAAAACACTGTGTTCATTGTTTCTTTTGTTTGATTGTTTAGCTTGTTATTCTCTCATTTAAAGATATTAATAATGATAGCTTAATGTTAAAAATATAATAGTGCATGGGTGTCCTTGGGTGGTGTAGGACATGTAGAGATCAGTGAGGGATTTTTTGGGTTAACATATTTCCCCCTGATGTGTGAGGGAAGGAGCTCATCGTATGGCCGACGGACATCATATGATTTTATCCAAAGAGGTGGTGCTTCCTGGGTTGGGGCAAGGAGGATTTTTGTTTTTGTATTAATATGGTTCCCATCAATGGGTGAGATAAAAATAATGTCTGACATGTATATGCACGAGGAGGGCATCCCCATGCTCATAACAATGTCAAAAGAATAATGTGATCTATTCTCTATAATACAAGAGCTGATCATGTACAACTGATGATACATAGTGGTTGCCTCAATGAGAGGCTGAATACAATACTGATTTGAAGAATTGCTACATTGGACCCATGGCATTCTCATGAAATTATATATCTTCATGACTGATAGCCTGCTGGATCTGGAATGGTACATAGCTGTATGGAGTCAATGATGGATAGTCGGAGTCTCTGTGGCACAAATATGATCCATCAATCATAAATCTATATACAAGAACTACTAGGGCTTATGAACACTGTCTCAATGCAACCCAGAATTCATAAGGGAGATAAACCTACTATAGGTCCCTTAAATAGACTCATCATTATGCTAGAGTCAAGTGAAATCTGGGGTCTTCAACCAAATACTGCTCTGACCAATACCTTGTATGCATCTCAATGGTGCGATGATGTAGTTGGATTCAAGCACGTGAGAAACGACCATCCCGAGAGGCATTAGGGACTCCTCTCAAGTGGTCCAAGGAATTCATTAAGGAGGTTAATGAAAATAGGATACAGGGACCTCTGGGTATGTCCTATGGAATATGTGCGTTGTCGTTGAAAAAGGGAGACCTAACCCTGGTCAAGGCAATGATGTTTCCTTGACTAGAAGTGCGAGGGAGATAACTGAAAGGTGTGAGACAATCTGAGGACTGACCCACTGAATGAGGGGGGAGGGAAAGAGTTGAACATGGGTAGAGGGAGTGTAGTAGACTCAAATTTCCTTTGTTCAGAGTATGACAGCATGGCGAACTAGGAAGAAAAGGAAACTGAATCATGGGAGTGGGATCCTAGCTGTAATACCAGAAATGTCACTACAAATGGGAAATACTTCAGGTAGGTAGACACTTTTGATATTCATGGGATCCAAGGAAGACACATTCTAGAGTACTTTGGACAAAGGTGACCGAAAGTGGGAATGCTACCAAACTGTTTTCTGTGGGGTGGTGTCTAGAGACACCATTGTGGTATGATTCTCATGGATTTTTGGTGAGCTTGAGAAAGTAAATGCTCGATGGTACTTTCAATTTTAGAGATTCTGAAAGAACGAAGAGGACTCTAGTGGGGGATATTTTTTTTGGTAGTCTCCTGTGCCCAAAAAGGGATAAAAGTATACATAAGAGAGCTCGCCCATCATTTTAGGGGATGGGAGAATTCTTTACCATTGGTAGTCTAGTCAATCTGGAAAAGGTTAAACCTATACTGAATGGAAGGTCATTCAGATACTTTTACAAGCATGAATGAAACCAAGTTTGCTCGGAAATATTTTCTTGATGAGAAGGTTGGAAAAGAGCTTAACGACAACCCATGGTGAGATTTTTCATAAATTTCGTCCCCTCTACCCGAAAAAGCATAAAACTATGTAGAGGGGAACAATCTTGGCTTGAATGTGCCAAGGTGGTCCTTTTCATTTGATGGTTTACATAGTCCACAAAAGGAGATAAATGAGATGATGTAGATGCCCTTTCCTATGATTTAACAAGCGGGAAAGGAAGCAACTATGCTCGTCAATCTTTTCATTCTTTTAGGAGTCAAAAAAGAGCTTAAAAGAAACTCTAGTATGGTCTACCAATTGTGTTGGAACAGGTAGTGCCCCATGTTGGGATGGTGGACAGTGGTCCAAAGATCATTCACGCAGTATGGATGGAGCAGGTGGCTCTTAAACATACCAATACATGCATGGGATAGATCGTGGTAGAGGCATGCGATTCGGTTCAGTAGAGGCACCTAAGCCGAGGTGGCTCTCGGATTGAGTTTAGGAGATTCGTGTATGAATCATGGTGGACAGACTTGACTACATGTGATGCGAGTGCAAGTACGGAGGCAGTTATATGCCAAATGCATATAAAGGAAATGATCAGTATTCCAAATGATGGTCTAGAGATCTGCATAAGGTGTGGTGGACATAGTAGATGGCTATGTGTTAAAAACTTAAATGATGTTCCTTAACAGGGAGTGGCCTAAGAACCTGCATGAGTGGTGGTAGACAAGCGTGATGTAAGTATGGGTTTGACGACACTTGTATCGCCATGATGTGGCTCGTAAATTGAGGTAACATCCAGGAAGTGGTCTTGAAATTTGTTTGTTAAACATGAGATGATGCTCTCATAAGGAGATAGAAGGCAAAAAATTGAGTTCAGAGGTGTGAGAGGTGTCCCGAACAAGCTCCGGGTGACTTTGGATTAGCAGCTAATGGTGCTACCCCTGACTTGTGGTAAAAAATGTTAAAAAACAAAAAAGGAAAATGAAGCAACTTGTTGGTGATGTTAGGCATAGAATCTCTTGAGGTAGAGCTCATTTCAGGGGTTCTCCAAGAGTTGTCCATTAGCGTCAATAAGGGTATATGCCCCTTTTCTGAGAAAACAGTGGATGACCTATGGCCCATACCACATTGAATCAAACTTTCCTTTTCCCAACTTATCATTGGGTTGGTCATAAACTAGAACCATATCACTTTTGTTGAAGGTGCGAAGGTGGACATGGGAGTCATAGTGGGCCTTTGACCATGTTTTCGCTGCTTCGATGGCTTGGAGGACAGCTCGATGGTCTTCTATGGTTTACTCGAGTGGGAGGAGTCATTCTTCTAAAGGCGAAGTATCAAGGATGAGTTCTACCACAAGGCAGAAGGATGGGATTTGGCACTCTATAGGGAGTACTGATTCAACGGCATGTACTAGGAAGAAATGAGTGAAACCGGTTGTGGTTTCTATGGATGTGTGATAATCCCATAGGGTAGAGAATAGCATGTGATGCCAGTTGGTTTTATGGTTTCCCACCATCCTTTGGAGCATTGTTTTGATGATTTTGTTGGCGTCTTGAACTTGGTCGTTGCCCTAGGGGTAGTAGGAAGATGAGTACTAGGGTTCAAATTTCAACATGGTTGACAACTCAGCCCAAACAACGTCTTGAAAGTGTGTTCCATGGTCTGAGACCAATTGTTTATGAGCACAAAATCATGAAATAACATGGTTGAAGAAGAAGCGTGTTGCTGTTTCACTTTTGGAATCAAATGTGGGCATGACCTCGACCAACTTAGTGAAGTAATTGACTACCATAATGATGTATTTATGACCGTTGGATGAGACAGGGTTGATAGTCATGAAGTCAATTTCCCACTTACAGGAAGGCCCGATTGTAACTACAAGGTATAATGGTGTAGGGGGGGTTCTTGCCTTTGGGGAAAAGAGCTCACAATTGAAACAACGCTTGACTTCCTCTATGTAATAAAAAAATATTGAAGGCCAAAAGTAGCTACCACGTAAAATCTTCTGGGTGTTTTCCAGACCTGAAAAGTGGCCACCACACGCTCCGCTATGATAGTTGTTGAGGATGGTCTCGGCCTCATCACGGGTGAGGCAAAGATGTAGCATAGTATCAATACCTTGACGATATAGAACATCTCCAATCAACAAGTGGTGAATGGCTTGATGTCGAATCCATCACCTCTCCTCACGGTTAAATGTTCCACAAACTTCTGTGTTCATAAGTATAAAAGGATGTCCCCATACCATGGTTCTTCTGTGGATATGATGAATAGGAAATAATCAGGGAGGTCATCCTTGGGAGGTGATGATGTGGTTAATGGGGGGAAATTTCTCATGAGTGGGGCTAGTGCAAGTTCCTTTTTACTTTTTGGTGAAACAAATTCTAAGTTGAATTCTTGAAGGACAACTACCCACTTAGCCGTAGGACCTTGTAGAAGGCGAAGGCTTAAGAGGTACCACATTAAGTTTGAATCAACCACTACACATGTATGGTTTGGAATGATGTAGTGGCACAACTTCTAAGTCGAGAAGACAATGGAAAGGGCCAATTTCTCCTCGGGTTAATATCGTAGCGGGGGACCTATCAGCTTCTGACTGATGTAATAAATCATGTGCTCATGGTGGGCATCGTCTTCTTGGACCAAGACTCCAGCAATGGCATTGTTTGAGGTTGACATGTAGAGAATGAAGTCTTAGGTGAAGTCTGGTGCTGAGAGTAATGGTGCAGAAGCCAGGGCTTGCTTGAGTGCATCAAATGATTCTTGTGCTTGCTGGTCCCAAACAAAGGGGATTTTTGTGCGAAGCAGGAAGATGAATCTATAGGATTTTGTTGCATACTCTGGTAAAAGCGGCGAAGGAAGTTAGCCTTGCCTTGGAGGCTTTGTAGTTGGTGCCAATTTTTTCATGAAGGAAGATCAAGGATAGCCTGAACTTTGAGGGGGTCTACTATTATCCCTTTGTGAGATATGATAAACCCAAGTAAATGGCCTGCTTGGACACAAAAAATGCACTATAAGGGATTTAGGAAAAATTTGTACTTGAGGCAACATAAAAATACTTGTCGCAAGTCATCCATATGTTGTGCTCATTTTGGTGATCGAGCAGTAAGATCGTCTAGGTAGACCAATATGATATGGATTAGGTCATGGAAACAATATGTCATGGCACATTGGAAGGTGGATCCAACATTTTTCAGGCCAAAGGGAATTACTCGATAAGCGAATGTACCCCACGGGGTTGTGAATGCAGTCTTATAATGGTCTTCTTTCTGGATCTGGATTTGGTTATATCCGAAAAAGTCGTCCATGAAGGAAAAGACCTGATGTATGGCACATGCATTGATAATTTCATCAATGAAGGGTGTTGGGAAGTTGTCTTTGGGACATGCTACATTTATATTGCGAAAGCCTATGCAAATGCAGATGGTACCCTGTTTTTTATTCACACGAATATGATTAGAAACCCAAGGGGTGTACGCAATGGGGTAAATGAAGCCGGCTGTGCGTAGCTTCTCTATTTTAGCTTTGACCGCAGATTCTTTGGAAGGATGGATGGGCCGTTGCTTTTTGCGCATGAGGGCCACATCGGGCCATGTGTCAATGTGGTGTTCCATGATGGATGGATCCAACCCGGGAATTTCATTATAAGACAAGGCAAAGATGTCACAAAATTCTTAGAAGAGATATTTGTAGGCAGCAACTTCTTCTAGGGAGTAGGATGCCCCCAGCATGATTTCTTCAACAACCTCAAGATTGGTTCAGATGTTGATTTTGATGGTTGGCAAGATGTTTTGAGTTGGATGGCCCTGTTCTTCGCAGACGATGCAAGGCAGGATTTGTCGAGGTTCAGCGGTAGCTTTCGCGTTTTTTTCCCTTTGCCCTTTTTGGGTGGGGCGGTGTGGGTGTGGTGGTTGGCAAGATTCGACCACAATGGGTTGCACAGGGGTTAATACCCTGGGGCATTTGTGGTTGAGCCGATGGATCAGGAAACCACACGGGAATTCCCAATGTAAAGTTGGGTAAGTTTAAGGTGGCCATTCATTAGAGGAAATTTCAATTTAAAACCAACCTTCCAAAAATAATACAAATTCCATGTCATCATGTATTAGCCAATAAAAATGATTTAAAATTGAAAAAGGGAGCACCTCTTAAACAAATTTTTAATATAAATTTGGGGATAGGTATCATAAAGAAAACTACCTTTTTTGTTTGTATTTTTGAGATATTGCCTTTTGTTTTTACTCAAATTTCTATCGGGAGAGCTCGTTGGATGCAAAATTAAATTCCGCATCCAACGAGTACCCACTCAGCATACTTTTGATGGGATTCACTACCCCAAAAACAAGAAATACCTGAAAAAACATGATGATGACATTATCATCATCACATTTTTTAGGTATTTCTTGTTTTTGGGGTAGTAGGGCCCATCAAAAGTATGCCCAGTGGGTACTCGTTGGATGTGAAATTTAATTCCGCATCCAATGAGCTCTCCTGATCAAAATTTGATTAGAAACATAGGGAGATACGTCAAAAATATGAACAAAAAAGTAGTTTTTTCTTTTCTTCCTCCAAAATTAATAAATATTATTTTATTATTTTAACTATTATTTTATTGATTTTCCTTAGGAGGCCCATTTTGAGTTGAAATTTCCTCTAATGATTAGCTTTCTCATGACACCAGGTGGGGGAAAGAGGAAGGGAATTGTGTGGACTTGGAAAGAGCCCAGATAACTCCTTAATGGTTGTATGTGGGGATGAGGTTGTGGTTGCGGCTGCATGTAATGTTGAAGCTGTGGATGATGCTACGACTGCTGATGGTGTTGCGACTGCAGATGGTGTTGTGATTTCAGATGGGGCTATGATTGTTGTTGTTGTTTGGGTGCAGCTGTGCTAGATGAGGGCATGCAAAAATCCACATTCTTGTTTGGTGTCGGTGGCGGTGACACTAAGGGGAAAGAATCTATCATGGTGGTATCCCTAAATAACCTAGGGCCCACATTCAACAATGGGGAGGCTGGTATGTTGTCAGCCATGGTGTTGACCGCAGGGATACCATTGGCGGGTGTGGTCTGCCCTTGTTGATCAATGGTGTTGATCGTAGGGATAACATTGGTGGGTGTCATTAGCCCTTGCGGATCATGATAAGTTAGTTGGTCAATCATCATGATTTTCCATTCGTGGGGGAAAATCATGAGACTAAAGATAGTTGATGCTACGACTCTCGTGGCATACATATAACTTCTTCTGAGAAGAAGGTTATAGTCCAATTGAACATTGACAAACTCTATGTCAACAAGAACTATCTTCCCAGCTAATGTGATTGGGAGATGGGGGAGGATTCCTTGGGCTTTAGTGCGATAGCCATCATAAGCCCACAGAGTAGTAGATGATGGTCGTAGAATTGGGGATCCAAGTTTCTACCAGACTAGGGTAGACATAACGCACGTGGATGCCCCCTCATCCACTATGCATTGGTGCATGGCCAAATTCTGGATAGACACCAGGATTTCGAAGGAAATGGTTGATGGAATTCGTAGTTCTCCATTCTCCGTGTCGAATGTGATCAACTTGGATTCAAAGGGGTCCATAGCCCCAATGGTGGATAGTAATGCTTTCCACTGCATTGGGCAAGTTTTGAGTACCTCAAGAGTGGACATGACGGTAAGTGTTTGGGCCAAATCATCCATGGTGCTGTAGTTGACAGCAACTCTAGCCATGGCATTATTGGCAACCCAACATATGTGGGGTGTAGGAAAGTGGGTAACTAAAGAGGTACATTGACTATTTTAGACATAGATGCCACTTATGTGTCAACGGGTTCGGTGTTGGTTCCGTAATAATTTTTTCTGGTTTGTAGATTGACCTCTTAAGCTATCATAGATAGCAAGTGGTGGACACCTGTTTCTATCGTGGGAGGTGTCCCTGGAGCGTTGGGATTGGGTTGGGGAGGGGGTATGGTTGCCACCAATCCTTGGACTAGTGATGGGTTTTGGAGCACCATAGGAGGAGGTCCTTGTGGTGTCGGGTTTAGTTAGGCTTCGTCTATTTTATTGGTGGCATGTTGAACCTCATTTCTAATGGCTTGTTTAGCACGACCCATGAAGGGACACTCGAATGTGTAGTTCCCATAGACCTCGCATAGTGTGCACGGTTGGTTTGTTCACAATAGAGAATTGCATCTTAGTGCATTTGGTCGTTGAGGATTTTGGGCTGGCCAGTTCACCGCAGCATTGTTGGGAGGATTTGGTTGCTGACCACCTCTCTGCGGTTGATTGTTTCCTTATTTCTAGGGTCAGCTATTCCTAGCTTTCCCTTGTTGGTTATTGGGGGCTCGCTGGTTGGGACGGTTTTGTCGTGCAAACACCTGTCCCAATGGAGAAGGTGGAGCAGGGGCGAGGGATTGAACAACTTGCACCAGTGGTGCATAGTAGACCTGGGTAGGTGCCGAAGCCACAAATGTGGGAATTTGTCCAGCGTATTTTTGTGTTGGCCAAGCTAATACCTGGGCCTAGTGTGGTGTCCCAGGTTTTGCATAAGAATTTGTGGCTCCAGACTAGGACATCATTCTTGCATAGTCCAGAGTTTAGTTTTGGTAGGAAACACTAGGGGTGTTGCTTGGTTGTGGTGGTATTATAGGTGGTGTCAAACGATGCTGTGATTGGTGAGAGACAGACCCTATGATGCCAACTGCAGCATGGGATGCCCCCAATGCATCTTGATAGGATGTTCCCACACATGGAGCATCTAGAATGACCATGTAAAGGTATCCAGATTGTGCATAGATCAGATCAAGCTACTAGGCTTTTAGGATGGCATCCTCTTTGGATTGGGGACGTTCAGATGTGACGTCCTTTGCAATAGGTGGGAGCAAGTTTTTAAGGAACCAATCCAGGAATATCCTGTCACCAAGTTGGATCTTACACAAACTATGGCATCGCTGCCACTCATGGATGTCGTCGGTTATGTGGGTGGCAGTATTCTGGCAGCAAGATAACAAGATCTCTGCCCCTTCATTGTATCTGACGGGGAGTTGGAAATATTGCAGGAACATGAAAGCGAGGGAGTTTAAACACGAGTATTTCTCTTGTGGTAGCTCAATGTACCACTTAGCTGTAGCACTTGTGAGGGTGCATTGGAATAGTCTTATCCTGATCGAATCATCTACGATGTTGTTTAATGAGCACCATAGATGAAACATCATAATGTGGTTTTGGGGGCACTCCACTTCCTTCCCTTCAAACTTGGGAATGTCTGAGGGAAGTTTGGTTGGCATGGGATGCCAAAACATTTGATGGCGGATATGGTGATTTGTTAACCGAGCCAAGTCAGGCAAGTTAAGATGTGCCATGAAAGGGAGGTTTGACCCAAGGTTGATGTGAGATGGGGTAGCCATGGTGGTTGGTTTTGCAGGGACATAATGCACCTGTATAACTGGGGGTACTTGTGGCACCATCGTGGATGGGCTAGTGCCCCCAAGTGTGGTGGGAGGGGTAGTGTAGATGGAAGGGCCACTGCCCCCATGTATGATAGGAATGACCGTGTAGGTAGAAAGGCCACTGCCCCCATGTATCCCAAGTGGGACAGTGTGGGTTGAAGGCATACTTCCCCCATGTGTTGTAGGTGGGACAACTTGATTGGTCAATATGGGTGGCGGTAGCTAGCTTATGACAGTTTGCATGACCGTGTTGGGGCCACCTGCAGGGGTGTTGGTGGTGGTTTATGGTGTGGACATGGGTCCACTAGCAATTACTATGCTGAAAAATGGATCTGGGTTTGCACCAGCCATGCGGCTTGATGGTTGTGTCTGAATTTGAATCAGAGGTTGTGTGGCCTTCTCATGGTGTCAAATTTCATCAAGAATGGTCTCAATGATGTCGATTTAATGACCCATATTGTGGTGGTTCGCCTCTTAGGTGTGATGAAGAGCGTGAGGGATCAATCGTGTTAGATTTGTATGTTAAAATGGTGGTAATGATTTTTGGACCCCAGTTTTAATGGATCCCTATTGGCTTTAGGTGGTCACTCGGCCACCAGGACTACCAGAAGACAGCACTTGGATTTTTCCTCATGGAAGTGCTAGTCAATCAGTGGGGTTCGTTTCCCATTTCGCTTGGCAATTCCTCTTAGCGACCAACTACTTTGGGGTTCCCATGGTACTCCTCACAATGAGTTTCTGGGATGAGCCCAAGTACTTCCCACGATTAAGGCAGTCAGGGACTTATGTCCTCAAAGACTGTAGATGTTTAACTTAGTATAAATTGTAAATTTTAATGGCTCACTCAACGTCATGAATTGAGTTGGGTTGATTTATATGGTATGGTTTGTGTGTATGTATTTTTTCTTTTTTTTATACCTGGCAGCTGCTTAAATGGTTTATGAATATTCTATAGAGTTCAGAACCTTGTGAATGAAAGCAGTAAATAGTAATAAGAAATTTTACACATGTACCATTTGTGAACCTGAACTATAATAACCTGACTAGGAAACTACCTTGTACCTATATTTCTCTTCAACCAGGAAATGGTGATGGGATCTCAACACAATGGCACTAAGCCCATCCGTAGATCCGCAGGTCACACTCTAGATGCAAGGTTTGTCAACAGGGAGGACGTTGAGCGACATGAGAAGCCCTCCTTCTCTACCCCCTCTACCTTCTAAGTCACTTGTTTTGAGTGGCTTCAAAAAATAATAGGTGAAGTGTCTATTACTATACGAGCTTCACCCTTCTTCTTATCCCAGAATACCCCAAAGGGTGATGACTGGGTAGATGAGGAAGGGCTAGGAAAGATGTTGATTTTAAGTAAATTTTAATCAAGCTTTGTTCATGTTCATTAATCCATTAACCATTTATTTACACTTTGATTTACACATACTGCAAATGAAATAAACAGAAATAGAAACATAAACAGTTTTGAAGGACAAAGGCGGCTGAGCTACACTGACAGTTCTTAACTTTTAAAAAATCAAACTATGAGAGACAGATCACACTTTTTGGGTCAAATGTGGCAAGGGAGTCACCAATGTTTTCCAGAAATAGGCGAGGGGGTCACTTAGAATCTACAGACAGAAGCAAGATGACTCCTACGAGGGGGTCGTACCTTTTGGGGAAAAATGGGTGACCTGGAAGCACCTGTCATGCCAGAATGAGCGACTTGGTCCCCTCTTTGGGCTTGATAAGAGGGACATGCTTCAGAAAGTGAATTTTTTTTGCTCTTGACTCATATCCGACTGACAGTAACCTGTACTGTGGCCAAATGTGCTCAAATTGGCCTTGAGGAGGCTCGATAGTAACAAGAAATGCAAATAAATAGAGATCTAAACTACATTTAATAGACAATTAATCTAGGTTAACAGAACATAAATAAAAACTAAAACTTTGAAAAATAAACCCAGGGATCGTGTGGGATCAACCCAGTATGGTCAAGAGTTCTGTAGCAGGGATTTCTCCCTTACTATAGGGAAGAAATGGTTACCTTATATCTATAGGATGGAAGGGTAGGATTCCTGATGGTAATGCAAGAAAAATGAAACAAAAATGAAGCAAAGAGAACATAAAAGAATGAAAGGGAAACCTTGCACACAAGGATAGACTCCAGAACCCTACATACAACTTGTTAGAACATAAAATGAACCTGCAAGCCTTGCTATGGTTTCTTATGGGAAATTTGAGGTCTAAAACGGGCCTCATAAAGAAAATAATAAAATAGTAGCTATTAATTTTGGAGGAAGAATGAAAAAAACTACTTTTTGTGTTCGTATTTTCGACATATCTCCTTGTGTTTTTACTCAAATTCTTATTGAGAGAGCTCATTCGATGCGGAATTTGATTCTGCATCCAATGAGTACCCACACTGTATACTTTTGAGGGACTGCGCTACCCCAAAAAACAAGAAATACCTAGAAAAAAAAGTGATGATGATGCCATCATCATGTTTTGTCAGGTATTTCATATTTTTTGGGTAGTGGGGTCCATCAAAAGTATGTAGTGTGGTTACTCATTGGATGCAGAATAAAATTCCACATCCAATGAGCTCTCCCACTTGAAATATGAGTAAAAACACGAGGAGATATGTCGAAAATATGAACAAAGAAAGTAGTTTTCTTTGATGACAAATATGTCAATTCAACCATTATGGTTGACTCATTTTATTGAAATTCTATTGGTTTCTGAATTCCAACTCAAAAAATTTATTATTGGCGTGTTTTCTTATAAGGTCTATTTTAGACCCCAAATTTCCTCTAATGGAACTCTGGAGAACTTGAGTGATTGATGATTTGTGTTGAGAAAGAAGCTCTGGGGCACATAAGTACTTACCTTTGTGTTGAGCGAGAATATTTGGAACACATGAAAAGATAATTGAAAGTGTTGAGCATAATCCCTAGAGCCTTCCATGTTGATGTTGAGCATAAGCTCTGGAGCATCGGATCCTTTGCCATTGTATCCCTAGGTCTATCATACAAGTACATCCTAACATTAGTGTTGAGCGAAGAGCTTTGGAATTGCACTAGCTTGTAGCTCCATGTTAAAGTGTTGAGTATGGGATTTTTCAAGTGCTAGGGGTTACTAAAAATAATTTAATAACTTTTGAGTGAAAACAACTCGAGGAAAATATTGATCTCATCATACTTATTTATAAGTGATTAAATTAAATTTCAAATTTATGTATTCTCATCAAGCACTAAAGAACTACCATGTTATACGAGGAAAATCCGACATGCAAGGATGTTTAGAGTTACCTAGCCTAGTAGACCTAAATCATCTACCTACCAGACCTTAATGAAGAAGTGTCATTAAGTGTAGGGATCATGGTATATGATGCTCACAGACAAATGTTAAGAAGTGTTATATTATTATTTACTTTATACATGGTATGTATAAAGAGTTAAATATATTTATAATATTAATAATGAAAGAAAGAAACAAAAGTTGCACCCATTATTATTTATTATGCTGGATATTTATAAGAAAGAAAAGTTGCACCCATTACATCATTGATTTTATTTATAGTGGACACATTTTTAAACTACATATTGCTTGTGCTACAAATGCATTACAAATGCATTGACCGACACATTAAGTGCAACTAGATGACACCGTATTCTTCTCTCGTATTCTTTCCAATCTTTTTTTAGAAAAAGCAACTCTCTAAGGGAGATGGAAATCACTCGACTCTAATATCCAGCATGAGATTTTCTAATGCATATTTCGAAAGCGAATGATATCATCCTATTCTTCCATCATATTTGAACAAATAGTTATTGAAACATGCACCCTATTATATTTAAGAACTCTTATTTCACTTAAGTTATCTTCTTGTTTATTAGACTTGCCTCAGCAGGTATATTGTAATCGATTGCAAGTCAAAATTTTTTGACTTTGTATTAGTTGCTCTCTTTTGAGGCAGGTATAAAAAATTAAAATCTGTTTTGCAAAGTATAACTTAGGGATTTGTAAAATATTTTTTTTAATTTTGTTAAAAAACTATTTTGTAAACAGCTTATTGGTGGATAGAAGATGATGTAAGCTTTGGAATTTGGTATCTGGATTTGAGTTGACATGTGGCAACAATGACATCATCATAATAAAATTAAAAAAATAAAAATTATATCCCATTGCCATCTGCTATAGCAAGTGGTACTATCAGTCCTCCGGCTCCCAAACGCTTGCATAATCGAGTGTTTGATAAAATCGTCGGTGTCTTCCGTTCTCTCAGTACTCCACTCTTCAAGTCTAACGCCTGGCGACTTGTTGCAACAACCCAAAGAGACTTATGCATTCTATAAAGGTGGGAATTGCACTTGTTCTTGTTTCCCTCTTCTATTTCGTGCAACGATTGTTTGACAGCTCGGGAAAAATGGCTACGTGGGCCATCATGACAGTGGTGGTGATCTTCAAGTTCACTGCAGGTATTCACAAAACCTTCATCCATACAAATACAATCCCATGTATTAATAGCATATAGTGTTCTGTCTAAGCGTATAGATATACTGTTTATTTTGTATAAGTTTATCTATTTACACTGTGTATAGATATACTGTTTATTTTGTATAAGTTTGTCGCTGTATAGAAATTTTAGAAGTCACCAATCGTTTTTGGATGGATACCAAATTTAGAAGTCACCAATTTCTTTTGGGTGGACCTTGTATCCATCATTAAGATTATTAATTAAGATTATTAAAAACTATAACACAATATAAAAGAAGAATCCAACTTAGTATATTTGAAGTGACACAGAGGAGAAGATAATGATTTGAAGGCATGGTGTGTATTTGAAGTAGATACAGAAAAGAAGTTAATGATTTGAAGGCATGGTGTGTATTGTGGCAGGAGCAACCTTGAGCAAGGGATTAAACAGAATGTTCATGACGTTCTTGGGAGGACTGTTTGCTGTTGGGGTAATCTATGTTTCATATCTAGCTCCACGCAAAGCCTAGCCATTTATAATTGGCGTCGCTGTGTTTCTAATAAGTGAGTGCACTGTATTTTTTATGTACAAAAAATATATATTGAATTGATTCAATTTAGTCTCTAGATTTGAGTAGCTTGTTAAATTTAACAAAAACTTTATTAAAAAATATATTACAGATTGAAATGTCCGACATTGTATTATATGCTAACAGAGCCACAAAGTTAGGGGAAAGAGGCCCTCGGTGAAAGGCTTCTTTCTAGCAAAGGTTTAAAGTCAAAAGTCTTCTGGTGAGAGGCTTCTGTCAATGACTCTCCTCATGCCAATGAGACTGACAAGGACCGGCTATAGGAAATCTTATTGTGCCTCAATAAATTAAAGTTATAAACTGAAGTTACAGCTACTATATTTATAGATATTTTTGAAATTTTTTTCTAAATTGTTTATTGTAAATTTCGAAAGTTAACTAAACTAAATTTGAATTATACAAACATCTCATCTCATCTTCTTGCTATTAAAAAAAAATCTATGTCAAGTTATAACAATATAAACACCTACCCATATAATTTGCCAATTGTCCATGTTTACAGGTACCTGTGCTACCTGTACACGTCTTCTATGTTACCAGAAACGAGAAACGGGAAACGAAACGAGAAACGAGAACGGTACGAGAAACGAAGTTTCCAGGTTTCGCAAGTATAAGAAACGAGGAGAGAGA
>LPNX010346755.1:459766-553899 GCA_001517045.1 Pseudotsuga menziesii
TTAGTTCATTTTTATTTTAATTTCTTTCAAATTGTAATTATATTTGTTTATCATATATTTTTATAGCAAAATTATCTTATTGCTATATTTTTCAATCTCTTCTTAGGAGGCAGGTACTAAGCAACTTTGTTGCTTATTCCACTTGTTTATTTAGTTTTTTTTTATAATTTCTTAAATAAGCATGTTAGAGTAGCACTACAGAGGGTGAACTTTATTTTGCTTATTTGCAAGGTTTGGCATGTTAGATTTTCTACCATATTTGCTTGGGCCTTTTATGTAGTCAACTCATTTATTAAATATAATTTTATTTTAATTTTTTCTTCTAGGTTACATCACTCGTATCCATAGCTTTGAAATTTATGTTAGAGATGTATCTCTTCTTGCATCGTGCTATCTTTTTAAAATAATCTCAGTATGGATTTTTAAAATAATATCAGTATGGTAAAGGAATGATGCAATATTGGTGGACAACTTTCATCGTGTCATCTTTTTGAAATAATCTCTTATGAGGTGGTATGGTAAAGCAATGATGCATCAGAAATTTCCATTTGAGTGTACCATTACTAATTTGTTTTATTTGGACATCACTAATGTGTCTTAGTATTCTTTTCATTGTAGATCAATGTAGAAGCAAAAATGATTATGTCTTTTTTTGTAAAAATGATTGTCTATTTTGGGAAATTTAATCACCCATGGGTGAAAATTAATGAGTGCAAAATTTTGATTAATAAAATATTACATATGATTGTAAGTTAAAAAAATAAAAAATAATTAGATGCATATTTATTTTTCAAAATATATATAAATCTTATTCCACTGGAGGTTTTTATTAGAGAGGGGGTTTGAAAATGGATTTCAATGGTTTTAAAAGAGAAGAGTTTGAAAATAGTTTTTATCCATAGTTTTCAAAAGATGAGACTTTTTTGAAATTCGATTAGACTAAAAATGCTTATATATATTTTAAAATTTGTTTTTTTTTTTAATTTTAAACTCAATATAAATAAACTACAATTTTTACAATATAGCTATCCAATTTGAAGTTAAATTTGAAACAAATAAAAATAGTAATATTTTAATTCCACTAATTAATTATATTTTTTTGTTTGTTTGCAAGAAATATCTCTCTCCCTAGTGCATTTCCACAATTGGATAAGATAATAGAAACATAGGGGCATCTAAGCTGTCAAACTCAAGACTCTCCCTAGTGCATTTCCATCATTGGATAAGATAATAGAAACAAAGGGGCATCTAAGCTGTCAAAGTCAAGGGGATGGATGGATTTTTGGGTATATAATGCCAACTAACTCACTCGTAAAGCGATTGAGCTTGGGTGGCCACTTTTTGTTTTCCATAAATGTCTCTCACTCGAGCCACTGCATTTCCACCATTGGCTAAGATAATAGCAACAAAGGGGCATCTAAGTGGTCAAAGTCACCCGTTCATCACACCACGGGGGCTTCACTTGTTGGCCAATATCCTATCACGTTAGTTCATATTGTGGGTTTTAAAATTATCAAAAATTGAACCAATATATTGCAGGTATTGGGGGGATGAGGGGTTTAAGGTGGGGGTGGGTAGTGTGGTTTATAAGGATTGGGGTATAAAAAGTGGTGGGGAGGAGGTTTTTTAAGTATTGGGAGGGGGTTTCAACAAAAAGAGTTTGGGTCAATATCTCTCGAAATTAAGGGTATTCTTTAATATCCCACGTTCGCACGTGCTATGTGAGAGGTTCACTAAGTGAAGTCCCCGTGCATCACACCAACCATTATGATGGCTAGATTGTTGGGTGTCTAATCCCAACTAACTAACTCACTCCTAAGGGGATTCGCGTTATGATGGCTACAGTTTTGGGTGTCTAATCCCAACTAACTAACTCACCCCTAAGGGGATTGAGCTCGGGTGTCGTTTTCAACCAGAACCTAAATGAACTAACCAGATTTGACACTAATTAATTTTATATAAAATATAAATCATTTTAAAAGTAAAATACTCAAAAAAAAAATATTTATACCAAGAGGTCTAGCTCCCAATTCTACCCCCTCTGAGTAAATCAAAATGCTTAATCCCTGATAATTCAGAAACCTTAACCTTAAAAAATATACTGTGAGAACTCTATATGTTGAATGAAATTAGAGAAAAAAAACTACTCTATTCAAAGGCCTCTATCCTACTTAGAATACAACAACGTTTTTAAGTGAAAACCAGCAAACATGATCATGGCAGGAATTTCGTTGAAGGATGATAACAACATGCAGGGATTGGTTCGAGAGGAAGAGTCAGGTCCCCACAATGGTTAAACAAAAAGAGAAAGTGGCAACCCCAATCAAATTGTCCCTGACCAGGCCCATGAGGACATTTCTAGAGAAGGCGAGCATGTGGCTATTATGGGGAAGGAATGGGAGTGTCACTCCTTTCCTTAGAATCACTAAAGACTTCACATACAGCTCAAAAAACCACTTACAATCAATGTACAACCTTTCTCATCAATGTACAGCTTTTCTCAGCAATGTACCACTTTACTAATAGAGCTCAAAATAACAACCCAGTACCTACATGACTGTTGCAGCTTTGATAATACTACTAACAATACTCAATAGAAGGTGTTGTAGCTGGTTGTTATAGTCGACAACACTCTATACGATTAATTCAACTAGCTACAACTGCTGACGTCAATCATAGCTCACTCACAGCTTTGTTGCAGCTCACTATTTTTCATTGATTTTATGACCCCTGCGTATGGAAACTTATTACACACATTCTTCTGAATAAATAAACAACACTCCCACTAAAACACGATCTTCTACAACAACCTAACATAAAAAAATAAAAAATAAACTGAGTTTTTTCAAAAACAGAGTAAAACAGAGAATATAAGAGTTTAAACTCTGTTTCTATTACACTATGCTGTTCATATTCAGTGTATCAAATATGTTTTACAAACTAGGTATATATAGGATTATGGCTAAGTCGATCATTTAATGCTAATTGGCCCTTCACTAACAAAACATGCTTCTCTATTCAAATGATTTAGAATCTGTTAATGCTCTATTATAGTCTGACAGAAATATAAAGTATGCTGCCTCTTCAAGACAATTAGATGCGCTTTGCTGGAACTGTTCTATTGTAGCAAAAATTCCTTTTGATAATTGAAATAATCTGTTGTTTAGCCGGTAGTGTGCCGGTGAGGCGGTTTGCGGCTCTTCAGTGTTGCGATGGCCGCAATCTAAACGGTGATGGATTTTCAAAGTTTTGGCAGCTGATGTTGCCACTTCAAATTCTGTTGCATCCTGGTAGTGGAGTAATTACAAAATTCCAACATTCTCCCCCTTAATTACTACACCCAAAAAACAAAATTTTGTAACACTAAATTTTTGTTACAGCTTACAAACCCAAATGTTCTTCCTATGAAACTGAAGCAAATATTTTCCCAATGGTTTTGTAAACATCTCTGCAAACTAATTTCTTGATGTGCGAAATTCCACATTCATTTCATTGTTGTTTATCAGTTCACGAACAAAATCATACCGTGTATCAATATGTTTACTTCTTTTGTGAAAGATGTGATTTCTTGATAGTACAATAGTGGAGTTATTATACCAGAAAATTGGAGTTGGTTCATTTCATGGTGTAACTCAGAAAGAGTTCTTCTAATCCAAAACTGCAGCTATTGTTACTGCAACATACCCTGCCTTAGCAGAGGATAGTGTAAGTATGGGTTGCTTTTTTGATGCCCATGCTACTGATCTCGATCCAAAACTGAACACATATCCATATGTGCTCTTTCTATCATCAATAGAACCTACAAAATCAGTGTCAGTGTATCCAATCAACTTAAAATTTGAATTAGATGTATACTCGACACCAAAATTTGTTGTTCCGGCAATATATCTTAGGATTCTCTTTCCAGCTTGCTAGTGGGTACTCTTTGGTGTTTCCATAAACCTTGAAATCAAACTTATTGCAAGCATTATATCCGATCTTGTTGCAGTTAAGTACATGATATTTCCAACCAGTCTCGTATACATCATTGGATCAACCTTTGACCCATCATCATCCTTACTGAGTTTTGTGCCAGTTGCTATTGGAGTTACAACTGGCTTACAATTCAACATTCTGAATCTTTTCAATACATCATTTGCATATTTAGACTGACATATAAAAATATCATCTTCAGATTGAATTACTTCAATACCAAGAAAATATTTCATCATTCCTAAACCAGTCATCTCAAATTTTGTTTTCATGGCTTTCTTGAACTCATCTATAGAAAGATCTCTAGTGAATATCAAATCATCCACATATAAACAAACAATCAATATATTACCTTCTTGGTTTACCTTTGTATACAACGTTGGTTCACTTGGACTTCTGTTGAATCCTTCACCATTCAAATATTCATCAATTCTTTTGTACCAAACTCTAGGTGCCTACTTCAATCAATATAATGCTTTCTTCAATCTGTATAATTTGTGTTCTTGTCCATCAACCTCATATCCCGGAGGTTTTCTCACATAAACCTCTTCTTCTAAAGATCCATTCAAAAATGCGGACATTACATCCATTTGAAGTACATACCATTTATTATGAGCATCAATAGATAATACCATTCTTACAGTATCAAGTCTGGCTATAGGTGCAAATGTCTCATTATAATCAATTTCAAGTTGTTGACTAAACCCCTCGGCAATAAGTCTTTCTTTATATTTTCAACATCACCATCAGCATTTAACTTAGTTTTATAAATCCATTTGACACGAATACAATTTTTATCTTCAGGCAAATCTACAAGATTCCAAGTATTATTTATTTCTATGGAATCAATTTATTCATACATTGCTTTTATCCAAACATCCTTTTTAACAGCTTCATCAAAATCTACAGGATCATCTGCTATAAATGCAAAATTTGAAACTTGATCTACTTCATCATTCTGTTCATACAACTCTCTTAAACTTCTAGTCTTCTGACCTATAACTTTGTTTCTTAATGATGACAATGTGGGATTTGATTCATTACTTACTTCTGATCATGTTCCTTCCCATCCACCAACACTTGATGGTTCACTGTGTTCATGAGTTCTGGGTGTTCTGGCAGGTGTCCTTGCTATTGGTGTATGTGGATCCAACTATCCTCCATGTGTGCCCTGTTCATCTTCATCTTTTGCATGAGGTCTTACAACTTCCTCACCAACTAATTTTTCAATGCTCCAATCCCATGCTTCTTCTTCTTTAAAAACCACATCTCTATTAATTACATACTTCTTGGTGATGAGATTATAAAGTCTATATGCTTTAGATTCTTCAATATATCTAACAAAAATACATTTTTGACTTTTGTCATCTAACTTTCTCCTCAATTCTCCAGGTACATGTGCATAAGCTACACAACCAAAAATTCTTAAATAAGATATGCTGCTACACTTACCGCTCCAAGCTTGCTGAGGAGCTCAATCCTTCACGCTATTCGTTGGGCTTCTGTTAAGGATGTATACTGAACAAGTAACATCATCTCCCCAATATTCATTTGAGAGATGCTTTTCCTTCATCATACTTCAAGCCATGTTCATAATGGTTTGATTCTTCCTTTCTGCTACACCATTCTGCTGTGGAGTGTAGCATGCAGTAAACTGCCTTTTAATTCCATAATGCTTACAAAAATCCATAAATTCATTTGACATATACTCGCCTCTTCCATCTAGTTTCAAGACTTTAATAAATTTGTTACTCTCTTTTTCATCCATAGCTTTACAACTTTTAAACACATCAAATTCTTGAGATTTTTGTTGCATGCACTATCCAAAAACCATATATCTTTTGAACTTTCCTGGGTGACATTACAAGTCAAAAACATAGGCTACTCTTCATTTTTAGTCTGCTCTATCATGTGTGTAGACAACTTACTAGCATTTGCTTGTTTCTTCCAACACTTGTTAGCAAAATGACCAAATTTCTTACAATAAAAACATTGAACTTTAGATTTATCATACCTCTAATTTCTTAATTGTCCTTCTCTACTGCTACTCCCCCTTACGCTAGGAATACTCTGATGTAACTTCTCTTCATTTTCATCATAATTTCTGCTATCATTATGATCAACACTTCGTCCTCCTCTTCCTCTATTACTAGATCTTCCTCTTCCTCTACCTCTAGTAACATTTAACTGATATTTAAAATAATTCTCTAAAGGAGTGCCATCATACCTGTTCATTATTCATTCATGAGCAAGCAATGAACCAGTTATCTCATCAATGTGCATTTGACTGAGATTCTTAAATTATTCAATTGGAACAACCACTGCTTCAAACTTCTTTGGCAAACATATCAACAATTTTTCAATCACACACTGATCTCGAAGGTCTTCACCATACTGTCGTAGCTGGTTTAGAACACTCATGACTTGTGCCATGAAATTATCAATAGTATCAATGTCTTTCATCTTCAGATTCTCAAAGTCTCTTCTTAAATTCTGCAACGTAACATTCTTCACCTTGGTCACACCTTGATAGCAAGTTTCAAGAGTGTCCCACGCTTTCTTTGATGACTCAGCGCTTGATATCTTTGGAAAAATAGGTTCACTCAGTCCTTGTTGAATAAGACCAAGAGCTTTATTATCTTACTTTCGATTTTCCTTGAACAAAACATGTTCAACATTTGTCAGATCCAACTTAATTGCTTGATCAGTTGGTTCGTGATATCCAATCGTAACAAACTCCCAAAGATCCTAAGCATGCAGGATAGTTCTCATTTTAGTAAACCAGGTGTCATAATTCCTTTCAGACAACACTAGAATTTGTGGATGTACTACACTGCTGTTAGTAGCCATCTCAATTAATTTCAAAAACAAATGAGCAATAAAACTCAACCAGGCTCTTAAACACGAAAGAGAACTTAACCAAGCTTTAATACCACTGTGGGGAAGGTAGGGGAGTGCTAATCCTTTCCTTAGCAGCACTGAATACTTCACGTACAACTCAGAAAACCAATTACAGTCAATGTACAGCCTTTCTCAGCAATGTACATCTTTACAAACAGAGCTCAAAATAACAACCCAACACCTATAGGACTATTGCAGCTCTGCTACTACTGCTAACAGTACTCAACAGAAGGTGTTGCAGCTAGTTGTTACAACTGGCAACACTCTATATGCTTAATACAACTAGCTGCAACTGCTAACATCACTCACAGCTCATGCACAACTCTGTTGCATCTCACTATTTTTCATTGATTTGATGACCCCTGCGTTCGAAAACTTATTACACACATTCTACTGAATAAATAAACAACACTCACACTAAAACACGAACTGTTTCAGAAACCTAACATAAAAAAAATAAAACTGAGTTTTTTCAAAAAGAGAGTAAAACATAGAATTAAGCAGGAAAATATTAGAGTTTCAACTCTATTTCTATTGTGCTCTATTGTTCACATTTAGTGTATCAAATATGGCTTACAAGCTAGGTATATATAGTATTATGGCTAAGGCAGTCATTAAATGCTAATTGGCCCTTCGCTAACAGAACGGGATTTTATGTTCAAATGATTTACAATATGTTAATGCTCTGTTACAGTATGACAGAAATATAAACTATGCTACCTCTTCAGGAGAATTAGATGTGCTTTGTTGTTTGTTGCTACCTTTCACACACCTGGGTTACGTGGCAGAAATATTCAAGCCACTTGGTGTCTCCTTGGGGCCAAGTCTCGAGTCAAGGCTATCACCTTGTTCTTGAATCCTCATTCAGGCTATCTCCTAAGAAAGACAAGGGGGGTAGACATTATTAAATTACTAAGGCTAATTACTTAGTATGATGGTGTTATATTGATTAATCTATTTAGGAGTTTTGAAATTAACAAGTGGAAACAAAATATAACACGATGCAATATTTAAAGCATATAAGCACAGTAATGACACTCAATATATATATAATCGAAAGAATTGATCAAATTAAATCACCAGCACCTTAAATGGAGTCAATAGAGAAAATAATGTGCTTGTATGCGCTTGAAAGAATGTTTCGCAAATGTCTGTTGGTAGATATTAAATTAACGTGGAATGTGAATGAATTAAATTAGGTGAAAACAAGACTCCAGATATACCCGAGGGGTACTTGGAGTATGTCCAAAAGTGAACTTTCATGGCTACCCGTAAGGTGTTTGTGGGATGGAATGGATTCTCGGAGACTATTTTTTATAGCGCACCCATTAGGGTGTGATAGAGATCGGTGCCTTCAGGTCACTTTCCAGTTGTTCCCACTCCTTTGGGTATTCTGCCATTGCTTACAGTTTGTTCGAGGCATTGGATTTTTGCCTGATGGTTTGTCAATTTGGGAGGTGGAAACTAATTAATCTATCCACTCAAGTTATTTTTATGTAGCTTGACTCATTAGATGAAGCGCATCCAAGTACAGAGCATACACACTGGAGTCTTTGTTATTTTTAGTAAATTTTAAAAAAGGTGTTCTTATTAAAAAGAAAACCCTCCAGGAGCCTCTTTCGGTCAAAGTGCACTTGAATCGGGGAATCAAGGATGGGTTGATTTTATTATTATTATCAAAAGAATTTATGAAAAAGGAATTAGAGACACATAACACCGATTTTCTAATTAGTGCTACCACGCATCTCTTTCCACTTGCGGGTCAATCGGGAAGTCATGGGGTAAGTAGTATGATTACTTTTGAATTGAAGATATGGAATAATGAAAAATATTATCAAATTATACAATCCTTCATGTCAATACTAAACTATAATATAAAAAAGGGAAAAATGCAAAAAAAAGTGAAACAGACGTGGATCCCCCCTTGGGGGGATGGGGAGCGAGCTCGAAAGAGCCTACTGAAAAAAAATTCTCTCTTATTATTATTGGTTACAATATCATAAAACTTAAATATTAGAATCCTCTTGGTCCTTATATGGGATGAAACCAAGATCTTACAACTTTTCCAAAATTTTAAGATTTCAGCCAAAGGGGAGACCCTTGGAGGGATTTGAACGATCCCGAGGACACTTTCAAACAAAAGATTCTCTTATTTCTGTTATTCCTGCTCAAATACAATGAGCATGTTAGAATTAAATATTCCCATAATCACTTTGAAAGTACCTTTGGTTCAGCCTACTTTAAATCAAACAAAACTAAGTTAAAACTAGCTAAATCGGTGAAAAATGAAGCAAGGAAAGAAAGCTTTCCTTGGGATATTTGATTGATGTTTGTGAAGCCAATTAAATATGCAATAATTGCTGTATTTAATATTTTTAAAATATAAAATAAAATTTAGAGCATGCAACCTACAGATTCTTTTTAAATTGCCATGCAAAAAGGACGATTTCCCTAAGCTAGATCTAGAATGTTTAATGATACTTTTCAAAAATGAGATCTAGACTATGAGATTTGAAATAGTAGATCTATGTAATTTTAATTTAATATGATAGATCTAAATTATAACAAAGCTTGCAACCAAAGTAACCAGCTAAGATTTGGATTTTTATAAGGAGGAAGAGAGAGGAAGAGTGCTAGAAGCCTTGAAGATCAACCATGGAGACTTTCAGTGGAATGTTGAGGGACTATGCCTTTGAAAGGTTTTGGAGAAAGTGAGGAAGAAAACTATATCAGCACCCTCTCCAAGCTAGGAACCTCTAACTGAATCCAAATATTTTTCAAAATGCTTGTGAGATCTGTTTAATACATACACAGAGATTTCAGAATAACATGCATATAAACTTATAAAACATGCTGAATCTAGATCTCTAAACATGCATCAAAGGAAAGAAATGGCCAATAAACTTATTAACAAACTCCTTTCCTATAAATATTATAATAAAAGTATTATCAATATTTAGCAATGAATCCACAAACAATCAGCAAATTATGAACATAGATACACTTTACCTCAGTAAAACATGGCAATGTTCATCCACACATACAATGACATGACACCGTCTTGCCTCAAAAGCTTCTCTTTATTTCAAATGAACAATAACAATAGTACAATAGTAATAGCACCTCAATCGCAGTTCTAACTAACTTGGAAAGGAGTCAACCATGCTTTATTTATACAAAAACTTGAAACCCTAACCCAAAGGGGGTGCAAATCCCAAGGAGATAGACAACTACAATTGAAAGAGAGTCCATTAATGCATTATCTGAAGCTGAATTGAGCTTCAAATAAGTATACCTGTCAAGCAAGGGGCTGATTGAGTTGACACATCAACCTATTGACTGAATCATTAACCACAGAGCCTCCAGAAGAGCCCATACGTGTGGAGGAGAGAGAGAGGGCACAATTCCCCATAAAGGAAGCTAAATTTCAACTCTGGATCCACCCAGATCACCTCCTTCAGTCAAGGATTTGTCAAATCCAGTCAATCTGGTGTCGATGAGAATGATTTCAATCAAATTGGCTAAGAATCCATTGATCTAGGATTTTGGATTTGCTCCATTATTCATCAATTTATTAATTGAAATAATCAATAATTGATTTTTTGAGGCTTTTTGACCTAAGTGATGGAAAATCACTCAAAACTAGGAAATAGTTGGTCTATAGGTTTACTGGGTGCTCTTAACTTGAAAATGAGAACCTACATGATTGGACCTGACTTCCGAGCCCACTTTTATTACAAAACCACTTTTTCCAATTAAACTATTGAAAAATAGCCTAAGTTTTGGAAAAATTAAAATTAAAAAAAAAACTTAAAAAATTAAAAAAAAATTAAAAACCTAGGGGGACTTAGACATGTTCGTATGAATTGACCATGATGCCTATCATGTTTATACATTGACACATAGACTATAATAACATCAATAGGCCTAAATGCCAAGCCAACCACCCCAAGTTTGGAGGTATTGAGTGAAAAAATTAGAAATTATCAGTCATTTACTCAACAACCAATAATAACCAAGGGAAAAAACACCCTGGGCTGATCGGATTGACAAATAAAGTCTAAAAGACTGAGTCTTTTATAGACAGTATCATGCTAGAACATTTATTACAATTCCCCCATGGGGTATGAACATCTGATATAGTACAACAATCACTTCCCATAAGCAATTATGAAGTGCAACCAAATAATCTTTGTCTAGTTCACCAGGCTCACTTGATAAAAACCACTAAGTACAACTTATGTGGTAACATCTGGCTCCAACTACGGGACCTGTGCTCGATCTGGTCATAGGCCAAGGAGAAGATACGAGAACACCAAAATATCTAGTTTATACACCCTGTAAAAACATCTCAACTTGACAAGAAAACATCATTAGCACAAGATTTATATAAAAACGAAATGAACCATTAATCTGATTTATTTAAACAAAAAAATGTAACTAACTAATGAAAAAAAAGTTTTATTATAGCTAAGTACAAAACAAAAATGCGGAAAGTAAATGCTCTTTTTCAAGCAGCTTATTTTCCTACTCTAAGCATGATATAAAAAGGGTTAAGTGTAATCAGAAATACAATGTAACCACCTAAGAATTTTATTAACATAAAATATTTTTTCCTTGTCTTTGGTTATTGGCCAAAGTAAGGATACTTGATTCAGAAAATGCAAACCTACGTGATGACCCAAAATGCGCGGGCTGGATGGAAAATCATAGGGATTAATAATGCCATAAAAATTCTTCCCAAATTGGTATGTCCTCATGCAGGCTACTTCTATCCATGACTGGATAGGACTAATATAACAATCAAAATGATGAAGTGGACTGGCTATATCATCATACTGATCATCAAGGATTACTGAATTGTAACTCATTGTATAAGAAGCAAGCTGCTCCAAATCATAAGGAACCTCTATATGTGAAGAAGATGGCTGAGACTGATATTCCGCTAACTGCATCACATCTGACTTTTCACAATACTACTCAATGTATTCATTACTGGTACCTTTGTGTGGCTCAGCATGATATGGCTCTAGATGATCATGTGAAAATTTTGAACACTCCTCTTCCATACTAATATTTTCCCAGGTATCCACACTCCCTTCTATGGATGTGTCATATATTGGAATTCCACAAATTTTTCAATAGACACTCCCCTTGCTGGACATATCATGGATGAGATTCTCAATAGGATTTTCACAAGTTAGATTATCTATGGAATTCCAATAGTCATCACTCCCATCCATGTCATATGTGGGGGACTCTTCATCCATGGCATCATGCTCCTACCTATCCATGTCCTCCTTGTTGGTATAACATCCTAAGATATAACTACCCTCCTCCTTTTCATAATAATCATCCTTCATATTTTTTGTTACTAAGATATTACAAGAAGTTAATCCTTCCAAAACTTCATCCCTAAGTGATGGACATAGATGATTATCGTCATACACATCATAAATGTCTTCATAAGTGTCAATCACTGTAATGGTTTCCTCATGAGGGATTTCTGGACAAGCATTGCAACAATCTTGAGAAAATATCAAATCTTCAATGTTTTCAGTTACGGTGAAATGAGGAGAGTATTCAACAATGTGTTCAATCATGGGTTCCTTCTGAAGCTCTTCAACATGATTGTCATGGATGTTCCCATCTTCAGAATCTTGTTGTGTAATGAGAGATACCTTATATTCTTTAAAAATCTTCTTAATTGCTTCCTTTCTTTAATAAGTACTAGGATGCTATTTGATGGGAGTATCATGGATCTCCTCTTCACTTAAATGTTCAAGAAGTGATTCCAAGTCTTCAATACTTTGTATCATGGCAAAAAGTCCATCGTATGTTTCCATGTGATACTCTATCCCAGATTGGTAGAAGGTAAATATCTTTTGAAGGAACTTTTTCAAACCATTCATACTACCCCTACCGACATGCCACTACTCTAAAAACATCCAAAGGAAGCTTGGAAATGAGGTTATACATTTACTAGGAAAGCCCTGATAGAACCAACAATAGGCCTCACCCTGAAAAGTACCAGCAAACATTTCCATCATATTGTCTTCATGAAGCACATTAGAGTCAGCCATAAACTGAAGGAAAGATTTGACATGCTAGATGGTCGAATCACCATAATTTCCATGAAATAATGGAAGCAATTTATATGCATCCCCCACACCATCACAACAATGAGGAAAACCTGGGATGTTTGAGAAATTGATAGGCTGAAAAAGTCCGGTTATCTCAGCACCATATTGCTCCCTTAATTCATCCATATCAAAATTTAATAGTATGCATTTGATATAACCATTAAGCCTTGTACTGAATAGGTGGAGCTGTCAAGTGATGAGCTTTAAAGGTTTTAATATGTTGCATGGGCTCATCTACACACAACAAAACTTCACAAGTTTATGAGATAATATGTTTTTTATCCCGTCAATGGAGTCGCCATGCGAGATTTAAAATATACATTTAAGAACTCACAAAAATTACTTTTTTATTTTCTTTGTAAAAATAAAAGCTAAAAAAAGTTAGTGGAGTCGCCAGATGAAAATTAAAGATCTACTCTAATCCATTCATCAAACAAAGCAAAAAAAAAAAAGGAAGAAAACAAAAGTCATACTCCAGGAATAAAAAGATTTATCCCCGGCAACAGCCCCAAAAAGTGTTGCCACCTTTCACACACCTGGGTTACATAGCAGAAATATTCAAGCCACTCGGTGTGTCCTTGGGGGAAAGTCTTGAGTCAAGGCTGTCACCTTGTTCTTGACTCTTCCGTTCAGAATAAATCCTAATGAAGATAAGGGGGGTATACCCTATTAAATTACTAAGGCTAATTACTTAGTATGAGGGTGTTATATTGATTAAGTTGTTTAGGAGTTTTGAAATTAACCAATGGAAACAAAAGATAACAAGATGCAAGATTTAAAGCATATAAGCACAGAATGACACTCAAGATATATATAATCAAAAGAATTAATCAAAGTAAATCACCAGTGCATTAAATGGAGTCAACAGAGAAAATAATGTTCTTGCATGTGCTTGAAAGAATGTTTTGCAAATGTCTCTTGGTAGATTTTAAATTAATGTGGAATGTGGATGAATTAAATTAGGCAAAAATGGGACTCGAGATATACCCAAGGGGTACTTGGAGTATGTCCAAAAGTGAAATTTCAGGGCTACCCACAAGGTGTTTTTGGGATGGAACGGAGTCTTAAAGACTATTGTTCATAATGCACCCACCAGGGTGTGACAGAGAACGATGCCTCGAGGTCACTTTCCAGTTGTTCCCACTCCTTTGGGTATTTTTCCACCGCTTAAAGTTTTCTCGAGGCGTTGGATTTTTGCCTGATGGTTTATCAATTTGGGAGGTGAAGACTAATTAATCTAGTCACTCAAGTGCATTTGATGCAGCTTGACTGATCGAACGAACCGTAGCCAAGTACAGAGCATACACATTGGAGTCTTTGTTATTTTTAGTAAATTTTAAAAAATGTGTTCTTATTAAAAATAAAACCCTATAGGAACCTCTTTTGGTCCAAGTGGACCTCAATCGGGGAATCAAGGAGGGGTTGATTTTATTATGATTATCAATTTTTTTTATGAAAATGGAATCAAAGATACACAACATCGATTTTCTAATTAGTCCTACCACGCATCTCTTTCCCCTCGCGGGTCAATCAAGAAGTCATGGGGTAAGTAGTATGATTAATTTTGAATTGAAAATATGGAATAGTGAAAAATATTATCAAACTATACAATCCTACATGTCAATACTAAACTAGAACAGAAAAAAGCGAAAAATGCAAAAAAAATTGAAATGGACGCAGATCCCCCCCGGGGGATGGGGAACGGGCTCAAAAGAGCCTACACAAAAAAGATTCCATTTTATTATTATTAGTTGCAATATCATCAAACTGAAATATCAAAATCCTATTCGTCCTTATACCGGATGAAACCAATATCTTGCAACTTTACCAAACTTTTAAGATTTCAGTCGAAGGGGAGACCCCTGGGGGGATTTGAACGATCCTGAGCCCACTTTTGAACAGCAGATTATATTATTTATGTTATGCATGCTAAAATAAAATGAGCATTTTAGAATTAAATATTCCCAAAATCACTTTGAAAGTACCTTTGGGAGAGCCTACTTTAAATCAAACAAAACTAAGTTAAAACTAGCTAAATTGGTGAAAAAGGAACCAATGAAAGCAAGATTTCCTTGGGATATTGGCTTGACATTTGTGACACCAATGAAATATGCAATTATTTTTGGATTTAATATTTTTAAAATAGAAAAGGAAATCTAGAGCATGAAACTTACATATTCTCTTTAAATTGCCATGTTAAACATATGATTTCCCTAAGCTAGATCTAGAATGCTTAATGATACTTTTCAGAATTGAGATCTAGACTATGAGATTTGAAATAGTAGATATTGTAATTTTTAATTTAATCTGACAGATCTAAATTATAAAAAATCTTGCAACCAAAGTAACGAGGTAAGATTTCGATTTTTATAAGGAAGAAGAGAGAGGAAGAGTGCTAGAAGCCTTGAAGATCAACCGTGGAGACTTCCAATGGAATTTTGAGGGACTGTCCCTTTGAAAGGTTTTGTACAAAGTGAGGAAGCAAAATAGATCAGCACCCTCTCCAAGTTAGGAACCTACAAATGAATCCGAAGACTTGCAAAAATACTTGTGAGATCCGGTTAATACATACACAGAGATTTCAAAATAACATGCATATAAACTTATAAAACATTTTGAATCTAGATATCTAAACATGCATCAAAGTAAAGAGATGGACAATAAAACTATTAACAAACTCCTTTCCTATCAACATTATAATAAACTTATTATCAATCTTTAGCGATGAATACAGAAACAATCAACAAATTATGAACATAGATACAGGTTACCTCAGTAAAACTTGGCAATGATCATCCACACATACAATCACATGACACTGTATTTCCTCCAAAGTTTCTCTTTATTTATAATGAACAATAACTACAGTACAATAGCACTAACACTTCAATCCCAGTTCTAACTAACTTGGAAAGGAGGAAACCATGCTTTATTTATACAAAAACATGAAACCCCATCGCAGAGGGGTTGCAAATCCTAAGGAGATAGACAACTGGAGCTGAAGGAGAGTCCATTAATTCCTGATCTGAAGTTGAACTGAGCTTCCACAAAGTCTACTGGTCAATTGGGGGGCTGAATGAGCTGACGCATCAACTTGCTGACTGAATAATCAAACAGAGAGCCTCCAGAAGATCCCACATGTGTAGCAGAGAGATAGAGAGTGCAATTCCCCATAAAGGAAGCTGAAGTTCAACTTTGGATCCAACCATATCACCTCCTTCATTCAAGGATTTGTTATATCCAGTCAATCTGGTTTCGATGAGACTTATTTCAAGAAAATCGGTTGATAATCCATTGATTTAGGATTTTGGATTTGCTCCATTACTCATCAATTTATTAATTAAAATAAACAATAATTGATTTTTTGGGGCCTTCTGACCTGAGTGATGGAAAATCACTCAAAACTAGGAAATAGTGGGTGTATAGGTTTACTAGGTGCTCTTATCTTTAAAATGAGCACCTACATGACTGAATCTAACTTCCGATCCCACTTTCATTACAAAACCAATTTTTCCAATTAAACTATTAAAAAATAGCCTATGTTTTTTAAAAATTAAAATTTAAAAAAACTTAAAAATTTAAAAAAAATTAAAAACCTAGGGGGACTTAGACATGTTCATATGACTCGACCATGATGCCTAGCATGTTTATACATTGACACATAGACTCTAATAACCTGAACAAGCCTAAATGCCTTGCTGACCACCCCAAGTTTGGAGGTATTGAGTGAAAAACTCAGAAATTATCAATCGTTTATTCAACAACCAATAATAACCAAGGGAAAAAACACCCTGGGCTGATCAGATTGACAAATAAAGTCTAATAGATCGAGTCTTTCATAGACACTATCATGCAAGAACATTTATTACAATTTCCCCATGGGATATGAACATGTGATATAGTACAACAATCACTTCCCAAAAGTAATTATGGATGTCTTCTGAACTCTGAACAAATCATCTTTCTCCGGTTCAGCAAGATTACTTGATAAAAGCCACTAAATACAACTTAAGTGGTAACATCTGGCTCCAACTATGGGACATGTGCTCGATCTGGTCATAGGCCAAGGAGAGGATACAAGAACACCAGAATCTCTAGTTTATACACCCTGTAAAAACATCTCAACTTGACAAGAAAACCTCAGTAGCACAAGATTTATATAAAAACTAAATGAACCATTAAGGTGATTTATTTAAACAAAATAAATGTAACTAACTAATGAAAAAAAAGTTTTATTATAGCTAAGTACAAAACAAAAATGAGAAAAGTAAATGCTCTTTTTCAAGGATCTTATTTTCCTACTCTAAGCATGATATAAAAAGGTTTAATCATGTAATCAAAAATCCAATGTGACCACCTAAGCATTATATTAACATAAAATATTTTTTCCTTGTCTTTGGTTACCAGCCAAAGTAAGGATACTTGATTCAAAAAATGGAAACCTGCATGATCACCCAGAATGGGTGGGCTGGATGGGAAATCGTAGGCATGAATAATGTCATTAAAAATCTTCCCAAACTGGTATGTGCTCATGCAGGCTGCTTCTATCGATGACTAGATATGACTGATCATCAAGTATTATCGAATGATAACTCATTCTATAAGCACCAAGCTGCTCCAAATCATAAGGAACCTCTATATGTGAAGAAGATGGTTGAGACTAATTTTCCGTTGACTTTATCACATCTGACTTTTCACAATATTGCTTCTCAATGTATTCATTACTGATACCTTTGTGTGGCTCTGCATGATATGACATTGGATTATCATGTGAAAATTCTGAATGCTCCTCTTCCTTACTAAGATTTTCCCAGGTATCCACACTCCCTTTTATGGATGTATCGTAGATTGGATTTCCACAAATTTTTCAATAGACACTCCCCTTGCTGGACATATCATGGATGGGATTCTCAATAGGATATTCACAAGTTGGATTATCTATGAAATTCCAATAGTCATCACTCGCATCCATGTCATATGTGGGGGACTCTTCATCCATGGCATCATGCTCCTGCCTATCCATGTCTTTGTTCTTGGTATCACATCCTAAGATATAACTACCCTCCTCATGTTCATAATAATCATCCTTCAATGTTTTGGTTTCAAATATATTACAAGAAGTTAATCCTTCCAAAGCTTCATCCCTAAGTGATTAACATAAAGGAGTATGATCATACACATCATAAACTTCTTCATAAGTGTCGATCTCTATAATGGTTTCCTCATGAGGGATTTCTGGACAAGCATTGCAACAATCTTGAGAAAATCTCAAATCTTCAATGTTTTCAGTTATGGTGACATGAGGAGAGTCTTCAACAATGTGTTCAATCATGGGTTCCTTCTGAAGCTCTTCAACATGATTGTCATGGATGTTCCCATCTTCAGAATCTTGCTGTGTAATGAGAGATACCTTATATTCTTTAAAAATCTGCTTAATTGCTTCCTTTCTTAAATAACTACTAGGATGCTCTTTGATGGGAGTATCATGGATCTCCTCTTCACGTAAATGTTCAAGAAGTGATTCGAAGTCTTGAATACTTTGTATCATGGAAAAATGGCCATCATATGTTTCCATGTGATACTCTATCCCAGATAGGTAGAAGGTAAATATCTTTCCAAGGAACTTTTTCAAACCATTCATACTACCCCTACCATCATGCCACTGATATAAAAACATCCAAAGGAAGCTTGGAAATGAGGCCATACATTTATTAGGAAGGCCTTGATAGAACCAACAACAAGCCTCACCCTGAAAAGTACTAGCAAACATTTCCATCATATTGTCTTTATGAAGCACATTGGAGTCAGCCATCAACTGAAGGAAATATTTGACATGCCATATGGCCGAATCACCATAATTTCCATGAAATACTGGAATCCATTTATATACATCCCCCACACCATCACAATAGTTATGAAAACCTGGGAGGTTTGAGAAATCGATAGGCTGAAAAGGTCTGGTTATCTGGGCACCATACTGCTCCCTTAATTCATCCATATAAAAAATTAATAGTATGCATTTGATATAACCATTAAACCTTGTACTAAATAGGTGGAGTTTTCAAGTGATGAGATTTAAAGGTCTTAATATTTCGCATGGGCTCATCTATACATAAAAAAACTTCACAAGTTTATGAGATAACAGGGTTTTTATCCCTTCAATGGAGTCGCCATGTGAGATTTAAAATATACATTTAAGAACTCTCACAATTTTTTTTTCTTTTCTTTGTAAAAATAAAAGCTGAAAAAAGTCAGTGGAGTCACCAAATGAAAATTAAAGATATACTCTAAGCCATTCATGAAAAAAATAAAAAACAAAAAGGAATAAAACAAAAGTCATACTCCGGGAATAAAAAATATTTATCCTTGACAGTGGTGCCAAAACGTGTTGACACCTTTCACACATGTAGCTTACATGGCAGAAATAGTCAAGGCACTCGGTGTGTCCTTGGGGGTAACTCTCGATTCAAGGCTGTCACCTTGTTCTTGACTCCTTCGTTTAGGCTAACTCCTAATGAAGCCAAGGGGGGTGGACCCTATTAAATTACTAAGGCTAATTACTTAGTATGATGGTGTTATATTGATTAAGTTGTTTAGGATTTTTGAAATTAACCAGTGGAAACAAAAGATAACAAGATGCAAGATTTAAATTATACAAGCACAGTAACAACACTCAATATATATATATAATCGAAATACTTGTTCAAAGTAAATCACCAGTGCCTTGAATGGCTTATGTTACACAAGGATCTCTATAATGTAGGAGATATGATTCCTCCAACTCATGGTTCCATCCTCTCCTAGAATTCATCCTTAAATAGGTGACCTAGGGATAATTTATATTTCTCACGCTATGAAGGTCCAAATGAAATTTCACAAGATGTTCCATATAGTTAACGGACTATAGTTTCTCTCGTAAAAGTAGCATACGACGAAGGGGAAATAGTGAAATGTGGAAGTTCATACAAGTTCTTTATTTCGAACAGTCCTGAAATACATCAGCTTGGGAAACTTTTCATAAGTCCCACATGCTGAATCCAATTCGTATCTAACCTATGGGGATGGAAATAAGACACACTAGTATACCTCAGGAGAAACTTTCAGACCTTGAGGAGCAAAAAATTCAAAGCTATAATAGAAAAAAGGTTAGTCACTTTTGCAGAAGAAACTAGAGAAAAACTAGGGCTTCCTATTCTAGGAACTTCCCTCAACCAATCGATTGAAGAAGAATGACCATAAAACTCTCCCTAGAAGGGAACATCTATTGACCTAAATATTTCACCTCCTGCAGATAGCAAGGTGTTCCGCTGGTTTGAATGGTTCAGATCCAGAACAAATAGATCACAGAGGATGATAACTCTCCCTAGATGCTGTAGATATCTGGAATACAAGGCTTTGATAGTTCACTTGTGTACCTACAGAAGAGTTCAACACGAAATGAATCAAATCAACTAGAATATAATCTACTAATCTATGCTAGTGACCAAGGAATCTAGCAATATATGTCTAAAATCAAACATCAACAATATATATGGGACAGAAAATAAACTTGTGTTAGAAATATGAAGAAGTTTACAACCAAGCCTTAGCATTGACATGCATCTCCATGAAACTAGCTCTTCATCCCAAAAAGCTCCAACTCTAGCGCTCTATGCTCTCTCCAAATGATCTTGGGCCAAGAATCAGTCCAATAGCATAACAATACCTTACATGTTCTCCCCGCAACCATGCCTATGAGCTCATATTTATAGGGCTTTAATGGATAGAGATGGTTGAGAAATTAGTGGGTGAGGTGGCCTCTAAGATCCTAGGATGAGGCATCTTGAGCTCAACCAACTCACATCACTAGGGATAATGAGTTGATGTCTACAGGAATAGTCTCGTCGAAGGAGGGCATGATGAGTCCCACATCGACGACACGAAACTCTGAACATAGTTTTGGAATGATGTCAATGTAGTAACCATATGACTGACTCAAAGGTACTCACACAAAGACTGTGTAGAATGCAAAGGTAAAACTTCTTCAGATTCCCTTTGAACATTAGGCGGCAAGATGAAATGACTTGGCAGCATGACTAGACAGGACAGATACACAATGCGACAGTGGACAATCCATTCTTTTGAAAGACTCAAAGGATTGGCATGACTCATGAAAGTGGATCACCACAGAGATCAGCTGAATACCCAATTGACTGCCATGATTGTGCAGACAAGTGCCATTTTCAAAGGTAATGACAAAACAACTGCCATTATTTGCAAAATGATTCCCTTTCCCATTTCCCCCATCATGATTGATGAGTGCCTCTTTTCAGTTTTACGAGTTCAAAGAGGGTAACAAACACTCGATATAGCTTGTCAAATGACAAGTCCAGTCTCATATGTTTTACGAACCTTAGAGAGGAGGGGTTCATTCCCAAAATAGGTCTCTCACTGTTTAATTTTTAACGAGTCCATTGAAAGAAAGATCGGTATCGTTCATATTTAGAGATTCTAAACGAATATAGAAGAAGACTCCACGGGGGTCCTTTTTCATATGGTTTAGTCTCTAAGTCCCGAAAAAGTATAAAATCATACCTTAGAGAACTCTCCTAGTCATGATTGGTTAGAGTGTTCCTTTCTCGTAAATAGTCCTATCCAAACCGAGAAAGAGATAACCTATTGCCAGACAGACAACTCTTCAAATACTTTAACGAGTGTGAAGAAGACAAGATCGCTCGATAATATTTCCGTATGTAGGGACCCTGAAAAACGTTTAAAGAGAACTCCATGAGGTTTATTTACACGATGTCACTTTTTACGAGCCTGGAAAGATTTGGAAACAGACTCGACTATCTTTTCATGTTTAAGTAGTTTCAAAGAAGATGTAAAAAGAAGACTCCATGACATTTCTTTGCAGAATGTCGTATTTTACGAGACTGGAAAGAAACTTGAACTGGAATCGGAACTTTGATACTAAATTTTAACGAGCATGGAAAAGTGTCATAATAAACCCTCAATGATTTTTTTCATTCTGTGAAAGTACGAAAAATTCATAAATAAACTTTCCAAAGATTTACTAAAGTCAACCTGCAGACGACTCATAAAAAAGTGTTAAATGCATCCAAAATCAATATTAAGGGATTATGACAAATAGATTTTGACTAGAACATGATTTAATATCAAAACTATACTAGGTCAAACCCAAAAATGTCTATATAAGGGAAGTAAATAGTAAAAAATCAAACATTTCACTATTTACCTCTAGCATAGAGCACTTGGAGCATTTTTTAGCCAAATCTTCCACAACTAATACCGGGAGTTCCCACTGTTTGTTTTCAGTCTCGTCAGTTGTAGGTAACAGCTAAGACCCTTATCTTTCATTTTATAGCTTCTATGTTGGGATTTGGTGGGGTTTTAGGCCTATTTGGAAAGCCTTAAAATCCAATTTGTGGGCACCTCGGCTACCCCTTGTGGGATAGGAAATACCACCCAAGAACTACGCCAAAAACATGGTGGACAGGCGGTGCCACCGCATATCTCCAATGGGGCATAGGCGGTGCCAATCGTGGATAAGTTAACACAATGATATAGGAAAAATTACTCTTTGTTTTGATTTGTAATGAATCAAGGATGATATTAATACATACCATTGTTGTTTTTGGCAGGTCTAGGCTTCCAAAATATGGTGATATTGTAGGAAAGAACACATGATGATGAGGATGCTACTGCTGAAAGGAATCCAGTTTGTATTTTTTATGTTTTATATTTTTTATGATAAGTGAAAAGACCTGTTTGTCTTCATGCAGATGTTGGAGCAGCGAGGCCTGGAGGAGCATCTCCATTAGACAGGCAAGCCAGAGCTCGCTTCGTGCCACATGGTGATGATATCACCCAGTATTTGGAGGAAAACCTAGAGAGGTTGACTCTAGACATCCCATATGTTGATATAGATGACCTCCTGACTAGATATCAGAAATCTACGGTGGGAGTACCAGGACGATTTAGTAGGCTACTACACAGGGTGGCTCAAGCAGTGATGTGCTATCACGAGCACCACTAGTGTATGAGACATGTATACTGAAAGCTGATAGCTTCAGGATTTTTGTATGATGATTTTGCCTAAAATCCTATGTGCTTCAGATGAGGTCTCGAGACCTATTTTTCTAAAACCTTTTCGTATATATATATACAGACTTTTACATGATGTTTATATGTTTCAAATGGATAAATGCATTTTCTATGATTTCTATGTGTCTTTAAATGTTTATTTACAATGTACCATGTTTTATTTAACATCATGAATGGGAAATATGCCAATCTAGAATGTAATTAGCCAATAAATCAGCAACTACATTATGTTCCCTAGGGATATGCCTATATATAATGGTTCCAAATGATCTTTCTAACAAACCTACCTTGCGGAAGAGGTGGAGGAGCACCAGGTTCCTAATGGTGTAGACATGGTTTAAATGACAAACCACAAGTTGAGAGTCCATCAAAACTACTAGATCACGGACATCCTAGGAGGCAGATTTAGTCACAAGACCAATGACTGCTTCATACTCGGTGATGTTATTAGTAGCGGGACCTAATAAAACCACTCCTGAACTGACCAAATATTTAGCCGGGGAATAGAGAACCCAAGCAGTCGAGGCTAGATTCAAGGTGTTGAGGCAAGCACCATCAGCGAAGCCGTAGAAAGCCATCTGCATGACCAAAACATGGTATAAATAGATGCAGACACTAAAAACTCAAAACCATCTTGAAAATATTGAAAGCACATTGAAAGTCAACCAATATACATATATACAAGATACCATCCAAGAAGACCTAGGCATAGTATCTTTTCAGGCGAGGTTGCCCCAAAGGGATTTCGTCATAATCAACTAAAACATAGGCTCCTTTCTCTAACACCTTTGAAATAATGAAAGGTCCATACCACATGGACTTGAACTTACCCTTTCCTAGCTTGTCATATCTCTGGTCATAATTCAAAACTAGGTCACCCTCGTTGAAAACATGAGGCTGGACGTATTTATTGTACTACACCTTGACACATTTCTTATGCACCTCATTAGCTAAGGCAGCATCTCCATGAGTCTCATCAAGGTTATTTAAGTACAAAAAGCTCGCTTCCTCTGTGGAAGTGTCTGGGAGAAGTTCGACAGCGAGTTGCAAACATGGAATCTAACATTGGATCAGCAAGACAGATTCTAGTCCATAGACAAGCTGGAATGACATGAAACTAGTAGCTATTTTCACAGAAGTCCAATAAGCCCAAAGAGCAGAAAAAAGAATAATATACCAATTGGATTTATGATCTCAACCATCCGACGAAGCATATTTTTCAAAACCTTGTTAATGGCCTCTACCTGACCATTAGCTTGTGGATAATACGGTGTAGAGTTTTCATGGCGAAAACCTAGCTTGGCACTCAATTCCTCCATCATTTGATTATGGAAATGAGATCTATGGTCAGTGACGATGGACTGCGGAACTCCGAATCTAGCTATAATATAATTGAACAAGAACAGAGCGACAGTCTTACCATATTTTGCATATGTAGGCATGGCCTCATCCCATTTTGTGAAATAATCCATAGCTACGATAATGTAACCATGCCCCCTAGGTGAATTAGGTTTACAATGCATGAATTCGATCCCCCATTTGGAAAAAGGGACAACAACAATGATGGGGTGAAGTGGAGCAGGATGGGTGTGCTTTTTGGGATAAAAATGTTGGCAAGGTAGGAATTTCTTAACAGCCTCATGGAAGTCTCTGAAGATAAAAGGCCAGAAATAGCCAATGCAAAGGATTTTCTCGGCTATAGCCATCCCAGATAAATGATCACCACATGCTCCAGAGTGGCAATCATTCAGCACGTGTTCAGCTTTTCATGAGTGAGGCATCGTCAAAGAATGGAATCAATCCCACGTCTATACAAGGTATCATTCAAGATAAGGTAGTACTTCACATGGTGATGGATGCAATGACGATCATCGCAAGATAGATGCAGCTGAAAATGTTGGGTCTGGCGATAAATCAAGAAATCTCCATACCAAGTATCAGTAGTGCTAATTAGGAACATGAATTCATCTAGAAATAATGAATCACTAGGATCATATTCTATGGTAGCACAGGGAAGGTCACATATAAGCTCGATGAAAACCAAGGATTTCTTTGATGTAGCCTTAGCAAACTCGAGATCGAACTCCTGAAGGATAACAATCCAATGGGAGTACTTTCCCCCGAGTACCTGACGAGTCAGAATGTAGTACATTGGGTTTTAGTATGCCAATACGGTGGTAGTGCGAAGCAGAATGTAGTGACAAAATTTTTGCACAACAATGACCGTGGCCAAAGATAGCTTCTCCACATGTGAATAACGAGTTTCAAAATCAATAATATTGTTACTGGCGTAGTAAATCACATGCTCCTGACCGTGAAGATTGTCCTGCACTAAAACCATGGCAATGGTAGTAGCGGAGGTAGCAATATACAAGAGAAAATCCTTTGAATAATCTAGGGGGTGTATCACGGGTGAATGAGTCAGAGCGTGCTTACGACTATCAAAGGCGCGTTGGTCCTGGTCATCCCAAAAGAATGGAGTGTTCTTCTTGAGGAGACGCATATAACCGTGCATTTTCTCAGTGAAATTGCACATGAAACGGCATAGAAATTTTTCCTTCCCCTGCAAACTTTGGAGTTCAAGGATGTTGGTTGGGGCTGGTAGATTAATGATGGTGGAAATATTCAAAGGATCGATCCGGATGCCATCTTTGGATACCATAATTCCAAGTAGACGTCCCGTCTCAACACAAAAAACCCATTTATGTGGATTGAGCCGTATATTATAATTACGACATCTCAGTATTATGTCTCTAAGATGACCAAGATGGTCCTCCCATTACTGTGAATGAGCAGGGAGATCGTCAAGGTACAGTTAAACAATATGTTTAATGTCACGAAACGCATAGGACATCGCACACTAGAATGTGGCTCCAGCATTTTTCAGGGCAAAAGGTAACTTCTTATATGGAAAGGTTCCCCATGGGAAAATGAATGTCATCTTATGTTGATTGGTGGGCAATATCTCAATCTTGTTGTAGCCAAAGAAGTCATCCATGAATGAAAATATGACACTTCCAGCACAGTTGTCAATAATCTGATCGATGTGTGGGGTAGGAAAGTTGTCCTTGGGACAAGCTTTATTTAAATCTCTAAAGTTGATGCAGACTCTAATGGTGCCCTGCTTTTTATTGACAGGGACAACGTTCGATACCCATTCTGTCAGAGGTACATGATAAATAAAACTAGCTTTCAGAAGTTACTCAATCTCCACTTTAATAGTTGCGGCATTCCTAGGATGGACTTGCCTAAGTTTTTTCCTGAACATTTTAGATGTGGGATAAATTTTAATCTCCTTGACCACAATCAAAGGTTCAATCCCCGGCATCTCTTCATAGGACCAAGCAAAAATATCACGAAATTCCTTAAAAAGTTCCTTATATGCTTCAGATTCATCTATGGAGCAGTTCTGCCCAACATGAACCTGCTCAATTATATCAGGCTTGGTTGATATGTCAATTGGGTTCATCTGATATGTCAAGGGGCTTGGCTGATATTTTCTGGGCTTTATACATCCCATAAAATCTTAAGAGCGGGTTATTTCTAGCCGTCGATCTTTAAATATTGTGTTGATGCGGTCAAGAGGTGCTACCCTTTCCAAGTGTTTGCACGTAATATGCGCTCGAAACCTGCCCTGTTACATCTCATCATCACCGCTGGTCCCTTAACTAAGTGAGGGCTTGAATTTATGGATTGCAACCCAAATTCAGCTGGGGGGCATCATCATATCATAGTGGCTGTTGATTACTTCATGAAATGGGCTAAGGCTATGCCTATAATTAAATTTGATAGTGAGACAGCCGCGCACTTCATATTCAACGAGATTATTACTCGGTTCAGGATTTTGAGAGAGCTTGTCACTGACAATGGCTCGCACTTTTAGAATCATATGATGGAAGAGTTGGCATCAAAGTTAGGGTACAAACAAGAGCATTCCTCCTCTTACTACCCTCAAGTGAATGGACAGGTAGAAGCAGTGAACAAGTCACTCAAATCCATTCTGCAGTGAACCATCACACAAAGCAAGAACAATTGGCACATCATGTTATATCCTGCTTTTTGGGTGTATAGAATCACTGTTAAGACTACCATGGGTTTTTCTCCATATCAACTTGTACATGGAGTGGAGTCAGTATTGTTAACCCAAAAATCCCCCACACAGCTCTCAATGTCCTACACCACCCAAGGACACCACCTCACAACACTCATTTCACTCCATAAGAGCTTCCATGACCTTCCATTTGACCCCCACACCTCCAAAAGATCCCAAGGATGATGAAAAGGGCTAAAAACCACAAAAAAGAGCCCAAAATAGACCCCCAAAATCTAAAGCCCTAAAAAAGGGGCTAAAACCCTGAAGGTGCTAAAGTTAGGGTGGAAGGGGATAAAGGCCCAAAAAAGGGGCTAAAGCCTTAACCAAGGGCTTAAAACCCTAAAATCCCTTGGAAAAACCATAAAAGGAGGGTGGGGGGTCACTCTCAAAACATTCCTCCCTTGCATACTGTTTTGCTTCCCAAGTGGATGCCTTGAGACCATTTTCCTCTCAAGCCACCCACACTCCATCTCATCCATCTTCCCTTTGAGCCATTGCTCCCCCATTGCCAAGAGAAATGTGCTTCTCCAAGCTAGGGCATGGTGGCCCATTTCTACCAAGAGGTATACTTTTTGCTTTATTTTGTTTATTTGAGTTTTTCTAACATCTAGTTGCTTCCAGGTTTATGGCCTAACTTGTTCTTCTAGGTATCCATTGTTGTATGCAGGGTCTCGGAGGTCTTTAACCCATAACCTTGTGTGCAGAGGGGTTCCATCTTTGCTTTTATTTCCGTTTAGTTTCATTCCCACTTTTCTTTTCTGTATTTCCACATAGGAACCTACCCTTTCATCCTATAGATGAAAGGGAGCCATTCCTGCCTTGTAGCAAGGAGAAATCCTTGCTACAGAACTGGCAACTTTGTTGGGTCGATCCCACAGGATCCCTGGGCCAAACTTTCTATTCTCAAGTTTTTAAAATTTTTGCCCTAGTTTTTCAAAAATTTCTTGTTAAATCCATGTTAGATTCTTGTTTATTTAAATTTCTAGTTATTTATGAGCCTCCTCAAAGCCAATCCAACCCCATTTGGCCACAATACTAGTTACTGTTGGCCATTCATGGTTTGCAAATCACTCAACTGTGCAAAAAGGCCGAACCGAATTTCTGAAAATTCACCTGTGTTCGGGCTCATTTTCTGCCCAAACAATTGAGCCATTTGCAAATTTTCCCATAAATGGGTGTAAAAGGGCCCATTTCTGAAGTGGGTTTTCAACTGTTTGAGGTAATTCCTCATGGTTTGATCAGAATCCAATTCGCAAAAATGGGACTTTTACAGGTGCGTGACCCTTTTTTGGGCTTTTTAATTACAGTTTATGTTTTTATTTTCTACATTTTATTTCATGAACAATGTGTAAATGTTAATTAAATCATTATGGCTTAATAAAATTAACCTAGTCTAACTAAAATCAACGATCTTGCTGACCCCTTCCTCCTCTACCCAGTCATCACCCTCCGGGGTATTCTGGGATACGACAAGGGACAACTCGTATAGATCTAGGCACTCCATGGCATTTTTCCAAAACCACTAAAACTAGGTGACCTGAAAGGTACGGTGGGTAGAGAAGGAGGGCTTCTCATGGTGCTAAGCGTCCTCCCTGCTTGACCAACCTAGCACTTGGGAGGTGACCTGAGGATCTACATATGGGCTTAGTCCCATTGTGTTGGGAGCCCAGCACCTTCTCTTGGTTGAAGAAGAATACCACTGAGAGGTAGACACTTAGTTAGGACAACAATTCAGGGTTAATCACCGTATTTTCTTACAAGTTTCTATTTACATTTTTGCAAACCAAATACTAGAACAAGCAAGAAAACCAACACACCATACCACATAATTAACCCAACTCAATTCATGACGTTGAGTGAGCCTTAAAAGTTACCAAATTTACACTAAATTCAACCAACTTTGTATTCTTTGAGGACGTAAGTCCCTGACTGCTACAACTATGGGAAGTACTTGGGATTTTCCCAGAAACTCATTGTGAAGAGTACCATGGGAACCCTAAAGTAGCTGGTCGTTGAGAGGAATTGCCAAGCGAAACCGACAATGACCTCTTCCGATTGTGTAGAGTTACCCATGAGGAACAAACCAAGCACTGTCTTCTAACAGTCTTGGTGGCTAAGAGACCACCTTCAGCTAGTAGGAAGCCATTGAAACCGGGGTCCAAATTTTATACCCACCAGTTTCATACACACAAGCCAACAAAATTGATCTGCCACGATCTTCCTCACGCCTAAGAGGCGAACCACCACCGTTTGGAACACTCAGTCGACACCATCGTAGCTGTTCTTAGTGATCTCCCACACCATCAGAGGGTTATACAGCCTCTGATTCTAATTCAGACCCATATCAGTCTGAACCAGACCTCCACACCGCACCATCTAGCCCCATGGCTACTGAAAATTCGGATCCATTTTTCGGTCTAACCTTAGCAAGTGGACCCATGTCCACATCACAACCAGACACCCACAATGTGGCAAGCAGCCCAAGCATAGTCATGCATACTATCATTACCCAATTACCACCACCCATAGTGACCAGCCAAGCTAGTCCAATGGCCACACATGGGGGCAGTGGCCCCATCCACACACATTGTCCCACCTACCATGCAGGGGGGCAGTGCACCAACCACCCACATTGCCCCTACTACCATACACGGGGGCAATGCCCCTACCACCTACACCTTCCCACCCACAACACTTGGGGGCATTGGCCCATCCGCCATGGTGCCACCACAAGCACCCCCAGCTGTGCAGATGCATTATGCACCTGCAAACCCCATCCCCATTGCAGCCCCATCCCACATCAATTTGGGTTCAAATATGCCATTCATGGCTAGTTTGAACTTGCCTAACTTGGCAAGATTGACGAATGACCCCATCCGTCACAAAGATTTTTGGCCACCCATGCCAACTAAGCTACCTTCAGATATCCCAAAGTTTGAAGAAAAAGCCAGGGAATGTCCCCAAAATCATATAAGGACATTCCATCTATGGTGCTCGTCCAATAGCATCGTAGAAGACTCCATTAGACTAAGGCTGTTCCAATGCACCCTTACAGGTGCCACGTCCAAATGGTACATTGAGTTTCCACAAGCCATGTAACCCGACTTTAACTCCCCAGCCTTCATGCCCCTATAGTATTTCCAGCTCTTGGTCAGATATGACAAGGGGGTAGAGATCCTGCTATCCTGTCGTCAAAACACTGCCACTCAGATCACTGATCATATCCATGAGTGGCAGTGATGCCGCAGCTTGTGGAAGATCCAACTTGATGACAGGATATTCTTAGATTGGTTCCTCAAGACTTTGCTCCCGCCCATCACAAAGGACGTCGCATCTGAATGTCCCCAATCTGGAGAAGAGGCCATATTGAAGGCCCAACAATTTGACCTCATCTATGCCCAGTCGGGATACTTGTATACTATCATCCCAGACACTCCCCATCCAAGTACCTCTTACCACGATGCACTAGGGGAATCCTATGCAGCAGATGGAATTATAAGGTCAGTCTCTCAACAACCACCGCCTCGACTGACACCACCTGCCGTTGCACCACAACCAAGCAACACTACTAATGTTGCTTACCAAAACCAAGCTTCGGACTATGCTAGAATGATGTCTCAGTCTGGAGTGACAACTTCCTATGCACAACCTGTGCCACCGCAGCAGGCTCAAGCTATGGCTTGGCCAGCATAGCAGTATGTGGGGAAAATGCCTACATTCATGGCACCGCCACCGCCACAAATATACTATGCACCACCAGTGCAACAAGTTCAATCCCCCGCCTTCACTCCACCCGCTCCACCCACCCCACCCGATCTGTTGGGACAATTGTTTGCACAGCAAAACCGTCCCAACCAGCCTGCCCCCAACAATCAACAAGGGCAAGCTAGAAATAACCAACCTCGCAACCAGGGAAACAACCAACCACAAGGAGGCGCTCAAAAACCAAATCCTCCCAACAATGCCACAGCAAACCAGCCATCCAAGAATCCCCCACAACAAAATGCACAAAGGCGCAATGCCCCATTGCACACAAACCAACCATGCACACTCTATGAGGTCTATGGGCACTATACATTCGAGTGTCCCCTTATGGGCCACGTGAAGCAGACCATTCGAAATGAGGCCCAACAAGCTGCCAATGCTACAAACCAAGCACAACCCAACCCAAAACCACAAGGACCTCCTCCCATGGTGCTTTAAAACCCACTATTAGTCAAAGGGTTGGTGGCAACCACCACTTCTCCCCAAGCCACTCCCAATGCTCTGAGGGCACCACCCATGGGCGAAACAGGTGTCCACCACCTAATGACCATGACCACTGAAGAGGTCAACTTACAGACTAGATGAAACCAATATGGTACCACTACTAAACGTGTTGACTCATCAGTAGAATATACATCTAAGACAACCAACCTACCTCTCCAGTTACCCCCATTCCCATGCCCCCCCATACGTAGAATCCCCAATAATGCCATAGCTAGAGTTGCAGTCAACTATAGCGTAGTGGATGATTTGGCCCAAACGCCAACCGCCATGTCCACTCTTGAGGTACTTAAAATGTGCCCAATGCAGCGAAAATCCCTACTAGCCACTCTTAGGGTAGTAGACCCCTCTGATTCCAAGCTGATCACCTTTGACATAGAAAACGAAGAACCACGCATGCCCTCAACTATCGCCTTCCAAATATCGGTATCCATATGGAACTTGGTTGTGCACTGATGCATAGTGGATGAGGGGCCATCCATGTGCGTCATGTCTACCTTGGTGTCGTAGAAAATTGGATCACCAATTCTGCAACCATCTTCCATGACTCTGTGGGCTTATGATGGACACTCCACTAAAGCCCAAGGAATCCTCCCTCATGTCCCCATCACGTTAGCCAGGAAGACAGTCATGATTGACATTGAGGTCGTCAACGCTCAACTGGATTACAACCTCCTCCTTGGGAGGAGTTACATGTATGCCATGCAAGCAGTCGTGTCAACTGTCTTCTGCCTCATGATGTTCCCCCATGAAGGGAATATTGTGATGGTTGACCAGCTCACCTACCATGATCCGCAAGGGTTAACAACACCTGCCAACGTTGTCCTTACCATCACCACCATTGAGCCGCAAGGGACGACCGCACATGCGAATGTCATTCCCGTAACTAACACCATGGTTGAAAACACACCAGCTTCCCCACCATTGAATGTGGGCCCTGGGTTGTTTACCAATCCCATCGTGATGGATCCTTTTTCATTGATGTCACCACCTCTAACACAAAAGCAAACTACGGACTTGTGCATGGTCTCATCAAGTACCGCTGCACCCAAACAACAATCGTAGCTGCATCCCCAACCACAACCACAATGCCAACAGTAGCCGCAGCATCACCCAGAGCAGTATCATTATGCACAGTCGCAACCACAACCTCACCCCCACATGCAACCAGCTAGGAGTTATGTGGGCTCATCTCCGGTCCATACAATTCCCTTCCTCTTCCCCCCACCTAGTATCATGAAAAATCCAACCATGGCCACCTTGAGCCTACCCAACTTTACGTTAGGTATCCCGGTGTGGTACCTAGATCCACCAGCTCAACCACCAATGCCCGAAGTTGTGCTAAATCCGGTGCAACCTATCGCAGTTGACTCTCACCCCCCACCACCGCACCCGCATCTGCACCACCCCAACCCAAAGCCACCGCAGAACCACGACAATTTCCACCTTGTGCAGTCTATGAACAATAGGGCCATCCAACTCAGGATTGCCCTAAAATCCCAGTGATCTGTGCGCATCTGGACACCATGGACACAAACGAAAACATCCCCGTGGTTGAAATCCCAACCGCGCCAGTAGTAAAGAACAAGGCATTGAGGACAAACCATGCTTGCACCCTTTGCGACTTGTATGGGCATTACTCCCACCATTGCCAAGACCTCCATGAATTTCGAATGGATCTTGCTAACCTCTGTCACCATTCCCTTGAGTCTGAGATCACCTTGATCAAAGAAGTTCACCCCCCACCACCTTCTTCAGACACCATGTCCATCTACATGATGTCCAGTTCTACAGACCCTCTTGTCTCCACCATCATTGACGGTCCATCAGACCTTTCTCTTTCGTTGTTTCCCCAGCCACCACCGCAACCTCAGTTGTAACCTCAACCTCATTTACCAGGGAAATAGTGGGGTTCATTCCCGATCAACATGATCATTTTCCTTTTTGTTTTCCTACCATCTGAGATCATGAGTAAGTCTATCTTGGAAACCCACAATCTACAGGATTTCACACTGGGAGATCTTGTGTAGTACCTTAAACCAAGTACCCTACCTCTGAGGCCCCAAGATGTGTTGACTCATGTCCATCCAATTGAGATGATGTTGCACCTACCTCTAGGTCCATCAAAGACTCCTCTCATCTCCAGTCCTGCCCCTCTTCCTCCAACAGAGATTGGGGGCAAGGCCACCAAAACCACAACCAATACCATTTACATGATCTCTAGCACCAGTTGCCCTTCTGTCTTGTCGGCTGTGGAAGATCCACCTGATCTATCCCGACACCACTTACATGATGATGGAGAGATTTGTAATACCACCTCTAGTTTTACCCCATCCCCTTAAACCATAGTATGGAATCGATTCTTCCCATAAAAGACCAGATTCCATCACCCCTCCTTGCCAATGACCTTCATATTGGCAAGGGGGCATACCTCTTCAGTGACTTTGATGGACAACTCTTGGAGAACCCCCGCAACAGGCTCTACCTCAAGAGATTTTATGCTTAACATCACCAATGAGTCACTTCATTTTTTTTTCTTGTTTTTCAATGTTTTTTACCACAAGTCAAAGGCAGTACCATCAGCTGCTAGTTCAAAGTCACCCGGAACCGGTTTGAGAGACCTCTCACACCTCCAGGATCTAATATCTTAATGAGACCATCGTCTCATGTTTAACTAATCAATTTTGGGACCATTTCCCACAAGTCACCTTGACTCACGATCCATGACATAATGATGCAAGTGTCTACGGACCGGTACTCATATCACACTGCCCAATCGAAACTCATGCGAGCGATCGAGCCACCGCCCGTTAAGGATTGTACTATATTTTACTTGTATTTTTCACCGCACCTTTTGTGCACATATTTGGACCATCTTCCATAGAATCCTTTGTTTTTATTCCATATATTTGACATAGAAGTGTTCTCAGGCCGCTGCCCAATTAGGAATGTAATTTTAGCTTTTACTTTGTATTTTTCGCATATAATTGTCTTTTCGGTTTACTGCACCTTACGCAGACCTCTAGACCACTGTCCACAAAATAATTTCTTTTCTTGCACTTATTTGGCATATAAATTCCTCCATACTTGTACTCACATCGCATGTGGTCAAGTCCATCCACATTAATACACACACACGCTCTCCTGACCTCTATATGAGAGCCACCTCGGTTTGCATGCCTCTGCTGCACCGTCTCGCAGGCCTCTACCGTGACCAATACCACGCATGTATTGGTATGTTTGAGAGTCTTCTGCTCCATCCATTCTGCACAGATGACCTTTGGATCTCTGTACCAGTCGTGCCACCGCAGTCGGTTGACCGCAATGGAGTTTCATTTAATCTCTTTTCTGACTGCTTAAAACAATGACAAGATCGCCGAGTGTATCTGCTTCCTTTCCCGCTCACTAAAGTATAGGAAAGGGCGTCTACATCATCTAGTTTAACTCCTTTTGTGGACCATGTAGACCATTTCATGAAAAGGACCTCCTTGGCAGACTCAAGCCAAGACCGTTCCCCTCTACATACTTTGTGCTTTCTTGGGCAGAGTGGTCGCACTCTATGAAAAAGTTCACCACTGGTTGTCTTTAAGCTCTTTTCCAACCGTTTCAGCAAGAAAAGATCGCTGAGCAAACTTGGTTTCTTTCATGCTTGTAAAAGTATGTGAATGACCATCTAGTCAGTATAGGTTTAACCTTTTCCGGCCTGATTGGACTACCAACGATAAATAAGTTTCTCATCCCCTCCGGGATGGGTGAGCTCTCCTATGTATACTTTTATCCTTTTTTGGGAATAGGAGACTAACAATGAAAAATAGCCCCCACTAGAGTCTTCTTCGTGCTTTCAGACTCTCTAAAATTGAAAGCACCATCGAGCATTTACCTTCTCGGGCTCACCAAAAATACACGAGATCGTACCACAATGGTGTCCCAAGACACCACCCCATAGAAAATAGTTTGGCAGAATCCCCACATTGGGTCACCTTTGTTCAAATTACTCTGCAACATGTCTTCCTTGGATCCCATCGGTATCAAAAGTGTCCACCTCCTCCAAGTATTTCCCATCTGTAGCAACATTCCTAGTATTATAGCTATTATCCCATTCCTTTGAGTAAGTTTCATTTGCTACCTGATCCGCCCTGCTGTCATACTCTAAACAAAGGAAGTTTGAGCCCCCCTCCCCTTCCCCCCCAATTCAGTGAGTCAATCTGTAGATTGCTTCACACCTTCCGGTTATCACTCATGCCCGTGGTCAAGGAAACAACATTGCCTTGACCAGGGGCAGGTCTCCCTCTATCGATGCCAACACACATATTCTAGAGGATAGACCTGGAGGTACCGATACCTTGGTTTAATTAACATCATTGATGAGTTCCTTGGACCACTTGAGAGGAGTCCTCAGTTCCTCTCGGGATGGTTTTTTCTCATGTGCTCGACTTCAACTCCATCATCACACCGTTGAGATTCGTAAAGGGTTCCTTCCACACAGTACTCAGTCGAAGACCCCGGATGTCACCCAACTCTAACACATCGGTGATTCCACTCGAGGGACCTAAATAGGTTATGTCCCTTGTGATTTTCGGCTTGCATTGGAGATAGTGTTCAGAAGCCCCAGCAGTGCTCCGGTATACCTTTATGATTGATACAACATACTTGTACCGCAGAGACTCTAACTCTTAAACATCGAGTCCATACATCTATGTACCATTCCAGATCCAACAGACCATCAGTCATAAAGATATAGCATTCCATGAGAATGCCATGGGTCCAATGTACCAGATCAGTATTGGATTCAGCCTCATATAGAGGCAACCAGCATTGTAACATCAGTTATATATGATCGGCTCTTGTATTTTAGAGCATAGATCAAATGATTCTTTCAACATTGTCATGAGCATGGGAATGCCCGCCTCATCCATATACATGTCACACATTTATTGTATCTCACCCATTGATGGGAACCAAATTAATACAAAACCAAAAGCCACCATGCCCCAGCCCCAGAAGCACCACCTCTCGATCGCAAATCATATGATGTCCGTCGACCATACATTGAGCTCCTACCCTCACACATCAGGGGGCAATCTGTTAACCCAAAAATCCCCCACACAGCTCTCAATGGCCTACACCACCCAAGGACACCACCTCACAACACTCATTTCACTCCATAACACCTTCCGTGACCTTTCATTTGACCCCCACACTTGCAAAAGAGACCAAGGATGAAGAAAAGGGCTAAAAGCCCCAAAAAAGAGCCCAAAATAGATCCCCGGGAGCTAAATCTCTAAAAAAGGGGCTAAAGGCCCAAAAAATGGGCTAAATCCTTGACCAAGGGCTTAAAACCCTAAAATCCATTGGAAAAACTATAAAAGGAGGGTGGGGGGGTCAATCTCAAAACATTCCTCCCTTGCATACTGTTATGCTACCCAAGTGGATGCCTTGAGACCATTTTCCTCTCAAGCCACCCACACTACCTCTCATCCATCTTTCCTTTGAGCCATAGCTCCCCCATTGCCAAGAGAGAGGTGCTTCTCCAAGATAGGGCATGGTGGCCCATTTCCACCAAGAGGTATAATTTTTGTTTTATTTTGTTTATTTAAGTTTTTCTAACATCTAGTTGCTTGTAGGTTTATGGCCTAACATGTTATTGCAGGTCTTTAACCCATAAGCTTGTGTGCAGAGGGGTTCCATCTTTGCTTTTTATTTCTGTCTAGTTCATTCCCGCTTTTCTTTTCTATATTTCCACACAGGAACCTACCTTTCCATCCTATAGATGAAAGGGAGCCATTCTTTCCCTGTAGCAGGGAGAAATCCCTGCTATAGGTATTGTCAGTTGAATGCAAGATTCCTTCTTTGAAGCTATCCGTAGAACTCTTACCAGACACTTCACCATTGGAGGAGCATTTGGTCCACCTTGAGCAACTTGATGAGAAGCGTCGGGATGCCTTGGTGGCTCTAGAAGTAAATAAATGCCGCATAAAGGTCCAATATGATAAGTCTGTCCGTCCAAGGTGGTTTAGTGAGGGAGACTTGGTCCTTTTATGGGATCAACCAAAAGAACCCTTGGGGGTAGGAAATTTTAACCCCATGTGGCGTGGTCCTTATGTTGTTAAACATGTGTTAGAGAAGAGCGCTTATGAGTTAGTGGACTATGAGGGAACAACCTTGGCGGAGCCTAGAAATGGGCTGTATCTTAAGAAGTACTATGCATGATTTTCAGCCAAGGCTGGTTATTGTATATTATTGTACAGTTTTGCATAGTTAGGTATTTTTCTTATAGTGATCGGGTTTGTGATTAGTTTCCGTTTCTTTTGGCAGATGTCACTGGAATCTTCCACCTACATAGGATTCACAGATGGTGCGAGCCATCACACTCAACACTCAGCGTCTGCTACTTGGGTGATTTATACTCCTATGGGTTACATACTATCTTCAGGAGGGGTATGTTTACGGCCATCTTCAAACAATGTTGCTCAATATAGTGTCCTTATTGAGCTTCTACGGGACGCCATTTCACATGGCGTTCTCTCTCTTGAGGTACGTCTTGATTCGGAGTTAGTAGTGTCACAGCTTAATGGTTTGTACCATGTTAGAGATCCGACGTTATTAAGAATATTCCTACATGTGAGATTATTAGAACGACAATTTGACAATATAACATACATACATATTCCAAGAATTAATAATCAAGTTGCTGACTCATATGCTAAATACGTGTTAGATTGGCATTTGTTTCATACACAGTAAATTCATCACAAACACAAATTTGTACACATGTAAATAAACAAACCAATCATCATAAAAAATTTATAAACATCCAAAATGTGGTAATACATAGTGTCATGACAAAAATGGGGCTCTCGAGCAACCAAAATATAATACATGGTAATACAAAATGTTTAACTCCCAGGTATCTAAGCCTGTGGAGGAGGAGGGGGGTTGTGATCGTGGAAGTTCACTATGGCTCTAGCTAGCCATCGGAATAGTCACACCCATGCTCGTGGTACACCCACCACCTAGTGCTGCATAGCCTCAGGCAAGTCCTCGACTTGCACCATGGGAACTCTGTGTGTCAGCCTCACAAAGTTGGTATGAATTCTCTCGAGCATCCGCTCCGCATCCACACTCGTGATATCATCTCCTCTTCCCCTTTGTCTATGATGAGGGAAGCCTTCAGGCCACCATGGTCCCACATATGCATGCATATGGTACATGTCACTATGTATTGTCACCCAAAAACATGTCTTTTGATTCCATGTAATTAGAAAACACACAAAAATTAAATAACTCAAAAATTTAAAGGGAGGGTTGATATTCGTTACCTGTCACCATATGTCGATCCTAGTGGTAGCGGCATGTCCAAGTACCCCCAGAGATATATCCCTGCATAGGGGTATTCATTGATGGTAAATTTCTGTCATTGCCACCATGGAAAGGACTCAGTTGGATAGGGGTTGGACACCCTACCTCCCCCAAGTCTGCGCATCGCATCCACCCAACGTTGTTGGGCCGGATCTCGAACCCCGTGTAGAGGAACATCAACTCTGGGGCTCAATCCTAGAACACTCTCGAAGAAAAACATGCTTAGTATGCTGATAAAACTAAAGTTTCAGACTTTTCCCATCTTACACTCACTAGGCTGATGTTTCATGTTGCTCAGTAGTGTAGTGCTCCAGTCATATACTGTGGGTCTCATGCACTCCACTACATAGAACATCAAAGGCCATGAGTCCTGGTGGAGTGAAGCAAAGCCTGCTATTCTACCCTGTGTCAGTAGGATGGCCTTTAGGCCCAACACCTGTATAGATTTGGTTGGGATCTGACTCCCCACCTTCTCCTTGTCTGAATATTAGTACACCACAATGTACTCATCTATAGTCAGGCCACCTTCAGGCCCGCAAGAATGTAGGTTCACTACATCCCCCCGTCAAGAAAGTCCAGTAATAAAGTATATGTCCTCCACCTCTATGGTGAGGGACATCCCATCTATCTGGAATGACTCAGAGTCTGGATCCTAGTAATCCATCAACATATGCAATAGTCTTGGTTTGGCCGTCAAGCCACCAAGACACCAAAATTTGTAGAGCCCACATGCACGTAGCGCTTGTTGAGCCATTAGATCAGGCCTTACTGCCTCCTCTATATCACCATGTTGACATTCTCTCCATTCTAGGACCATCCTGCAAAAAAATTGCAATTTTTCCCATTAGAATACTTAAAAAACCTCATGTACGGCCGCATACGGGACTGTTTTCCAAATAGCCGCGTATGTACATGACTATGAGTGCATTTTCTGCATATATCCATCCCTATACATGGAAAAATCCTCGGTTTTTGCATGGGCTGTAAGGCCTTTTTTGGATTGGCCTAGAAATCCCAAATGACCATGGAATTTGATAAAAATTGCATTAAAATGGAATAGAAGAGCATGGGTAAGTACCAAGAAGAAATGGTAGTGAATTTCGCTGACTGGATCTCCTGGAATTCGCTGTTGAAAATCTGAGCTCAATTGGGTAAAAATTTAAAATGTTTTATAATGTTTTCAATTTTTCACTATTTATAGAATTTTTTCAAAGTTTTGAAATTTTTTACCCCGTTTCCTATAATTTAGACCATTTCTAATCATTTTGGACCATTTTTGACATAATTTATGATGTAGGAGACCGTTTTGAGTGTCGTTTCAGTCATTGGATTGACCCGTTCATGTCGATCTCAGGTATCATGTCTAAACTGGCATATAGGTTAGGTTTCATCACTATTTTCATTTTGCATGACCTTATGACCATTTCATCATAGCCTTAGATACAAACCCACTCTATTATGTCATGGAACCTTCTTGTTGTTTTAGAAGTTGCATGGTAGGAGTGGTAGAGCTTGAACTTACATGGGTACCCTAGTTAGTGCCTTATTTGCATTTGGTGCCCATGCTGACATTTTGTCCCTTAGGGTGTGGGATTCCATTGTATAGTATTGCAATGACATTTTGCAAGAGCCTCATACTCCTCTTGATCTTTTGCTGGCCTGTTTCCCTTAGGACTCCCTTATGTCAAGTTGTAATTGCATTATCACGAGCTTTGCCTGCCTTATTGAGATTTATGCCAGCTTCCCTGACATTGTGTTTCAGCCATATAGCCCGAGATTGTCTCCTGTCTAGCCATGCTGAGCCATTTTATATATCCTTTGCAGCTTGATTCCCTTTTTACCGGGAGGGGATTTTCCCCCGAGTGTCGCTATCCTATACATGTATCCTTGCATTGAGCATAGGTATGTTCCACTGCTTGGAATTATTTTATTTTCCTCTATGACACTCGTCTCCTCCTAGTCTATAACTATAAAGAAGTTTTATTCTTTTTCAAGCTTTTTAAATATTTGAAAAAGTCCAAAAAATCAAAAAATCAAAAATCTGGACAGGGAAAGATGTTATCTTTGGCAGCTGTTGAGTCGTGTCGCCTTCGAACAGAACACTGTATATCACATCCATTGGTTGGGTTTGTAGTTTGACTTTAGGAGTTGTACTCACTTATCTGAGTTTATCTCCACTGACTAGCTAAGCTTCCCGCCCCCATGGAGCGTCTGCCGATGCCTCCTGTGTCGCATAGATGTCCCAATTTTTTTATATCGAGTCTATGCTGCCTCTATTCAGTCACCATTAGCCACTATGCTCTTGTTCAAAGGAAGTTGAAACGTGAGTTAGCCATTCCTTAGTTATCTTGACTTTGCATGTCAGCCATCCCTGGTACAGTTACTAGTTCGTGCACCTTATGATCGAGTCCTTCCACATCATACAACTTTGCTAAGTACCTCGTGTTGGATGATGGGGGATGCATTAATGCCCTCCTTCCAGTGGATTTCATCCCATCGACTTCAGATCATTTATTCTGGGATTGGAATCTAGAGTCATTTTTGAGTGCCTTGAGACTTGTAGTCATCAGTGGTAGGTTCTCTCACCATCAACAATATTTGGGAATACATCAATGTCCCTTGATCGATGGATCCTCTCAAGTATTCGACCTCAACACATTTATTCACACTTGTTAGTTTTCACTCTAGTACCTTGATTCCCATTTTCATTATCGGTGGGTGATCTCGCGTCTGTTAATGGTATACATCAATGACTGGTAATCAGACAATGGACTACTATGTTCAACCTCGACACCTCTATTCACATAGTAGGACATGTACTTGTAGCGGTTTGTGTAGAAGACCTTCCATATTGGTGACATCTCTTATATGCTACCTCCTTGATTGTTCTAGTGTTCATGAGATTTCAGCTCTCGTGACTTGATTCCAGTATATGTCAGACATTTCCAGCCATTATGGAGATCTTGATCCATTATATATATTTATCCATCATGGAGATCATGGTCCTTTGTATATATTCATCATGGAGATTCTGATCTATGTATATTGTACGTAGGGATGACCACTTATGTGATATCTTGTATCATGCCTATTCATGGCCATTGTATTCTTATGTATCCGAGACTACTGTATGTATGTGCAGTTATGTGCAAAGTTGTATCATTGTACTATGTTGATTGGGTGGCTGGTCTTCCATTTAGGATCTTTCATCACTCCACTTCTGGGATGGAATTATAATGTATTTTGGCCATTGTATGACCCCTCTGACCTCACACATTAGGGGGCATCTGTTATAGCTTATTTGACCAATCCAAGTGAATCATACTTGTATGGCCTTCCCATGTCCCCCTACAAACTCCTTAGACCCCTTGGACCATTTTTTGTCCTTTGATGTTTCCTTGACCATCCTTGAAAACATGTGAAAATTAATACACACAACTTTTAAACCCATAATCGCGTATATACGCAGGTTTGACCCCTAAAACCACGTACATCGAGATGTGTGCATAATCCAAATCCTTTTGGAGTTTTCCTTGACATAGATCTGACTCACTTGACTTATGGCCTTCCCTATGCCTTGAGATCACTTAGATTTGACCTTTCATTACCCCTTTTAAAAGCTATATAAGGAACTCTTTGGTACATTGAAGGCATATGAGAGAATTGAGAGCAAAGAAACTATAGTCCATTATTGCCAGAACTTGTGCTTCAGTCTGCATCCCTTTGTCCCTTGGAGCACTTTTGCGTTCTTCCCAAGCTTTCCTTTTGCTTGTGAGCTTGCTATCGAGAGATGGAGGATTGAGGTGGTGGAGGCCCAAGTGGGGGATTAAGTTTCTCCGATTCACAGGTGTGCCAACAGAGGTTGTATCCATTGTAATCTCTGATTTTATATTAATAGAAATATCTTTTCCCATCCAATAATGTATGTTTGAATGAATATTTTATCCATGGATGTTTTCAAATGCTTATACATTGTTGATTATATATGCTAGAATAGATCTAACACCAACATATATAGTATGCTTGTCTTGTTTACTTGTTGTTGAGGAAGTGATTTATCAATTCAAGCTGAAGTTGGAGAGCTCAATGGGGATCTACTTCAACCTTCTAGAATAAGGTATGAGGTCTGATCCTTTAGTGTTAGATATTTGATTTCTATTGCATATTGGAAATGATTGATTTTTGGAGTCAAGCTGTCTGTTGTGGTACCCCAGGCCATAGGAATTTCTCTCTGTAACACTTGGTTTAGAAGGAAAGAAACTTTTGTGGCACTGAGTATAGCTGAAGCAGAGTATGTCGCAGCTTGTTCAACTAGTTGTGAGGCAGTATGGCTAAGGAAGCTACTATCTAATTTATTTGATCTCCAGTTAGATGCTACTTGTATATATTGTGACAACCAAAATTGTGTGAAGTTATCGGAGAACTCGGTGTTCCATGACAAGTCGAATCATATCGAGATCAAATATCACTATATCAGGGATATGGTGTAGGGAGGTGAATTGAAGCTCCAGTATGTTGCAACAAAAGAATAAATAGCTGATTTGTTGACTAATACATTGGCCAGAGTGAAGTTTGAGTACTTCAGAGAGAAGCTTGGTGTTCTCCAGATCAAGGTTCCCTCCAAGGGGAAGTGATGAGTCTGTGAGCCATTCTGACATGGTGAGAGGATAGGTTCCTTCGATGGTCAGATGTAAGGGCTGAGCCATTCTGTCATGGTGAGAGGATTGGTTCCTTCCATGTTAGATGTGAGTGTTGACCCATTCTAATGTGACTTTGGGATGTGTTCATCCCACATGATCAGATATAAGCAATGAATGCCATTCTCTGGGATAATGGAGGCACCTGGTTAGTTACCAGGAGTACTTAGTCTAGGACTGAGAGACATTCTAATATGGCTGCGGGATGTGTTCATCCCACATGATCAGATGTAAGTGTAGATCCTTTCTGATATGGTTGATGTGTTCATCCCATGGTCAGATATAAGTGTTGAGCCCTTCTAACATGGTCGATGTGTTCATCCCATGGTAAAATATAAGTGTTGATCCCTTCTTACATGGCGATGTGTTCATGTCATGGTAAGATATAAGTGTTGATCCCTTCTTACATGGTTGATGTGTTCATCCCATGGTAAGATATAAGTGTTGAGCCTTTCTAGTATGGTTCTTGGATGTGTTCCTCCCATGATCGGATGTGAGTGTTGGGCCTTTCTGACATGACTAGCTTGGTTTCTCTCATGGTCAGATGTGAGTGTTGGGAATTCCTTTCTAACATGTATGTTGGATTTGTTCCTTGCATGGCCAGATGTAAGTGCTGGGCAGGCCATTCCTACTTAGGGTCAGATATAAGCGATGAAGAAGACCTACATGGAGGCTAGGCCTACAACCAGCATGAAAAAGGGATGACTCTGTAGAAATTCTTGTGACGAGAAGAATGAAGAGATACCACCATTTGATTGAGATAGCAGAAGCAGTGATGATGATGATGATCTAGTTTTGATGATGATCCAGTGATGATCCAGACTTAATGATGATCTAGTGATGCTCCAGATCAAGAGATGATCCAGACTTGATGAAGATGACGATGTAGATGATACAGAGAAGAAGACTTGCACTGATAAATTGTGTCGAGAGAATACCTTCCTAGTTAAGAGGGAGTGTTGATGTAATTTTAACTTTAGAATGTATTCACTTGTATATTTTATGTATTGTACCCCAATTTGTATTCTGTGAAGCATCTATAATGTAATTGAGTCATGCCATATCCCGATGTTCCTATCAGGAGATTCAATAATGTAATCAAGTCATGTAAAGTCATTATGGGTAAATCTCTTATTGATCAAGGGTTAAAGTCCCTGTAGTTGTGGGGCCCGAGGGTTATTAGACTATCCTAGAGAAGTTGGCCCTAGGTGAGTTAATGTATTTCAGGGCAATAGTCCCTAGCATTGTGTTAAGGTTAACCCTCCTTGTTGATTGGAGGGGAAAAGTCCCCACAAGTTGTGAGACACTAGAGTTATTACACTCTCCTAGAGATGTTGGCCCTACTAAGTAATTGTTAAGCAGGGCCGACATGTTGAAGTGGACATCAAGTAAACGAAAGAATATAAATAGAGAGTGAGCCTCTCTATTTATCATACACACTCTCACTCACTGGGGTGCATGAGTGAGACATGAGAAGCGCTCTCAAGTGTGAGAGAGAGAACAAGTTGTGGAGATCATATGTTATGTTTTCGGGTTTTACTGCTACCATTGGTGCTCATTCTATCTCTGAGGAAGTTGCAGGGTTTTCTCCTTTATGGTTTCCTTGCGGAAAATTCTTTGTGGCTCTTGTCTCTTGTGTTTATTGCTGTGCATGTTATTCTCTCAGATAAGATCCTAGGATCATATTGCTTAAATGATAAAAATCTAACATACTCCTCCATGGCATATTTCATATGCCATGGCCTATGGATTAAACCTTATGTATTCTATACCCAACTAGGGTTTATGTAAAGCATGTTGTTTTAGAACAAGGTTTATATGGTTGGATGAACTATCCAATATGGGTTTGGAATGTGTTAATGGAGGTTAGGGCGATGACATAAATGCAACTTGCGAAATGTGGCCTTCAAGATTAGGGCTTGGGCTCTTGCATTGGTTTGGTCATTCACAACATAGTTGCATGAGCTCTGTTTCTGTGTTGTGTGGTGGTGTGGAACTTTGAGGGTTTGGCTTTGATGACAGGTACATAGCCATCTCTTGTTTAGCAACGTTGTTTTTTTGTTTAGTTTGGTTTTAGGCGTACGTGTCATCATGGCATCTACTTTGTGTATAAAGTTGCAGGGTGTGACGAAAATAGTGGGTCATGGTTCATGGGTATCTCTGAGGGAGAAACCATAGCCATTCGGGTAAGCCTACTATAACAATTTTTTAACTTGTTTCCTCATTTGCTTAGTTGTTGCGATAGAGTTAATACTCATCATGGGTTTGAATTATGAGCTCTAGTTTCTAATGGCTAGGTATTGGGAAAGGGTTTATCTATAATATTAATGACTAAAGCATCATGGATGCATTAGGACAAGGGTTTTTCTTGTTGGGGTTTACTTCCTTTGGGATGGAATTTTGATGTATTTGTATTTTGTTAATGGGAACTTTGTGTGGAAAATGTGACTGGGAAACTCTCGACAGGATCTATACATTGTAAATAAGTTTATTTTATTGGAAATGGCAGCATCGCCATTTCATGCAATGGTGTAAGGATGAGTTTAAACGACTTTGTAAATGTTTAATGGTTTTGATCATGATTGTGTTTATGTATATAAAGAGTAATTGCATATTGTGTTGATTTTGTAGTTATAATTCTTATTAATGGACTATGTGAATTCATAATTCTAGTTGATCTTCTTTTAGGGAAAAAATGTTGACAACGATGTTGGATTTTGGGGCCATGTTGTATGTGGCATTTTTGTTCCCCCCATTATAGCTGTGATAGTGTAGTGGTTAGAGACTTAACGTTTTATGGTTATTATCTGTGTTTGAAATATAAGAGAGGACAGTGGGTGTAACCCTTCGATTGGAAATCGTTGTTTTTGGTATATCGTTGATAGGTTTTAATGGGTTTTATATTACTGTTTTAAGTTGTGTAAGCAAAGGGCCATAGCTTTGGATGGAACCCTTCAATCGATTTTGTGGCTATTCACATAGCATTGATAGGGTTGTAGTTTTGATATTACTTGTTTAAATTCTTTGATAAGCATAGGGACGAGGGCCGTAGTTACAATGTGTATTTTTATTTAGCTCTTGCGACCTATGTGTAGAGATTAAATGTATTTTATTTGCAACCTGTGTATTTATATATATCGTGGCTTAATAGTTGAAATGCTACAATGTATGGTAGAAAACTAATAATGAATCCTACAAGATTCGATATGATGATTTGTGAAATAAAATACTCTACAGGATTTGATCCTGGGTCATTATGGTTGTAAATGTTTATAAATATAAGGGTTTGTTTTGGGAATAATGCCTACATGAATCGATCCTATGATCTATTGGTTAATTTTACTTAGTCCATTATATATAACATTATGGTTGATTTTGGTATGAATGTAATGGATTTATTACGTTGGTAGTTTCTTTACTGCATACAATTTCATGGATGCAGTTGGTATAATAAATATATAGTTCAATTTAATGTGGATTCTTGTTTAGTTAAAGCATATATCACGGACCATTAAATGGTCTCGATATCTTGGCTTTAGATTTGACTTATGCATTTACTTGGTTAATGGGAAAAGATATTGTTTAAAACTAGTTCTTGGTAGAAAATATATACAGACCCTGAGAGGTCTTTGCTGGGTTTTATTTTATCTTTTAATTCCTTTAAAATATGATTATTCTTAAGTATAGAATAAGTTGTTTATAGTATTTCTTAGTTAGAATATGATTTTGTTTATACTTAATGTTATATAGATGATTTATTTATTAGCTTTTGTTTACTATACTTTAGTTAAATGTACTTTATATTTATGTTTTGTTTATAGCTTTCACTGAATTAGTATTTTATTCCTAAATATAGTTCTGCTGTCAATATGAAATCTGCCAGTAAAATATATAGGTAAAATAAACATATAGACTCTATTTATAGAGATTTCTAGGTTTTGGGAAAACACAGTTTAAGCTATGAAATCAAATATAGAAATACAATTGGAAAGACAAAACCCTTGAATGTCTTCCATACAGAAATACATTTCAACGTAGGGTTTAGAGATAATACATAAAATATTCTAAATGAGAAATAAATTGTACACAAAGGGTTATAAACTGAACATAAACCCTTAATTATTCTATCATAAAATATGATAGACAATGGAATGGAAAAAAAATCAAGAACCTCATACCTATATGGTGAAGCTATTCCAATGGCTGAAAATCTGCACACTCAATTACTGAGCATTAATAATTCATAGACATATATGAGATGTATATTAGATGACCGAATCACTTGGGAACTACCATGTTCCACCCAACCAAGACCCAGAACCATTCCTGGTTCTAATCTAGATCCCCCCGATATGGTTCGAACATCCAAGTAGCTTAGAGATCCCAAGGTAAGGATTTTCTAATTGGGATATCAAGTCTGAATCAGTTCTCGTTTTTCCTCTTAGGAAAATATTCTCCAAGAACTCTCTTGAGAATAATCAGGAAGAATAATGAATCCTCAAAAGATGGCAGAGATCCCCAAGCCTCTCTTTGGCTTGGGACTTTATAGACATAATTTTCAGTCAAAGGGGAAGTTAAATCAAGAATCATTTAATTTATTGATTTAACCATTTTATTTAATCTTAGGTACTTTTAATAATTAACTTAGGAAATTTTAGCTAGTTCCTAATTGTACTTTTATAGGTATTATAATATTTAATTTTCTTTTATTAATACTAATAATACATTGAGCCTTTCCTTCTTTCTTACATTATTAATATTATTACTATGCTTCCTTTATACATACCATGTAAATAATATATAATAATTTATATATTATTTGTTAACATTTGTCTTTAGGTATCATATAGTATAATCCCTAAACTTAAGACACCTTTCTTCATTAATGCCATCAAGTACGTGGTTAGGTCTACTAGGATTGGAAACTCTAAACATCCTTGCATGTTTGATTCCCTTGTATAACATGGTAGTTCATTAGCACTTGATGAGATACAGCAATTCAAGATTTCATTTAGTCACTTATTTAAATAAGTCTAATGAGATCAATATTTTACTCGAGTCGTTTTCACTTGGAATCATTAATTCTTTTTAGTAACTCCTAGCGCTTATCTAGATCCCATACTCAATGCTAAAAAAAAGGGAATTGCAAACTTAGAACAATTCCATAGCTCCTCACTCAACACTAATGTTAGGATGTACTTGTAGGATACACCTAGGGATATAATGTCCAAGGATATGATGTTCCAAATGTTATGCTCAACATCAACTTGGAAGGCTCCAGGGATTATCCCCAACACTTCAAATTATCTTTTCATGTGCTTCAGAGCTTCCTGCTCAACACAAAGGCTTACATAATTCATGTGTTCCAAATCTCCTCGCTCAACACTACAAAAAAATCAAGTGCTTTAGATCTTATCACTCAACAAAAATTAAGAACTTATTTGCTTCAGAGCTTCTCACTCAACAAAAACATTCAAATACTCATGTGCTCTAGAGCTCCTTTCTCAACACAAGACATCTCATCAATCATGTGCTTCAGGGTCCACGCCCAACACATAAAACATATGCAATTGTATTATGCCCAATATATCACAAGAATCATCATGTTCATATGTAGTGGGTTCCTAGATGCAATATATCAAAATAAAACATCAAAGTAACATCATAATCAATGGGTCTTACACCCATAAGTGTTAGGTCAAAATTCAGGATATTACAATTTGGGAATAGGATTAGGAGTAGGGCCTAGATTTGGATATGAATCACTTTGAACTTCATCTTTAATTTCATAAAATTATTCAACTAAGTCCTCTTCTTTGAATTCAGAATCTGAAACACTAATGGAAACATTATCATATGTAAAAGGAGTAGATAGAATGTTTTTATCTCCTCTTTCTAACGGAAGCTCAGACTGTACTAGATCTAAGTATGGAATAAAGTGTGAGAATTCATATGCCTTGGAGGCATGGTTTTCAACACCCTTTGGTACAATATTTCCAGTTGAGATATCTTAAATATCCACTGAGTCAGGACCAAATACCTTCTTTGGTGGGCCAATGTGTGTCATCTTATATATAGATAACAAATTTGTAGCTAAGGAGGGCACAAAGAGTACATCATTAAAATTTCCATGTTTTAACTTGATAGAACCCTTTCCTTCAACTCGAATTTGAGTGGCATCACCCATGTGAATTCTTGGACCATTAGTAGATTTTAATGAAGAAAATGATTCTCTAGGTGCAACCATATGATTGGAAGCTCCTTAATTAATGATAAAGGCATGTGTTTTTAAACAACCAGCCTTCAGTGCATGGAATCTCTCATCATGATATTCAATATTTTCTCCATAGTGGGTCTTCCTTGTGCCATTTAGAAGAGTGATGTTATTTTTCTCAATGTCAAAGGCCATCTGATCAATTGTTCTCTTCATACAAGATATTTGAGGGTGAAATCCCCTCATACAACATAAGCACTTTGTTTTCTCTTTTCCTTTTTGTTTTTCTTTCCTCGAACCTGAGGGATCATCTGGCTTGTCCTTCTACACACAAGGATCAAAATTTTTCTTCTATGTCTGTTGCTTTCCTTTTGAAGAACATTCCCGAAAAGAATAGAAGGTGTTAAAACTAGAAATTTACCAAAGGTTGTGATGGATTATCCCCAGTTAACAACAAAACCACTTTTGAATAGAAAATTGGCTCTCTTCTCTTTTGAGAGGGATCTCTCACAAAATACTAACATGGCTAGATATGTACAGGTAAAAATGTGTATAGTTTGTAAGACTAGTTGAAACTAAACACAGGACCATTGGGCTATGGAGTCAATATGTGGGATATGGATAACAAAACTTTTTGTATGTAATTTTAAACACAGAGGCAATATAGCTACACAGTCACAGTCAAAATTTGATTGTCTAGTGGAAAATGAAGAACATAAACAAACCAATAACACAGAGCATTATGAAATAAATTCTGTATCAATTTTAGAAGAAAGGTTTTGTAGACATCTAAAAAGAACAGTTTGAGCATGCTAACATGAATTCTAAAACTGTTATACTCTCATTCCATAAGTGAAAGAAATCATAATGGAAAGATAAACTGGAAGAAAATTCACATGAGAAAGGAAAATATAGACTGTAACATAAAATAAAACATGAATCTCTGGAAAAACACCAACTTCGGCTCTGCAATTTTATTAAGAAACTCTTGAAAACATAAAACTCCAAAAATTACTCAGGTTCCAACCCTTTCTCCCTCTGCAAGAGGTAAATTTATAATGTCTTGGACCTCCTAGACCAACCTTAGAATCAAAATTACTTACAAATTGAATAACAAACATCTAAAAAACTTGGATATGACATATTCACCACGATTTACATAAAACATAAATAACCTGTTGACCACTGAAAATAGGCTTAAAATCCTTTTCTTCATATCTCAGCTAATGGTAGTTGTACAAAATATGAGGGAGGTGACTGTTAATAGGCATGTCTTGAAGAAAACCCCTTTGCGTTGTCCTCATTGATATCTTCATGACTGTAATTTAAACTTGTTCGATCCATACATTTCAATTGATTTCCACTGCTTAGACCCAGATAAATCTACCATAATCATATCGTGACACAGAACTCTGAGTTCCATGTTATATGAATATGTAATATTAGGAACCTTGGTACATGTAGTTTTGAAATAATATAATGCTTCGAATTCCCCAGCCAATTTATCGAACACAATGAGTCCCGATAGGGCGTGCTGCATATCTCAAAATTTGTTGTGATTAGACCTACAAAGGACCAATTTTTCCAGATATTCCTCCTAAGTTAGCAAGCGTCTTTTTTCCTCCCAAAATAAAGGAATTCCTTTGTTTACCAGCGGTTTAAATAAACTGATCACTTCTTCAACTCCATTATTTATGCTATCTATCTTGGCTTGCACAGTCTCCATCATTTTGTATTTTCCAATAACTCTTCTAGCCTAAGAGACCACAACAAATTTGTCCTGGATACCCATTATTTTAATTCAGTCTTATGATAAAGTACTAAAAAATTCAACAACATTTTCAGTTACCCGCATTGGCCTTTTATGCAATGCTTGTTTTACTACCACGCCATTTTTCCTAGTAGACGTCAAAGCATCCTTCTGGTTAGCAACATAATCTAGATCCAATGTGAATTCACTTACCTCTTTAATGATTTCATCCCAGATCATGTGTCTTCCCCCCTACAAGGTCATTTGTCCAATCACTTTCTTGTTTAGTTTGGCATTTTGGTCTATCAATTCCTGACATATTTCCTCTAACTTCTTCTTCTCTTCCTATTTTTTCAAAGCCATGTGTCCTCTTTTTTCAAAGCCATGTCTTCTAAATTTTGGTTTTCTACTTTATTCCTGTAAGCTCCACATCCTTTAGCTTTACCTATGACATAGCATTAGATAGGGAGGTGGTGTATGTTTCTACATTGGGAATAGCGGCTGTGAGTTCCACCCATTCACATTTCTCTTGTAGTTCCTTTTCCTTGGTTGCTAGCCTAGACTTTAAATCCTCTTTACTTTCCTTTATCAACTTAGCCTCCTCCTTCTTCCATTGTTTCTCTATCTACTTAAGATTCAAATTCTTGGATTTGCAATTAGTCAACTCAGTATTTAAAGCCTCTTTTTCCTTCTAAAATTCAGTCAACTCAGAAGAATGAATGAGTTGAGTAGAGAGGATATTCAATTTCTTCTTCAGTATCTGAACCTATTCTTCTTTTTCATCTAGCAGCATTTGAGATGCTCCTCCTTGGTCTGAATGGCCTTCATCTTTCAGTAAATCATCCTGGAATTTCTTGAGTTTGATCCTAAGGGCCTTGTTCTCAACCCTTTCCTTCCTTAGAAGATCCTGCATCTTCTTTTTATTTTACTCCACCTTGGACACCTGTATTGTAGCTTTCAACAACGTGGTATTTAAGATATCACTGGTTTCTTTATTGAGGTGTATCATATCTGTGGTGGGAATATTTCCCAAGTTCACATTAAGTTCAGATATTTTATTACTCACAATCATGGCCAGAATTAGGGTATCTTTAACACGATCCCTTACAACTTTCAATGTTACATCTGGCTTGGGCAATTGTTTTACCTGCTCCTATAATTCGACTGTTGTGTCAAACGTTTTACTAGCCTTCTCTCTATAAGTATTCAACCAATATTCTTTAAAATCATACTTGTCTAGAGTTTGTCCATCAAATACATACTCCTAAAGCTCTAAAATAGCTTCTTTGGACTCTTCTTGTTTCTGTTTTCCCTTTACATTGCTTTTCTTCACCAGCCCTCTCATGATGATATTATTCACCTGCACCATTTTATTTTCTTGTTCAACTTTTTGCTTCTTAGGGGTGCTGGTAGTGTCTACTTCTTCAATGTCCATGGGATCTACATGCTCTCTCTTCTTGGTATTCTCTGAAAATCTTATTAAAGATGAAACATTTCCAGTAGCTACAATTATATCAAAGAGATCCATGGGGGAGGAATTATTTCCAGGTAAGGAAGACACATAATCCATTTCCATGCCAACATTATCTCGAGCCTGATTCAGGTAATCCTCCCAATTAGCTGCCTCACTTAGTCTATCTACTTCTATGTGATCAAAAGGTTTTTTTTTATTGGCATGTCTTCTCTTTGAAATCACGTGATGAGGATCATAATTGATTGCAACTCTCAAAGGAAAACCCATACTCTTAAGCATATTATTAATTACTGGAAAGGAAGCCCTACCTTTTTACAATATATGCCCCTTCCTCCAAGGGAAATTTCATGTCTAAACTCTTTGTGAAGCTTAGGATGTGTTCTTCTTCTAATGTAAGATTCTATTTGATAAATTCCAAAGAGAAAATACTAACTTTCAGGAAAGATGGGAGAACATAGGGTTGGTGCACAAATCCATACATCCTTATAATAGTTTTTTCCTCTACAAGGAACCAATATCCTACCATTTTTCTAGGGGATAGCTGCAGTAGTTCCTTCATTTCTGGAAACACCCTAGGCAGAATTTCATGAAAGAATAAGTTGTAAAATCTGGCCATCACATCATTCATAAACCTACTATAATTCATGGTCATTTCCTCTGTGAACACCAGATCAGGGAGTGAAAATTTTCTTCATGGTGGGAAAAAAAATCCTCAGTAAGAAAGATTGATATCGAAAAACCCTGGTGTTGAAGTTAAATAGCTGAGAATGAATGTTTTCATCTAGAAACTAATTGAATTTAAGGTAGCGGGACTGAAAGGATTGTCGAGGAAGCTCTGGTTATATAGGACAAGTAATGAGGACAAACAATAGACTCAACAATGGCTCTGTGATATAGCCATTAGTATCTAGATCTAAAAACTAACTGGACAGAGTTATACAGGCTTGGGATTCTTCATTAAATAAATATAGGTCAATTGGATAATACAAACTTAGGATTTCAGCATCATGTTTGGAACATGATTTCATAAAGGATTCCTTAATTTAAATTTTAGACTAATGGAAAAACTGAATGATAATCTCATCTTTGTATTTCAGCTATGATAACTAAACAAACTCATGTGGAACATCTAGGGATTTACAAATGGTGGGGGAATCAATAGGGCATAGGGTTTTAGACTTAAGCCTATCCATAATGACTCCTTCAGTTTCAGAATAATTAATTATGCATCATTCGATGAAGTCAAGGGAGTTAGGGTTCTAGATGACAAAGAAAAAGTAAAAGAAGGATTTAAAAACACCAAGGGTATGCTACCCTAGTCTTTAAGAATCTTCGACCTATTCTTAGTTGTTTCAATTGTCTCATTCATTAGGATAGTATCAACAATTTCAGCATTTTTATCTTCAAAACCCTTCTCATTCCTGTGATAAGAACCCCTTGCTTCCTCATTATCTGCTACTTCTACTACCTCTACCTCACCCATTCTATCCATTCCATAAATACTCAAAAGGTTTGAAAAATGGCCTACATTTTCACTTCGTACAGTGCTATGATTTTGTCGACGCTGGAATTTTGCACATAGTCAGGGTATTCGTCAATTTCAAGGCACGTGAAAGACAAATATTTTTCAACTCCACATAGATGCTTTTATAGAATTTTATATTGCATAATCCTCATGCTTCTTCATGCAACCTATACTGTACATCTATTCATCTTTTCAATCCAAGCCTTCGATACGCCAAATATTCATGCCAACACTCAACACTTATCAATCTGCACAATTGGATTTGGGGAAATCAACATCAACCACCGATCTCTAAACTACCTTTATCAGGACTGTTCATCCTTGATAACTTTAACATTCTACCAATTCTTTTTTGTTTGATCAATTGAGCAACTTCTAATTGCGGAATTATTCCTATCCATTGATCATGTTTGACCTTTTGTCATAACCGTCAATCTTTTGAGCCCCTATTACTTTCCGTGGATTGAAATCCTGACTTTGTCTGTGCTAGTTCAATCCACAAAATTATTCCAAACTGTAGATCTATCTTCGCTCTCATCTCCACAATCTGATATTTCCACCCTTTTAACTCATTGCACAATTTGAAAAAGCTACTTTCCTTGGGCATATTCATGGCACAGAATGCTTTAGCACCGTTGATCTATCTTTGGATCAATCTCAACCCTCCAACATTGTCCCCATTTAGCATAGTCTGCAAATCTAAAAACTGCATTCTTCCTTGCATATCTGATCCGCAAAATGTTTTTTCATCGTTGACCTTCACCCTCCTGAATCTGAATCGTCGATTTATGACAGTCTTTACCTCATTTCCACTGCTACTTATTCCAAAAGGTAGAACAATCCACCATCGTGGATCCAAACCCTTTCATCATCTCATGATCCGCTACGAATGATTCATGCACCCCTGTTAACTTTAAAGGGTGACTTCATAACATTTTCAAATATGGTCATTTACCAAAACCTTCAATAATCCAAAATATTTCAAATATGGTGCTAACAGCTGGTGTTTTTCAACAACCAACCTTCAGCGCATGGCATCTCTCATCATGATCTTCAATATTTTCTCCATAGTGATTTTTCCTTGAGCTATTTAGAAGAGTGATGTTATTTTTCTCAAGGTCAAAGACCATCTGATCAATTGTTCTCTTCATACAAGATGTTTGAGGGTGAGATCCCCTCATTCAGCATAAGAATTTTGGTTTTTCTTTTCCTTTTTGTTTGTCTTTCCCTGAACCCGAGGGATCATCTGATTGCGACTTCTACATATGAGGATCAATATTTTTCTTCTCTTTTTGTTTCTTTCATTTCAAATAATATTCCCAAAAATAATAGAAGGATACATAACAACTAAGCAGTTCAGTTTCTATGAGAAAGAACACTTTGCAAAAGAATGTCACAAGAAGGAAGAATGGAAGGATGATATGATCTAGAAGTAATACTCGATCATACAAAATAATTTTTAGATATGAGTTTGAGACATGAATGGAATTTTTGTAAAGTATTCCAAATAGATCCACAATATCAATTATTTTGCATATCGAAGTATCAAAATATACAATGCAATCTTCGTGGTTTCTATCATAAAGAGACTACTCTAGGGGTTAAACATGCCTCTTTAGTATTGGATGTTACACTAGATATTTGGTGTAATAAAAGTATACGAATAGATCAAGGAGCATATATGGTTTGAGACTCTCCACATAAAACCACCTATGCAGAAAAGGATTTGCACAAGCTCAGTAGGAACCCATGCAATAGCACATACTACACATGAGTAGCTTGATGTTCAACTAAAATTATGGATATCCCAACCATTACTAAAAGGATGAATATAGAATCCTATAAAGGATGAGAATCTCATAGATAGGTGCAAGAGAAAACTTGCAACGAAGTTTGAGATGGAGAATCTTGATATCCTATGACCTTGACAGGTGACATAAATGGATACCAAGAATATTAGTAGTAGAGGAGGCTACCTATCACTCCATTGTCATGATGTAGAGAGTACAAGATATAGATGGAGGATGGTGAGCCACCTTAGAGGGAGTGATAATGCTATATATAAAAGTTCAAGAATCTTGACATGATTCTTGGGATTAGCGGTATGATGGAATCCATACATTTTTCTTATCCAACTAAAATATGCAGAGAAAATGGTGTGGTACCTAAAGGGTACTGCAAAGATATGATGAATTCGAGTTGGCAGTGCTACAAATAGAAAGATAACTCCAACATATTACAGAAAGAAGAGTGTTTCTCTCAATGCAACCAAGGATGAATATATTGTAGCTGAGAAGAAAGAAAGTAAAGATTGCTTAAGTGATGAGTACTATAATTCAGAAGAATTATACTAATAAATATGAATATTGTACTCTTATCTAATTCATCATTGGATAATAAAATATGTAGTAGTATGAGAAACAACCATGATTTGTGGTGTAAGAAGAATTTCTTAGTAGTTCTGATCATTATCAAGATAGGAACATGACCTCAGAATCAGATGATGAAGTTGAACACATTAGCAGAGACTCCAGTAATTCAAGAAGACAAATATCAAGATGGATTCCAAAAAACAAACAAAATATAAGTATCAACATTGTCGTTTCCTATATATCTAGTTGTTTAATATGTGTACATAGATATGTTTCTAGATGTTGGAGACATTTACCACATTAGACACTCATTTTAGTCAATTTTTCCTAGTTAAACCACTATCCTAAGTATTATTGACTTGATTATCATCAGTGGAGCATTAAATGTCATCAGCTAGATCACATCCATGCCTGCCTTTAGTCAAGGAGGCTAAATTATCCTTCTCCTACATTCAGGGAGGCTAACTGGAGCACTCCGGGGGTGATCTAAGTGATATTAATGCACCTAATTGCTAACTGATGGTTACAATTAGTTAAATAGGGAAGTGAAGGAACCTCCCTTTATTAAATTGATTATTTAATGATTATTTAATGAACTAGAGTCAACAAGGATGCCTCCATCCACTTTTGATGTTCAGTTACACTTCAGTTAACCTCAACGGAGTTCATTGGAGTCATTGAAGCATTGCCACTTGATGGTTGGCTTGTCGTGACATGTGTCTGATCTCTTTCAGTTGAGACTCAATCATTTATTGCACTTCGACTTCAATTAGGGCTCAGTTCAGTCAATTAGGGTTTTGATCAGTGGTTAACTTGAGTGTTGACTATGGCTTACATTCAATTAAGCTAGACTCACTCATTCAATTCGAATGACCTCCTTAGGAATTCGAATTGCTTATCATTCATTGTTGTAGCATGACGTTGTAATGTAATTCTCATTCTTTGGGTGAATATAGAGTGCGGCTAGTCATTTTGTAGCCCTTTTTCACCATTTTCATGAATTATTGTCATTAATATATTGATGAGAATGTGTTTAGTCCCTAGATCACTATGCAAGTTTAATACTAGATTCAAGAAATGTATTGTGCATATTAGAATATATGTAGTTTACTACTAATATGCAAGTGATTGGAAAGTGGATTATGTTTTTGTACATTCCATTGCTACTTATCTAGAGTGAAACCTCATTGCTAACATATTGTCTTTGAAAGAAAAAAAGGCATATAGAAAGTTATTGTATGTATACGGGATATAGATAATTATTGCATTACAGTAAATAGTTTCATGATTATATGACTTATATATTTATGCATAATAATTTTTCATTAAGAATATTTTATGAAATGTTTCTAATCGTAGAATTGTATTTGACTTGTAGGAATGATTGTATGCAATAAGCTAAAAAATAAGAATGATATAGTTACAGATGCACAAAAGAAGAATGATGCAAGTTGTGCATGTGTGATGCAATTGTGGATGTACTTGAAGAGAATACTAAAGAGAATGATGCAAAAGGGAGTTGTAAAGCTCAAGTATGTTCCTACAAAGATACATGTGGCAGATGTATTGACTAAGCCTCTATCTCGTACTTTCAATACAATCTTGGTGCATTCCACAAGGACCTCTATCGAAAGAGTGAGTGATGGTATATGGAAGAAGGATGCAGTGGTGGTAGCTCAGTCTAGAGTGGGGTAAATCTGGCTAGGCATGTCGGACCGAAATGGTTAGTAATTCATACAAAGCCTATTTATCCTAGGGGGATTGGTATATTTTCCTAAATCGGTTTAAACCAAGTGGGTTTGTAATCTAAGACAAGACTTGTTGGTCCCCAATAAGGTCCATCTATCTAAATAGGCTTGTTGGCTCGAGAGGGTTAGTAAGTTAGATAAAATTCTTGGATGAATCTACCAGATAACTCATGGTGATGTTGCTTCGATATTGTTAGAGGGAAATAATTAGTTATTATGTATGGCTATGATTGTTTGGCCCTAAAGGGTTAGTAATCTAGACAAGGATTGTTTGCTCTCCAAGGAGATCAATTTATCTGACTAGGCTTGTCAGACCAAAAGGGTTCGTAAGTCAAACAAGATGCTATTGTAAGTTGTTTTAGTATTGTTATACTGATTATTGCTGAGATGATTTTTTCAGTATTGTTATACTCATGATTGCTAAGATGATTTCTTCAATATCATTATACTGATGATTGCTAAGATGATTGATTCAGTATTTTTATATTGATGATTGTTGAGATAGCTCCAGTATTGTTATATTGATCATTGTTGACATAATTGTTGAGATAGTTTCAATATTCCTATACTAATATGGCAGGTTCAGTATTTTCATACTAATGTTGTTGAGATGTGATGCATGAGCACCAAGTAAAGTCAGCAATGTGATGTCTTGATCACATGTTGTGACTAGTAGAATGATTCAAATGGTCAGAGGAAACAATGATTGAAATGTTATTTAATTAAAATTCCAGGAAATCAGCCTTGTTGTCAATTTTAGAGTTAAAATAGAAGTAGATGATTCTCAACAGCTCCCTGCGAGGAGACTGGGACATCTGTTTTCCTGTTGAAGAAAAATAGGAGTTAGTTAATTCTAAAATTAGTAAGTACCTAAATCTAAGGAGGGGTTTGTTAGTTGTTAGCATAAGTTAGAAGAAACAGAAAAAAAGATAGGAATAATATAGTAGTTGGGGCAGAAACAAATTAGTGGACATAGAGAGGGATTTGTAGAGGAAAAAATGTAGATTTATGGTAGAGATTATGGAAGCTTGGAAGACATCTGGAACCCTTGCATTCAAATTTGTTTACTCTGTGTGTGATCAAATGTAAATTCATGTTTAAGTTACCCAGAAATTACATTTTTGCCGTATCTTGGACTCAACTTTATAGATCTGTAATTTCTTGCGGGTTATCTGGTATTCATATTGAAATCATGTTAAGTTTATGAGTATACATCTACAGGTTTATTGAAATTATTGTGTTCATTTAACGTAAATAGCAACCATGTTTATAAATGATTCTTGGTTGATATCTATGATGGAAACCCCAAATGTTCAAAAGTTAACGAAACCCCTATTCCTCGTAATCCTTTTCCATTCTAGTTGTGAATTCGATTGAAATTATATCAATTGGAATGACAGTTCAAATTCATGACGTAAAGCTCACAAAAGCATGTATTAAAACACTAAACTCCCTTATTAGCATCTATCGTCAGCTTCATCTTTTTGAGCGAAGGGACAAGGGAATTATACATTTGTAGCTGTAGAGGTGCAAAGTGTGACTATGGAAATGAAAATTAGTTAAAGTTAAAGGAAATGTAATTTCAGTTTCCATTTCACCCTACACCAAGTGGTATCAGAGCGTCAGGAGAAAGGAGTTTCTTTGCTATGTAAAGAGGAATTATTTTCATCTTTTCCGAGGTCAAAGAAATAAGAGGAAGAAATTTGAACAGTAATAAATTTAGAGAAAAATTATTACCTTAGAAATGGATTTCAGAGTAAGACATGGAAGAGGAGGAAAAGGAGGTAGACCTATAGCCAATGCAGAAGTAATGGCGGAGTTAAGAGTTTTGGAAGAAGAAATGACAACCATGAGAGAAGCTAGAAGAAGAGATCCTGAAGCAGGTGATGTTAGTGAAGCTGAACTAGAGAGTGAAGCAGAAGCAGAAGAAAGGACAGAAGAAGACATTGGAATGAAATTATTGAAGGCAGTCATTGGGGGCTAGTTCAAAACCAAGAATAGAGATAGTTTCATATGATGGGGGATTAAATCTTGAGGAATTAGTTGACTAGATAAATTCCATGGACAATCATTTTGATTTTTCTGAAATACTTGAGGATAAGAAAGTGAAGTTTGTAGTGACTAGGCTCAAAGGTCATGCTTTACTTTGGTGGGATGGTGTACAAGCAGAAAGAAGAAGACTGCACAAGCAACCAATCAAGAATTGGAGAAAAATGATTGCTAAACTAAAGGAGAAATTTCTTCCCAAAGACTATCAATCAGCCTTGTATAGACAGATTTAGAACTTGAGACAAAGTCTGCTTACTGTCAAGGAGTATACCGTAGAGTTCTACAAGATAAGCATTAGAGCTGGATACACAGAAGATACTTTTGAGAAGGTATCCATATACATGAATGGTATTAAATTTGACATTCAAGATGAGATGAGCTTGTTTTCACCTAAGTTAGTTGAAGAAGCATACAAATGTGCATTAAAAGTGGAAGAGAAGCTGAATAGGAGAAATAACTTAGGAAGAGGAAGAGGTCAAAATTATAGAGGTAAGGGACCACAAATTGGAAGAGGAAAATCTTCAGTTCAAAAGGGAGAAGCTGAATCATCAAGTCGGCCAGAACAACCTTAGAGAGGAAGAGACTTCAGGGGAAGAGGATCTTTTCAAAGAGGTAGTGGAATACGTAGGAATTATGAGTTTAGATCTTATACCTGTGGAAAGACAGGACATATGTCTTGGGATTGTCCAGAAGGGGCTGCAAGATAGGGAAATATTCAAATCACACAAGCTAAAATTGAACAAAGAGTACCTGAGAATCATGTTGAGATTCCAGAAGCAGGAGAAGCCTTGTTGATGATGAGGACTTTGCTGAAGGCAAGCAAAGAGGTGCATGAACATGAATAGAGGAAAAGCTTGTTCAAAACAATGTGCAAATCACAAAGTAAGTGTTGCAAATTAATTGTTGATAATGGAAGTACTGATAATTTAGTTTCTGTAGAGATTCTTGAAAAGTTAGGATTGTAGAGAGAAGAGCGTCCTACACCCTACATAGTTTATTGGTTGTAGAAGTGACACCAAGTATTGGTCAATAAGCAGTGCAAAGTTGATTTCCAGATTGGGAATTACAACGATCAAGTCATAGGTGATGTGATACCAATGGATGTGTGTCATGTACTGTTGGGTAGACCATGTTAGTATGATAGGAATGTGTTGTATAATGGCAGAGAGAATACTTTTGTTCTGGAGAAAGAAGGAAAAAGCCATACTGTTGTTCCTCTAAAGGAAGAGAAAACATAGGATAAAACTATCCCAAAGGTATTTCTAGTCAAGGAGAAATAATTTCTGGAACAACTGCAAGAAGAAGAGGTAAGTTTTGCTATTGTTGGTAAACCTAGGACAGTTATAATCAACACTAGAATAGATGAATTACCTTCTGAAATTCAGAAATTATTAGAGGTGTATGTAGACATAGTTGTGGATGGTTTTCCAAATGAATTACCACATGTAAGAAGTATCAACCATCACATAGATTTGATTCCTGGAGCTAGCTTTCCAAACAAAGCAGCTTACAGAATGACTCCACCAGAGAATTAAGAGATCAATAGACAAGTAAAAGAACTATTAGATAAAGGATTGGTCAGAGAGAGTTTAAGTCCTTATGTTGTACCTACAGTGTTGAGCCCAAAGAAAGGAGGAGAATGGAGGATGTATACAGATTATAGGGCCATAAACAAGATCACCATCAGGTATAGATTTCCTTTACCTAGGATGGATGATTTAATGGATTGCTTGAGTGGTTCAAACTATTTCTCTAAATTAGATTTGAAAAGTGGATATCATCAGATAAGAATGAGGTAAGGTGATGAGCGGAAGACAACTTTCAAAACAAATACGGGGTTATATGAATGGTTAGTTATGCCTTTTGGTTTGACTAATGTACCTAGTACTTTTTTGAGATTAATGAATGAAGTACTTAAAGAATTCATAGGAAAATTTGTCATAGTATATTTGGATGATATTCTTGTTTTCAGCAAGACAAATGAACAACATATTAGGCACTTGAATCTGGTTTTAAAGAAATTGCATGATGAAAAACTCCTAATAAATCTGAAGAAGTGTTTATTTATGAAGAAGGAACTGGTTTATTTAGGATTTGTAATTTCACAAGAAGGACTAAAGATGGACCCTGAGAAAGTAAAAGTAATTACAGATTGGCCATCTCCAAGGAATATATTTGAGGTAAGAAGTTTTCATGGGTTGGTAAGTTTTTACAGAAAGTTCATTAGGAATTTTAGTGGAATATGTGCTCCAATATTGGACATAGTGAAGAAAGAAAAACAACCATTCAAATGGACTGTTGCAACAGAGAAAGGTTTTAAATTATTGAAAGAGAAGATCACCGATAAGCTTGTTTTAGGTCTCCCAGATTTCAAAAAAATATTTTGAGTTAGGTGTGATGCTAGTGGATATGCCATTGGACGAGTCCTGAGTCAAGATGACAAACCAATTGCATATTTTAGTGATAAATTGAATGAAGCAAAATGGAAATATTCTACATAAGATAAAGAATTCTATGCAGTAACCCAAGCTCTGAAGAAGTGGAGGCATTACCTTATGCCAAGGGAATATATTCTATATTTTGACAATCATGCTTTCCAATTTATAACTAAGCAAGAAAATTTAAATCAGAAACATGCTAAATGGGTTGAATTTATCCATAATTTTACTTTGTGTTTTGAAGCATATAAGTGGAAGTCCTAATAAATTTGCAGATGCCTTGAGCTGAAGATGTTTAGTTTTGCAGGAATTCCAAGTGAATGTTCTTGGATTAGAACATTTGAAGGACATGTATGAAGAAGATGCTGATTTCAAAGAAGCATATGAAGCTTGTCAGAACCAAGTGTTCAGAGATAGAATCCCATGGATAGACTTCATGATACAATAAGGACTACTATTTAAGGGAAACAAGTTGTGCATTCCTAAATGTTCAATGACGGAGAATTTATTGAAGGAAAAACATAGTGGAGGATTTGCTGGTCATTTTGAAAATGATAAAACATATGCCCAATTAAGTAATTTTTACTACTGGCAAGGAATGAGAGCAGATGTACAGAAATTTGTTGGGAAGGAAACATAATACTAGGCTATATCAACCATTACCCATTCCAAAGAAGCCTTGGGATGTTGTAAGTATGGATTTTGTTCTAGGATTGCCAAGAACACAAAAAGGTAATGACTCTATATTTGTTATGGTTGATATATTTTCAAAGATGGCACACTTTATTCCTTGCACAAAAACTAGTGATGCCACTCTCATTGCAAATATGTTTTTCAAAGAGATAGTAAGACTTCATGGTCTTCCTATGAGTATAGTCTTTGATAGAGATACTAAATTTGTTGGACATTTCTGGAGGACTTTATGGAAGAATTTGGGAACAAACCTTAATTTTATCTCGGCTTACTATCCTCAAACAGATGGACAAACTGAAGTTACAAACAGAAGTTTGGGTAATATTCTGAGAAGTTTGGTTAGTGAACATCCTAATCAATGGGATCTAGCTGTACCATAGGTTGAGTTTGCATACAATGACTCACCTAATAGAAGTACAGGTCTGATTCCTTTTAAGATTGCTTATGGGATAAATCCAAGAGGACTGTTCGAGCTCATAAACTTGGGAATGATGGAGAAAAGGAGTGCATATGCAGAGGATTTTTCTACATACATGCAATTGTTGCATGAACAAGTTAAAGAACGATTCCAGTAGAATAATCTAAAATATAAACAGAGGGCACACTGGAAGAGGAGAGAAGTAAATTTTGGAGAAGGTGACTTGGTATTGGAATACCTGAAGAAATAACTATTCCCTAGAGGTACCTATAATAAATTAAAGCTTAAGAAGATTAGAGCTTGTCGAATCTTGGGGAAGTTTTCAGCCAATGCTTATGATATTGAACTTTCAAGTGATATGGGCATATCACCTATCTTCAATGCTACATATTTGTATCCTTATCAAGAGGCTAAAACTTCATCCACCAATGAATTGGATACAAGATAGAAAGTGGAATGGTAGAAACAAATCCCTATTGTACCAAAGCCGGAAATGGAGAAGATCTTGGACACTATAGTGCTGAAGAAAACCAGAGGACAAGAATAATATGAGTACCTAATCAAGTGGAAGGATCAACCACTTTAAGATGCTCCTTGGGTGACTACTGCACTCATACAGAAAAATGGCAGAACTGTGGAAGAACTCATGAAGAGGAGTTCATGAATTTTTTCTCACCTGAGGAGTCTGATGTAGGAGCACTAAGTAAAGTCAGCAATGTGATGTCTTGATCACATGTTGTGACTAGGGGAATGATTCAAATGGTTAGAGGAAACACTAATTGAAATTTTATTTAATTAAAATTCCAGGCAATCATCCTTGTTGTCAATTTTAGAGTTAAAATAGAAGTAGATGATTCTCAACAGCTCCCTGTGAGGAGACTGGGACATCTGTTTGGATATTGAAGAAAAATAGGAGTTAGTTCATTCGAAAATTAGTAAGTTCCTAAATCTAAGGAGGGGTTTGTTAGTTGTTAGAATAAGTTATAATAAAAGGAAAAAAATATAGGAAGAATATCGTAATCAAAGAAGAGAGGAATTAGTCGATACAGAGAGGGATTTGTAGAGGAAAAAATGTAGATTTATGGAACAGATTATGGAATCCTGGAAGACATCTGGAACCCTTGCATTCAAATTTGTTTACTCTGTGTGTGATCAAATGTAAAATCATGTTTAAGCTGCCCATAAATTACATGTTCACCATATCTTGGAGTCGACTGTGCAGATCGGTAAGTTCTTGCAGGTAATCTGGTATTCATATTGAAATCATGTTAAGTTTATGAGTATACAACTATAGGTTTATTGAAATTATTATGTGCATTTAATGTAAACAACAACCAAGTTTATAAATGATTCATGGTTGATATATATGACGGAAACCCCAAATGTTCAAAAGGTAACAAAACCCCTATTCCCCGTAATCCTTGTCCATTCTAGTTGTGAACTGGATTGAAATTATATCAATTGGACAGACGGTTCAAATTCATGACGAAAATCTCACAAAATCATGTATTGAAACACCAGACTCCATTATTAATGTCTATCTTTAGCTTCATCTTTTTGAACGAAGGGACAAGGGCATTATACATTTGTAGTTCCAGAGGTGCAAAGCATGACTATGGCAATGGCAATTAGTTAAAGTTAAAGGACCTGTAATTTTAGTTTCCATTTCACCCTGCACCAAGATGATTTTTGAGATAGTTTTAGTATTCCTTTATGGATATGGCAGATTTAGTATTTTCATACTGATATAGATGTGGCAAGTTTAATATTTTCATACTGATATAGATGTGGAAAATTCACTATTTTCATATTGATGATGATTTGACAAGTTTACTATTTTCATACTAATATAGATGTTGCAAGTTCAATATATTTATACTGATGTTGATGTGGCAAGTTTAGTATTTTCATACTGATCTTGATGTGGCATGTTTAGTATTTCTATACTGATGTTGATAAGATAGTTTCAGTATTTCTATACTGATGATGATGGTGTAGCTGCAGTATTTCTATATTGAAGATGAGGTAGTTGTATTGTTGATGATGATGATGTGGTTGTGGTCCCAGCACCATGTGCTGATAATGTTGATGTGGTTAAAGTCACAAATTTTTTTGTTGATGATGATGTTGTTATTTCAACATTTCTATGTTGATGGTGATGATCATGTTCCAATATCTCTATGATGATAATGCAGATGATGATATAGCATTTATTAATGATTTTATTTTAGCACTAGCATGATAATGGTGTTGTTGTTGTTTTAGTATTTACATACTGATGATGCAGATGATTATGTTTCAGTATTTACATATTGATGATGCAAATCATGATGTTTCAGTATTTAGATATTGATGTTGAAGAAGAAGATTCAGTATTGCCATACTGATGTGGAAAAAATAGATTCAGTAATGACATATTGATGTTATAAAATAAGGTTGAGCATTCAAAATATGATTCAGTATTGACATTTTGATATGAAAAAAGATGATTCAGTATCCACATACCGATATTGTAGAAGATGATTTAGTATGCACATACTGATGTTGTATAATATGGTCCCATACACACAGAAGATGATACATTACTCATAGAAGATGATTGAGTATCCACATTATTTTGTTGCAAAAGATGATCTAGTACTCATAGAAGATGATTCAATATTTACATACTAAGGTTGTAGAAGATGATATAGTATTCTCATACTGATATTGATGTTGAATACACATGAAGTTGTTCCAAAAATTCCTATGGCATATAGAGATTCACCAGTCATTTGTACAATGGTGATTATGGTAGTTGTTGATGTAGAATACCTTCCTAGTTAAGAGGGAGTGTTAAAGTATTGTAACCTCAGAAGATATTATATTGTAATTTTGGTGTATTCTCATTCGATGTTATTCCTCCATTCATAATGGTCCTTGATGTAAATGGTCCTATAAAATTCATGAGGTAAAACCTCCATTGTAAGCCGGGTCAACAAAACCCTCCAGAATATAATCTTATATTGTTTTTTTACTTCCTAGTAGAAGTCATCCCAGTAAGTTTATTTGGGCCCACCTGTTAGGTAAAAAGTGAAGTGGAAGAAAGCGTATAAATAGAGGAATTTTGTTCCTCATTTGACACACACCTTACGCTCTAGTATTGCACCGATGAGAGAGAGAGAGAGAGAGAGAGAGAGAGAGAGAGAGAGAGAGAGAGATACTACTATGTAATATGATAAACTATGATTATTTCTAGGGTTTTACACTATACTTGGTCGAATTTTATACTGAGGAAGTTTTGCGGGGTTTTCTCCCTTGTGGTTTCCCTAAGGAAAAAATTTGTGTGATCTTGTGGTGTTGTAGTTGTCTTTCTTTCATTGATCCTTTTATCATGGTTATGATGTTATGATGATAAAACATTTTAGATCATATAAAACCATTAAAATCTAACACTTCATCATCAAATGGTGTCAGAAATGGATCACAAAGACTTGCGTCATTCAACTTCCTTAAATTGACATAGATCTTGATTTCGTCGATCTTTTTGTCCTCCAAAACTGTCAAACTAATCCATTTAGGTTCATCGGCTGGTTTGATAATGCCAACAACCATCATTCATTATAATTCTTCCTTGACATGCTGTTTGTATATTGGATTCAATCTGTATGGTCATTGCTTTAAAGGTTTTGCATATGGTTTTAGTGAAATGTTCATTTTGTCCAAATCACTTGAAATACCTTTCATGTCAGAAAAATTGGTCGGGAATAAGTCCTGAAACTCATGTAGAATATCTATGACTTTATGCATCATTGAAGAATCCCAATAATAAATAACTCTTGGATAGTAATCATCATTAGGTTCTCCTAATTTATTGTAACATTTCATCATCATCCACAATGTCCATTGAGGTTCCATCAGTAACTCAGGTGGAACTACCTCCAATACTTCGTTGCGGATGTCATGTAGTGCATTACATATGATTGTATCGTGATTGGAAAAATTGAAAGTATGATTGAAGATGATGGTCAGTTCTTCCCATGTTGTATTTTCCCTTGATGGTTCTGCAGAAACAAACTGTTTCCATGGTATTTTATCTAGCATATGGAAAATTGTGTGGACCCACTCTTCCTTCATCCTCAGTAACCATGTGGTTTGTCATGCAACCAAACGATCATTGGGATCATTCTTTTGATCATATTTCTTCCCTTGGTAGTGTGCATATTCTCTAAATCAAACATACATCAGTTGTCAACATACTTGGTAGTCTCCCATGGAGGGCTTGTGCATCGCCCATCATCTTATCGAAGTACCCTTATGTGCTTATTCCATCACCAACAAACATTGAGGCTCTGATACTCTCTCTTCAAATTCATTAATAAAAACTACCATGCTAGGTATTCCTTCATATGTCGTCAAGTCAATGAATTTTATCACTACCCATCACAGTGACTGAGTGACTTGTGCACATTTCCTGATTGATATTTCATGTAACTGGTTTTTCTAGTTGTTTATCCCATCATTAGAATTCGATGATGCATAGCTAGTGCTTCCATAGACGAGATCTATGTCCATAATAGGATTGATATAGTCTTCAAAATTATTATATGCATTATCACATCCCCCCGCAACTTCATCTTTTATTAGTTCTACATATGTTTCTCCTTCCTAGGGGGATATGGGGAAATGATCCATATGACATGATTCTCAAAAGTCATTACACTTTTCTTAAAATTGAGAACCACCAATTTTTTCGTCACCCAGCTAATTCCCAATATCACCGAGTATGAGTTGATCTAATTAACTATTCGAGTAACATCAAATTCTACTTATGCCTTGATTCCTTCTTCGACAAGTACACAAGGTACCCTACCAATTGGAAACATCCTGGCTTGATATACTAGCTGCAGTTGTAAGGGGGACCAAACTAACCGTCGTTTTCCCACCATTTCCCATGTTTTCTTTGGTAGAATATTTACGTCTGGTCCTAGATCTAGAATATTTACGTCTGGTCCTAGATCCAGGATGACTGAATCCACATCATAGTGAACGATCTAGACATTCATCCTCATTTCCATTCATTTTTTATTTTGGTGCAATTAATTGAATAGGTGGTCATGTCTCCCTTCCTCCCGGAGATATAAAAAGATTGATATCTCTGCTAATGCATCTAGATATTTTTCTAGCATCAAACAACTCTCTAGAATTTTTTTCAAGGTACTAGCCTTTCTTGATGATCCAAGTAAATTTCTCGAATCGAAGATTGGTGGCATTTCATAGACAGGTAACTTACATATGTTCATGTTTAGCATGTCTCTTGTATATTATAAGGTTTATTTCTCAACGTTTACATTAAATCGCAGCTTCTTTTGATTTGTTTGTCAGATATTTATTAGTGGTCTATCGAATCCTCTCGTAGCTCCTCCTCAAGTTACTAATATTTTCCCTACATTCGCTCTTGAAACTTGGTTCTGAGTTGCGTTCTAGTTTTGTTGCATTTGTGGTGCATTCTTTGCGTTCCACTTCATAATCAATTGTGGGAATTCCTTCACGGTATGGTCTTAGGTGCTGCAATAAGTACACTAAGACTTGTAATATCCCGAATTTTGACCTTAAACATAATGGGAATGAGGCCCATTGTACTTGAGTTACTTTTATTTTTATATTCTATATTGGGCATAAGACCCCACTGCACATGAGTATGATGATTGTTAGATATATTTGGTGTAAGCCAATGCATATGTTTTATTTAGCATGTATGTGATTGTATATGTTGGGAATGAACCTTGATGGACAAGATTATTGCCATAGGATGATATACTGATTATATTATGTAATTTACCTTAAAATGCATATACTCATATGATTATTGTTATAGAATATGTAGAGGATAGAATGATCAATATATTTCAATAATGTGTTAGTCGTGGGCCCTGAAGAACATGAGTGATGACATTTTGTGTTGAGCGCAAGCTCTAGAACACATGAGTGATTTGATTTTTTGTTGATCACCAGCTCTTGAACAGATGAGTTATAAGATGCTTGTGTTGAGAATAATCTTTGAAGCACATGAAATATAAGAATTGGAAATGTTGAGCATAAGCCTTAGAACATTCCAAATTTATGTTGAGCATAAGCTCTGGAACATTGAATCCTTGGCCATTGTATCTCTAGGTGTATTACACAAGTACATCCTAGGATTAGTGTTGTGCAAGATGATATGGAATTGCATTAAGTGTAACTCCCATTTTTTAGCATTGTACTTGGTCTATGAATAGAACTAGGACTTCCTGAAAATTAAATTATGTTGAGTGAGAATGACTCTAAAAATAACAAGCCTTATCTTACTTATTTTTAAGTTGATTAAATAAAATTTTGAATTTCTACTTCTCATCAAGTACTGAAGAACTACCATGATATACGAGGTAATCCAACATGCAAGGACATTTAGAGCTACCTAACTTAGTTGAACAACCCTACCTGAAGGCCTTGATAAAAGAAATGATTATAAGTTAATGAAATCACTATGTAATTGGGATCATGCTATATGATGCCTAAATAAATATTAACAATAATATATGTATATACATAGTTTATATATGTTATGAATAAAAGGGTAAGTACATATACTAAATATAAGGAGATAATGATAACTATAATGATTAATAAAGAATCTATATGTTATTATTTACTAAAAATGATTAAGTAAATATTTAATCCTAAAAGAGTGAAATTATGAACTAGTAAAAGAGTTACTAAGTTAATTATAATAAAATATTAAATTCACATAAATCATTTAAAGATTATTTTCAAGAAGATAGTGGATTCTCGATCTAACTCAGGTTTAACTTCCCTTTTTTCTAAAGATTGTCTATATAGACCGAAGCCAAGGAAAGGCTTAGGGATCCAATCTGATCTGACCATTATTCCTACTAATTTTGGAGAGAATTTCCAAAGAAAAATCAATCTTATACAAAACCTGATATCCCTTATAACAGAAGCCTCACCTTTAGGACCTCTAGACTACTTTCATGTTGGAACCAGCTCGGGGGGATCTGGACTAAAACCAAGAATGGTTTTGGGTCATGGTTGGGAGGAACGTGGTAGTTCCCAATTTTTGTAGTTAACATATCTAAGGTCAAAACTAGCTAATATTTTATTAATTATGTGTGTTTAAGTGTGCAAAGTTCTTGGCCATTGATAAACTAAAAGTTGTAGGTATGAGGTTTTTACCTTCTCTATTTTTTACATAATTTTACTAAGTAGTGTTTATGATCTCGATTGAAAATATGTATATCGAATACATGCTTCAACTAGAGTTTCATTTTTTTAATTTATTGAAACTCTGTGAAATATTTTGACATAATCTCTAGGGTTAAATTTTATATTGTGGGATAATTTATTTTCTTAGACTTAAGCTCATCCTGTATTTCCTAGATAGTTTTTTATACTTTAAATTCTCTTATCTGTTGATTTAAATAGTTCTATAAAGTTTAAATGTCAAAACAATTTTACTTAGATTAAAGCCCTAGATGTTAGATAACTAGCTACGAGATATTTGCTCAAGCATTATTATAACTTAAACAAGATATTTCACAAATATAGATAAATAAACCCTAATAATAAACAAAATACATTTTAAAAAACTTTGTTCAAAACATTAACATGATTAGTAACTACATATTTAAAAAGAAACAAAACAAAGACTGAATATCCTAACTCACTAATTTCAATCCTTGAAAATAAGTCCATATGCTAGAAGATTTCATATTGCGAGCAAAATGCATTTGTTCCCACAATATAAATAATCAAAACACCATTACTTAAAACAAAAAAAACGTTTAATAAACTACTGCAACCATTATCATAAAAACATAACTCTCGAATTTACCCAAAGCATGAAGGCCAAGAGCTTAAATAAGATTTAGAAATAATATTCATAAAATATATCAACACACCAAATATTTATCTCACCCAACCGAGCAATTGAATCCTGTAAAGGATTAGTTCTATGCCTTCATTACATTATTTGCAAACAAAATTCTAGAAGCAAAATGGGTCCAACCATTTACAGAATGCACAAACTAAAAACATCTAAAAAATAAAACAGAGTTAGTCGCAATGCATCGCGTGGTAGAATTCCATTTACCATTACATAGAAATCACACTATCCAAACATAGAATTATATCCTTTAAAATATCAGCCACTATATATAAAGTACCGATGATCAAATCTTGTGAGCACACAATTAAAATACCGATGATCGAATCCTGTAAACACAGAAAGGAAAATATCAAAATGACACAAGAAGTACAAACCATGAAGGATTTGTCCTTACAAGATGCGTGGAATATTTTATTGAAAAGGCACTATATATCCACTACAAAACAAAGCTATGCTTTCCCTATTACCATCACATGCACAGTCATTATTTAAATATAAAAACATTTAAATAATAAACATAGGCTGTGTATCAAAGCTAAAAGCTAATATTTATGCTTATGGCTGCAAAACAGACCCAACCCTATTATTATATAAACCAACACATCCGCTTAAAAACCACACGCTACCAACTTCCACACATTTTACTCAGTCATATCAACAAATGTTCCATTACCAAGCAATGTCACTATAAATTGTAAAAGAAATGCATCATTTGAAAATGCAGAGTCATTTACCCAAACAAATATTTTCCCATTAATTTAAAATAAAACCAAATCCATGTCGTTGCAAATGGAGAACTTATACATAGATCCAATCACGTTAAACAAACAACAATTACACTGGTAGAGCCATGAAAGTCATTACACACTTGCATAATCAAATGCCAAAACAATTTAATAAAACCCCAAACATTGAAATGGCTGTACCATACCCCCAAGTTTTGAACTCTCTGCTAAAACTACCCAACTAGGGTAATGTTCATTTCCAATTTAGGGCTTACCGGGATTTTTGTTGCGGAAGCAACCTACAACATTTCCCTATAAACCACGCTAAGTGCCCACGCTTTTCTCACCTACAAAAGCTAAAACAATTCTATGAGAAGTATGCCATTTTCAGAACCATAAACAAAACAAACAACATAAATGTCCGAAACAAGTCAAAGGCATACCTCTCAAGGAGCGTAGAAGCATTCTAATGGCGAAGCTCTCACAAGGAGCATGAGACCACCATCTCCACCACAAAAAAACAAATGAATGACATAAAAACCCTAAACAAATGAATGAAATCAAAACCCTAAACAAATGAATGACATCTAAACAAATTATTTATTAAAAACATTATATTTAAGAAGAAATGATTATATTGTAAAAAAATAATTTAAAAATAAAAACTTAAATAAAACCTTTAAACTAGTTATAATTTTAATAATACCTAGTAAATATTTTAATAAAAATACAAATATAAATAAAAAAATAATTTTAAATTTAAAGATTTAAATACATATAATATTTTAATCCCTTAATAGCTATCAACTTTAACTCAAAATATTAATAAAACCCTAAAAAAAAATTCTTTTTCCTTAATAAACCTAGTCGACCTAAATTAGAAAATTTTAAGTAAAATTTTATTGAACATTTCCAATCTATATTTATAAAGAAATTGGGCAATGGTTATTCTTCACCAAGCCGATTGGTCTTGTGAAGACGATCTTAGAGTAGAGATCGAAATGTCGAGATTATAAAATACATGAACACCGTTCCACACCCACCATTTTGCTTATGCGTATCGAAGTGTTTAACCAATCCTTACCTTTCTAAGTGGACCCTTAGTTGATAGAACCCTACCACACCACCCCTTGACATGTAGAGGTAAGTCATCCTCTTTATAAATAAAACCATAAACAAATTTAAAGACAAGTAAAACAAAAGTAAAACGTAAAATGAATTAAGTGTCGAAAAATGTCAGTAACTAATACACAGAAAAATTAAAATTATAAACATGTCGAAGTAATAGAACACCATCATGTAAAACATAATCATCATACACGAAACACATATAAGGAAAGCATCCTATAGAACTTCGGTTGAGTTTTACAAACAAGTTGTTATTCCGCAAAAGATATAGAGATGTCCTTGAAGTTTAGTGTTTTACTAGCCTATGAATTTTTATTGTTTGATTTATGAATGTTAGGGACATTGCAAGTATATTATAGCCTAGATTCAAATAGTAAGAGACCTAATGGGTGCTACCAAAAATTCGTTGCAGAAATAAACATTTCAAAATTGTAATTTAAATTTTGTTCACTAATAGAAAATTATTTGTTACTAAATATTTTAACTGTAGGATTAAAACACAATTTAGATCATGAATACAGAAGAAGACAACAACTAACAAGAAAATATGAATACCCCCGCATGGGAGGAAGAAATGGTGGTTGAATTAAATTCTGATATACTGAAAACCATACAGAGTTTGCAAGAAGAATTATGAATTTTCAAGGATGACAATATGAATGAAAGAAAAGAGAAGAAAGAAAGCAATGAACATTTACTTCAGAACATGACGGGAGGAAGCCTGCATGGATAACCTACTCATTCAACCAGTAAATCTAAGAAATATTTTTATTGTAAACGGGCTAGTAGCCTCAAGGAAGAGGGAAAAGAGTAACATACACCTGAACGTCTGGAAAGAGATTATCACCATCTTTCCAGTGATAGTTCACTTTCTCTTTACAGAAAGAAACAGAGAAATGAAGAAAACCTCCAACGAGAGTTCATAAAGATAAGAGACCCAACTTATGAAGGGGAGATGAATACCAGGGATAAAGGTGAAGAATGGCTTCTATGTATGAGTGAATATTTCCGAGTAGAAAACTAATCTAGTGAAATAAAAGCCAGTCTAGCCATCTATAAATTTTATTGAAAAGAAGCTAGATGGTGGAGAGATTTGAAGTTGAGAGATCTAAAGCATAACAAAAATGATGAGGTGAAAGAAATATGATGGAGTAACATTCACATAATATTTCAGGATAATTACATGTCTGAGAGATTCTTCGATAGGAAAGTGAAATAATTTCATGAGTTAAGGATGGGCTCCATGACCATGGATTCCTTCATTAACATATTTTTGGATCTGTTACACTATGTGCCTTACATAAAGGACAAAAATGTGAAGATACAACAGTTTTTTGGATTTCTTCCTCCCAATTTTCGACAGAGAATTGAATTCTACATGCCTAAAATATTGGACACTACCCTACACAAAGTTAGGCTTCGCTATGAGCATGGACAACTGATGCAGGAAAACATCAACATAATTTGAGACAGGTCTAGAACCTTCTCAGACAAACACAAACCTGGTTTCAAACCACCACCTTACAGAAGAAAAAAAACAACAATTTTCCATCCAACAAGAACTTCAGCAAGATAGGTACAAGGCCAAATGTTCATGCACCAATTACCAATTGACCAGTAGAAAAAGGAGGAGAGAATGCTACCCCACTACAAATTAAATGTTGGAAATTGCAAGGACCCTACTATGCTAGAGATTGTACAAACAAGACTAATGGAGTCTTGCACAATCTACTGGAAGACACAATAGTGGAGGACACATCTAGCACACCGAAGATTTATGCATCTTTGGATGGCCGACAAGCAAAGCATCCAGCTATTATGGTCGAAATAGAAGGTAAGGTTTAAAACACTTCTATTTCAATTTTAATTTATCCCAGTGCTTACTGAATCTATGTGTCACCTAAAATTGTTGAGACATGTAAACTAGACAAAGTTAAACATGAGAAACCATGGTTGGTGCAATTAGACACAAGTACAAAAAGAAATGTTTTAGAAATAGTTAGAGATTGTGAGGTGAACTTGAATGGTTTCCCTAGAAGAATATATTTGACTATTTTACCTTTGGGATCATACGATGTACTTATTAGAATGGATTGGTTTTAATAGCACCATGTTAGGATCGACTGTCTAAACAAGTCAATCTTGTGCATGGATAGCCAAGGAAATCAGATGAATATTCAAGGCATAACTAAGAATGTTTCCCTTAGATAGATATCCGCTTTATGGGAAAATAAGTTCCTTAGGAAAGGCTAAAAACTCTATGCAGTAAACATCTAGGATGTAGAAGTTGAGAGAGAGAAACACATCAAGGAATTTTCAGTTCTTGTATACTCTAAGTATGTATTTCCTGAGGAAATAACTGTTTCACAACCAAAACAAGACTTGTATGTTTCCATAGAACTGACACAAGGGTTAGTACAAGCTTCAAAGCCCCACACCACATGAGCGCACCAGAATTGGTGGAGCTCAAGCTGCAGTTACAAGAGTTGATTGAGAAGGGTTATATCCAACCAAGTGTGTCCCCTTGGGGAGCACCTATACTTTTTGTAAAGAAGGACAGTATGATGTGGATGTGCATCAATTACGACCAACTTAATAAGATTACCATAAAGAACTGTTCTCCACACCCTAGTATCGATGAATTGTTCGATCATGTCGAAGGAGAAAATATCTTTTCAAAGATCGACCTGCGGTTTGGATACCATCAGGTATGGATCCACAATGAAGATATACATAAAATGACCTTTCACACTCGATATGGACACTACGATTTTGTAGTAATTCCATTTGGGTTGATCAATGCACTGACAAAATTTTATGTTTATGATGAACAATATATGTAGTAAGTTCCTAGATAAATTTGTATTGGTCTTTATAGACGAAATCATATTTTAATCTAAGAGTATAGAGGAACATGAGGAGAATATCCCCATAGTACTACATGTGTTAACGAATCAACATATCTACATTAAGTTAAATAAATGTGATTTTTAGAAACCACATGTTGTTGGGTCCTAGAATAGCCCTTTTTTACCACACCCATTATACCTTTTTTTCTTGTCCTACTTCATTCCTACAGACCAGACATGTGTTTTTCTTCACATTGAGCTTAATTCTTTACATGTATGATTAATTATTGTTTCATTCTATTAATGCCTAAGATTGTTATGGTTAGAACTCCATATCTTGAATTATGCTAACATATCTTGATTTTAGAAATATAGTTCAAGCCTTGAGGAACACAAGTGTCACAGCCCGTGTGGTCTGAAGAGAAGATGAGCATTCAGTACCATTGTTTACCTACTAGTTCCAGCTCCACATATTGGATGCAAGCATAGGTCATCATTCCATGTGGTAGCTGCAACAGACTCAGCTGAAACAATGCGCCGCTACTTAAGGCATAGCTGCAACATACAAGGTATCTCCTATCTAATTAGTTTTTTTTATCCATTAATGGCCATAGAAACCATATTCCCTATATTCTCTATTTCCATTTACTTTTACTCAGGGCTGTAAAAACTCATTGTAACAAGGCAACCTGAAGATCGTAGATCTTCATGTCTACCAAATATTAGTGGGTGGAGGTTATGTTGTTGATGTCTAAATATGGGGAGGCATTCTGAGCCAAGGGTTGGTTAATTATTAATAAGACTACATAAGCTGTGATAGAGAGCTGTAACTGTAATTCACAATTTTTAATACAAGGAGCAAGATTCTTCATATTTCTGTGTCTTAATTTGTGTTAGTCTTGTCGCCTTTGATTGAATGTTGGGCCCTCCTTCCCACAGATATCATTCGGTTAATTAGATGCTTTGATTAGTTCTTTGTGTGGTGTGGAAATGACAGTAGATGCATTATTTAAAGTTAGCTGCAACAACAATGGTTAATCATTGTGTTTCCTTTGATAGTAAATGTTTGAATTCCTATTGAGTTGCAACTATCTGGTGTGACAGTCGACTGTGTATGATAGTTTCTATTATGCATGTGTGCCAATACTTAATATATTCAAGCTCAAATACAATCCCTTTAAGTTACTTATCATTCTCAGGATTGCTAGTTTAGTTAGATTATATTTTGGAGTTTGTTTGGTTGAATTACTGTTGTTTCTGATTCTTAGATTAGTTTAATTAAATTGGTTATGATGGATTCACATATAGTTTGATACTTTTAGGATTTAAATTTTTGCAAAAGTAAGTCTAGTTATCTATTTCGATATTCGTTAATCACTCGATTGATATTGTATGAAGGTAATTGCATTTCTAAATTCTTAGGTGGGTAATTTCAATTATTTTAGCCATGAGAGGATTTTAACTGAGCAGATAGGTAAGACATTTAATATTTCATTCATTCAATCAGCTACTTAGTGTTTATGCACAAACAATACGAATTATCTTTGAAATAAAAATACTTCCGTGGGTTGACAATTTATATTGAGCATTTTGTATGTTAGTTGTAATTAACTAGCATATAGAGTGACCAACGTTTTGGCGTCGTTGTCAGGGAAGATAATTAATAGACACAATAGTAGTTGCATTTATTCATTTTCCTTCAATAGTTTCTAAGATTGCATGTTTTGGGTTGTATGAATACAAGGAGAGTACAACATGACATTCCCAAAATCCCCAGAACTCCCCAAAATAGCAACTATGTAGGTGGCTGAGGTCGGCACGACAGTCTAGCCTTGGGAAGGAGGACATTCATTGATGATCTAGTTCCTAGACCCAATTCTTCTACTGGGGCTTGGCATTAGGGGCCATCCTTTATCAAAAGAAACCCGATTACTCCTATGTTGGAAGCATCAATTTCCATGATGGAGAACACAAGAGAAGCTGCGACACCATTTGGTGTCCTTACGGACAAGGATAGCGCCAGTGATGTGGGAGGAGGTGAGCCAGAGGTGGTTTACCACACTGACGGGAAAGAGGTCAAAAAGGAGGAGTGGTTACAACTTCAACAAGAGTCAGCAAATCAAAAGAGGCAAAGGCAGGAGAGAGCAGACAAAAACATGAATAATAGATAGGACCTCGAGGATAAGGACAAACAAGTAGGGGATAACCATTAAAATTATGGAAACCCTCCACGTGAGGAGACTGTTTCCACACTTCAATTACCCATTCGACGGACAATTGATCAAGCTCCCATGAAGAACATCTCACCATGAGTCTTACCACATTTTCATGGGAAATATACAAAGGATCCAGATGATTTTCTCTTCGAATTTGACATCCTTTGTCGCAGCTACAATTACATGTCCGTGAAAAAAATTTAAAACTTTCCCAGACCACTTTGAAGGACAATGTGCTATCATGGTTTATGAGCCTCGGTGATGATACTGTCACCACCTAGGAACAAATGAAGCAGTGTTCCTTGGAAAATACCAAGAGTTGCAGGACCAAAGACAAAAGAGAAGAACTATTTAAGATGATGCACAAAGAGGAAGAAAGTATATAGGACATCATGGAGAGACTTCTGTAAAATGTACATAGGGTAGGAAAAAATGGCATGGGGAAAGATGTGCTCAAAATTATCTTATTGCGTGGAATCAGAGAATATTTCCTAGGTATGTTGAATTTGTTGGGAAAGAGGGATATATGGAAAGAATCCTTTGAAGAAATCATTGACTTATGTTGAATATATTCAAGAGGATCCTCCAAAACCAGCAACCATGACAAAGGAATGGATCGAGATGTCTTCAACAGAACACATAAGTCATCTAATGGAGGATCCACTCAGGAATAAATAGGAAACCTTCTTGAGAACTTAAAAATAGAAATGATGAGCTCCATTACCTCATAAATGGATTTCTTGAGATTGAAGCAGAGGAAAGTGGTAGAAGACTTGAAACTCAGTGTATTCTTTCCAAGATGCAGGAAGAAACACCCACTAAAGGAGTGTCCACTTGAAAATGTGGATTATTTCAACTCTGTGAACTGAACCATGATACTAAGGAATGTCCTTCACTTCCCCAAGTTAGGTAATTCCTATAGGAATCTACTTCTGACATGGAACAAGCTTACTTCATTTTTTAGAAGAAGCCCTGATAGCCTAGAAATCAAGGTATGAATCCAGACCCATCAGCTTTCTGGAATAATATGAATAATATGAATAGTATGAATCACATGATTACCAATGGCATACATCTCAAAATTTTATGCAGAATCCTAACTACTGGTCACCATGGGCACAACAATCAAACCAACCAAATTCCTAGTCTCCTGGGTGAAGAAAATCCCATCCATCAAATCAGTTTCCTCATAACCAACCTCCTCATCAACAATACCTTCCTTGGCAATACCCTCACCAACAGTACTAGTAGCCGCAACTGCAACTCCAAAACAATGATGCACCAATGAACATGCCAATACAACCATAGCTTCCTATCAAACCTAAACCTAACCCAAATAATAATAAATTAGTTCACCAGTTTGAGACTTACGAGATGCCTGCTTACTCCATTACAATAGTTCCCTGCAATGACATATGCTTATGATTAGGGAGGGTTGTGGAGCCCTTAGTCATTGAATATGTTCCATCTTCTGTGACTGAAGTGAGAATGAACCAACAACACCCATCTAAAATAGCGATCTCCACCATTAAGGATTCTAAGAGTCCTACTGAGATACTGGCTAAAGAACAGGGAGAACACTCATTGAAACACAACCTACACAATTAATTAGAGAAATGACATACCCTGAATGAATGACACTACAGAAAATAGTGGAACAACCTCAATTTAACCTCTAAGGAGGATTAAAAAACTTATATGTCAAAATTACACTATTATGGGCCTTTCATGACATTCCCATCTATGCAAAAATAGTCAGGGAACTGTGTGTAAGGAAACAAGGAAGAAAGCATAGGGATCCTGGCACTGTCCTTGTAATAGGAAAAATTTATGAATTGATAATGGGAAAAACTCTCTTACCCAAATATGATGATGCCTAGAACCCTACTATCTTAGTACATATTGGGAAAACTCAGATATTGAGTGTTCTGGTAGATTTAGGTGCATCTATTAATGTTATGACCATTGAAAGAGTAAGAAAACTTAGGCTGACCAATATTCGACCAACCCATACTATTTTATAACTTGTTGACAGGTCCACAATCAAACCTGATGGAATCTTGAATGACCTCTTTGTATCAGTATATTCGTGGGAGTACCCCGCAGACATCTTGGTTTTGCAACCAAATTCACAGCTAGGGGGCCATCCACTGATCCTTGGAAGACCTTGGTTAGCAACAATAGATGCTTGCATCAACTATTGTTCAGGTTCTATGACTATCTCAGATGGGACTAATACAAAAATATTTACCTTATACCCTCTAGCCCAACCCAACTTAGAAACTAAAACTCCACTATGGATAGAACTGGAGGAGGAAGAAGGAGTCCAACCATTGTTAACAATGGGGAGATCCTTGACCTTTAAGGATGAAACAGAGGAAAATGCTATCAATAGTTTCATTAGCAAGCCTAGATCTATCAATAATTTTTTTTACCAGATCTCGAATAGTACTCTAGGTGAAGAAGAAAAATAACATCTAACAAAGGAGACCTTAGTTAGTGACGCTAACATAATTTGGGTATTCAAAAATTTGAAAGTATTCCAACTGAGATAGAGATAGGAAAAACAATGAACATTAATCCAAATCTTGCTCCTCATGAACTGGAACGCCTCACCACTCTTCTGAAACAACTCAAGTGAGATTTTGCTTGGGAGTACAAAGATATGAAGTGTATCCCTTATAATCTATGCACCCATCACATTTACATTAAAAGTGACTCTCGACCTGTGTGGCAACCACAATGGAGGATGAAACCTAACCCGAGGGATATAGTGAAATAAGAAATCCAAAATCTCTTAGAGGCAAGGTTTATATACCCAATAGAAGATAGTGAGTGTGTTTCTACACTCATGATAGTGCCAAAAAAGAATGGTAAGTTGATATTCTATGTAGATTATAGGGAATTAAGCAAAGCAGTATAGAAAGACCACTTTCCCCTACCTTTCATTGATCAGGTACTTGATACCTTGTCTAGGAAGAAGTTTTTTTCCTTTCTGTATGGATTCAGTAGTTACGATCTAATCCATATCACTCCCAAGGACAAAGACATGACCACTTTCACCTGTCCATGGGGTACCTTTGAATACAGGGTACTTATCTTTAGTTTATGTAATGCACCTCACCCCTTTCAAAGAGTCGTAATCAAGATTTTTTTGAGATGGTTAAGGACAAAATGGAAATTTTTATTGATGACTTTACCCTATATGGTAGTGACTTTGAGGAAGAATTGAAAATTTTAGAAAAGGTTTTAGTATGCTGTGAACAAACCCATCTATCTTTGAGCACTAAAAAAGTGCTATATGATGATGAGTGAGTGTGTAGTTTTGGGGAACTTCATCTCTGCTAATGGTATCCAGGTAGATCCATCCAAAATCAGGGTAATTGAAAACATACCAACTCCTGGAACACAAAAATAGGTACGTAGCTTCTTAGGGCATGCTGGTTATTATAGAAGATTTATAGAAAAATTTTCCAAGCTAGATTCTCTTTTATTGACTCTGTTAATGAAGGATGCACAGTTCGATTAGAATGATGCATGTCAAACAACGTTCACTAAAATTAAGAAGAGGTTGTCTACAACTCCTATATTAAGGGCGGCCAATTGGGCTCTTCATTTCCACATTTCCTCAGATGCCTCTGACAATGCCATTGGAGCAATGCTAGGACAGTAGGAAGGTCATGCCCAATATGCAATTTACTATATCAATAAAAAATTGCCCCCTACTGAACTCAATTAAATTGTTACATAAAAGGAATTTCTAGCCATTTTCTATTTCACCCATTAATTCAAACACTATATTACTGGATACCCCACTTTTGTGCACACTGACCATTTAACCATTAAGTACTTAATGAACAAACTTGTCATAAATGCTAGAGTAACTAAATGGTTGTTACTGTTATAGGAATTTGACATTACGATTATTGAAAAACCTCAGAAGGAAAATGTTGTTGCTAACTTTTTATCTCGTCTTACTAAAAGTAATGACAACGTTCTAGTTGAGGATTCCTTCCCGGATGAACATTTCTTTGCAGTTTCATCCCATTCCCCTTGGTACACACATGTTGCTAACTATTTGGCTGCAGGAAAGCTTCCAACACGTTTTTCAAAGAGAGAGAAAAGAAAAATTATTCAACAAAGTGTCAGGTATTGCTGGATAGATGGGAATATTTTCTACATAGGTACTAATCTTGTGATCAGAATATGTGTAAGGGAGGATGAAATTTTTAGTATGTTGAAGGCTTGTCATGATGAGAACTATGGGGGACATTTTGCTGATAAACAAATAGGTCATAACATATTTCAAATGGGATATTATTGGCCAACATTTTTTAGGGATGCAAAGAAGTATGTTCATGTTTGTGATAACTGTCAAAGAATGGGCCAACCCAACATATTAGATGAGATGCCTCTTCAACAACAGTTGGTAGTTGAACCTTTCGACAGATGGGCCCTGGATTTTGTTGGGCCTATCAACCCTCCCTCGAAGGAGAAATTTTATATATTATTTTGCATCGATAATATGACAAAATGGGTTGAGATTGTAGCTTTGTTCAAGGCCAGTGAACCAGTTGTAATAGATTTTCTATATGGAGAAATCTCACCCATTTTGTAGTATGCAAGTAAATAGTCACAAATGGAGGACCGCAGTTTGTGTCCGGCAAACTGGAAGCCCTGTTACAAAAGTGCCACATCCACCACAGGATAGCATTCCCCATAAGATCCATAGTACAATGGCCAGGTGGAAAGTACCAACAAAGTGATTGAATCTATCCTCACAAAAATAGTTAGAAGCCATCGCAGAGACTAGGATGACAAAATTCTAGAGGAACGATGGGCATAGCGCACCACTTGGTGCAACACTATGGGATTCTCCCTATATGACATGGTGTATGGTAAGAACGTTGTCTTTCCCATTGAATTTGAAATCAAAACTTTAAAGACAGTTATGGAGGAAAAATCAAATTTGATAGAAGCTCAGAGGAATAGATTGAATTAGTTAAATAAACTCGATGAGAAGAAAACAGCTGCTGTGCATAAAAAAATGTTAATTCAACAACAACAATCTAATTGACATGATCAGTACATAAAGAAGAAATTATTCTCTCAGGGAGACTGGACATTATTGTAGGACTCAGGGTTGAAGAGGGACTTTAAAGGTAAGCTGTGTACAAGATGGTTGGGGCCATACCAAATAGACAGGGTGTTTGGTAATGGAACAGTCCTCTTGTTCACTATTGATGAAGATCATACAACATTATTTTCTAATGGTGACAAGCTGCGACTATATCATAACCCAATTTTGAGGGACACATTTGTTTTGCATGTTGTAGCTGATCCAGGATATCAGTTAATGCAAGGGAATAAATTTTTCTCTACCCCTGTAAATGTTTAAAAGGACACTGTGATTTCCAAACATGAAGTTATACATAAATAAGTTGATTCTTTGTTTTATTTTTATTTTGTTTTCTTTTAGATTGGATCAGTTTTCTTTTTGAAGAATATGTGCAGGAATTTACTTAAGGAGTAATGGTCACAACTGTGCCTAATGACGGCGGGACCCCTAATCTATTTTCTTGTTTCAGCACAATTCCTTGAAAAAATTTAACAACTCAGTGGATGCAAATGATTAGTTCATACTTTTCTTATTTCCTTATTTCTCGCAGCTGTGACTCCGCTAAAATCTACCTATCCCTTTATTTTTGCAGCTTTGAATCTGCTAAACCTTTCCTACTTTTCTACTTTTCTATTTTTCCAACTAATCAAACGTTCCTACGTTAAGTTTAAATAAATATAAAAAATTACCGAAATTAAATAAAAATGGTTATTTCAAGAAATCAAATGATTCTTGATTTAACTTCCCCTTTTCCTGAAAACTTTGCCTATAAGATCCCAAGCCAAAGAGAGGCTTGGGGATATTTGGACTTCATAATTCTACTTGATGATATTCAAGAGAGTTCTTGGAGAACATTTTTCTTAAGAGGAAAAAGGAAAACCATACATAACCTAATATCCGAGATAGGGAAGCCTGACCATAGGAGCTCTAAGCTACTTGCATGTTGGAACCGACTCAAGGGGATCGAGATTGAAACCATGAACAGTTTTGGGTCATGGTTGGATGGAATGTGATATCTCCCAAGTTATTTGGTTATCTGAACAGAGGTCATATATGTCTATGTACTTGTCAATGCTAGGTATTTGAGTGTGCAATATTTTCAGCCATTAAAATAGCTTCAACTTGCAGGTATGAGGCTCTTAACTTATTCCTTTCATTTTACACAACTTTTCTTATTAAATGAGGAGATTAAATTCTGAATGGATAATTAGTATCTATCTACCATAGCCAGGATTATATTTCTCCATTATTTCTTTCTTCACTTACAGATTAAATTTAGTCTTCTCGAACACAGGTATTCCTTTTAACAAAGGCTAGGTTATTTTATCTACTCAAACACGATATTCTAGTTAGGAAACTTTATCTTATTCATATTTGTAACGATAGACTATCACCTTTAGTTTTATCAATAGGAAGATTTAGTCTCTGTTATTCATGCATTTTATTTTATCATTTACACGTTAATTTTAGTCTTCTCTCACAGAGGTATTTCTTTAAACAGAGTCTGTATTTTTACGTAAGTTATATTTCCTATTTATTATTTAAGGTTCAAAACATAGAAATAATATCAGATGTTTTGTACCTAAATCTTGTTAACCCTAACTGATGAAATTTATCAACCAAAGAACTATTTAAAAACAAACTTTATATCTTTTCTCTACTCGCAAATTTCATATTGCTAGCAGGCTTGTAGTAATTTTAACCATCAAAACTACTACCTATAACCTTAGCATAAATTCTATGCATAAAATCATAACTTAAATATCATTGCCGAAACTTTAAACAATATAACAAAACAAAAGATAAATTGAGTTAACCTAATTTAAAACCTACCAATTACCATAAACAAACTCCAAATATCTAGTTTCCACTTTATAAACTTTACCCACATTGTATGCTAGCCATCGAGACCTATCAAGGTCTGTAGGAACGATTATTATAAACAATAAACACACTATCTACTATAAAAATACAAATCTAACACAAAACTAACACAAACTCATTATTGAAATAACGCATTCATTTAAATGTTTCAAGATTGAATCTTGTCAACACTACTTCCAAAACAAAATCCATGCATACACCATTAAACCACAAACCCACATAGTTAACCTAATTTAAAACCTACCAATTACCATAAACAAACTCAAAACATTTAGTTTCCACTTTATAAACTTTACCCACATCGTATGCCAGCCATCGAGACCTATCAAGGTCTATAGGAACAATTATTATAAACAATAAACACACTGTCTACTATGAAAATAAAAATCTAACATAAACTTAACACAAACTCATTATTAAAATAACGTATCCATTTAAAGGTTTTAGGATCGAATCTTGTCGGCACTTCTTCAAAAACAAAATCCACGCATACACCATTAAAACACAAACCCACACAGTTGAGGATCGAATCATGTGGGATCATGTCTTAAAAACAAAGGTTATATCAAACCACGACACGAATCAAATCCTGTAGGATTCAGTTTACAACATTGAAAATGCTACCAAGATTTACAAAGTTCGACATCAACTAAAAGTAATCTATAGTAAAAAAACAAATTACATGAAGGATTAACCATTGAAACTTTTACACAAGCTACACATTCTTGTATAAAGGTTGAAATCACAACTATCAAGCTCGAACCCAAAACTGGGAATTTACCATAATCAAAATCATCCCTCTCTCAATGGTCCACATAACTTAAACAAAATAAACACGCAACATTTCATTTTCTAGGTTCACGTCCATGAGGGAAGAACCCCATTAAAATAATACAAGTAAAAACTCTAATTCCTACGCTATCACAACCATGACATCTACATTTTCACAATAGTAAGCTAAGATTATGGCCATCTCCATACTAAATCATAGGTAAGTAAATAACATCATAAATCGCCATTAATAACAATTTCCAGTAAGAAAATACATAGTCGCGAATCAATAGAGGTGCCATTGCAAGCAATGGCACGACAGTAAGTTAAACTATTCATTTAAAACCAATATGCAAAACCTCCATTAACATACCAAAACCAATGTTTAAGTTACATACATCAAAAACCCATATGGTCACAACCTTGCCAAGATATCGACACCATCAATGCTAAAACCCAACTGTGAATACATACACGTGAACCTTCTACAACTTACAAGTAAAAATGTACAAAGTCATGTAATGTAATAACACACTATCTAAACGGCCAAAACACAAAGTCTCCATCTTCCACATATCAAAACCCTTCGCAAACTAAAATTTATATACGCACCCTTGGATGCCCAATGACGCAGAAGGTTTACATAGTCCAAACCCTTAAACCAAATTATTTACCACATTACTCTTTCGAACACAGAGCTTAAAAGATTTGCTAAAAACATCTATACACAGAGGTAACAATTCAAGCTTGTTTTTATAGGGCTTACTCTTGAAGGGTATTCGTAGGAAGCATGGTAGACACCACGACCCGCAAAAAGGGAAGCCATCTCAACTACACAAAGTGAACATAGGCCTATTATAAGTATGCTAAACCTCCACTTACACATAACAAAGATTATAACACTGCAAACCCAAGTGTAGAACATACCTTCCCAAGATGCAGAGCGAACTAACCCACCATGTCATGACAAAACTAGAGAGACGAAAAGAGCACATACCCACGGCAATAACAAATGGTTCTTCCATCAATGACAAACCAAGCATAGGTTTTGAGTTTTCCCCATCGTGAGGAGTATTTAATCGACCACCTTGTCGACCACCAATGTCGTGATATTTTCCCTCATGCCTATAGTTTAAAAACCCCAAATGGTATTTTTTATTGGAAATGTGATTTGTATTAGGACCACCATCAATATCATCGTGGACATAGATAATCCAAGGTTCATGGAATATGGAATATGCCATGAATGGCTCTTCATATATATCATATGGCATATAAACTTTAATACAATATGGCTAAGTCTTATGACTTAATCCCTTCAAGTTCATGCATAAGAGCATTCCAATCATATGATATAAATACTAAGCATAGGAATAATTTTTTATCAAGTCCTAGCCACAATAATAATGATAACCCGATAGATGGAGGTTTGATAAACCCCAACTTTGCATAGCCATTAACGTAATCAGTAGCAGTAGAAATAGCTAGGTTAGGACTCTAGTCTTGTCATCTTTCAAATTCATGTAATAGTATAACATATATGGCATGTCAAAGCTTAGCTATCGTAGAAAGGTCTCACCATCTAATGAACCCGAACAAAGGAAGCAAAGGCTTGCATTAGTTCAACATAAACTAAGTAAACCCTGTAACCGCAAGTAAAACCAGTTACATCTCCAAGTGGTCCCATAAGGAATCAAAATGCCACCACTCCACCGCTTGATAGTTAAATATCAGAGAGGGCTTTCCATAAACAACGAAGAATTATTATAATGAGGAAGTAAGCTCTAACTAAACGAACACATGCACATGCATGATAAGAAAAAATCAATGAAGATTGTAATCATGTAAATCAGATCAAGTAACATAAACATATTATATAATTACATTAGTTACCACATCAAGAAAACTTATAGAAATGGTAAGAACAACTTACGTCACTTTGGTATAGAAAATAAGGATCGACATATTTCGCAGAAGATTAATTAATGTCGAGTTCACGTGGTAATTAACTAGCCTAATAAAAAAAAAAAATTCAAATTTTGGCCCGACATTACAACAACCCAAGGGTCAAAGTTATGTGGGATAGAGGTTTTCATGGGTCTAGAGGTTAGACATTACTAACGCGATCTAATGATCCAATCTTTAGCTAGATCATTATTTTTTATTTTTTATGATTCATTTTTATTGTAAAAATTAGTCTAATACAATAAAAATTATACTAGACTTAAGAGAAAAATGGTCAAGAAATTAAAACTAAAAGAATTTCAAATATTTTAATCTTCATACTAATAAAGTTTTTATTTATAGATTGAATAAATACAAATTCAAAATTAATATACTTTTCCTTAATTCACAAGATTTACTTAAGATTTGTATTTAATAATAATAATAATAGTAATAATCTATTTTTACCGTCAGTAGGCTTGAGTATCCATCTTTCACCATGCGTTGTGCCTTGGTGTTTGGTCTTGTTGGAGCGCCTCTTCTTTGCTTCCTATCACCCTTCTTGTTTTCGGAGTCTCTCTCGATGGCTCGCAAATGGAAATTCAGAAGGGATGGTGGCTCTGGGGAGGTGTCAAGCTTATCTACTGTCAAAGGGAAATCCCTCAAGCAGCAGACATGACAAACCACCCGAGCTCAGCTCCAGGCTCAGGAGGAGACTGATATCTGCAAGGAGCACGTTCCGCTTAGTATCCTTCTATAAATTGAAAGGGTGGTTGAGGGGATGTGGGCCAAGGTGAAAGCCATGCCACGAGAGAATCTTCATGCGGAGGTGGCAGATTGGGTCCTGGACCCTGGCAACACCGCTGGCCATGCTTTAGTATATGATCGTATGCTAATGACTTATTGGGTAACAATCCATCTAGTGGGGTACTCTGCAGCGGTACACGAAGCCAAGATAGATGGCGATTCAGAACCTGTTCCCTTTTGGAAGGAGCATAATACTGAATGCCACACAATGCACGAGAAGCTAGATGTCCTCGCGACCCGGTTAGGCTTCCCATTTTACCCTGTTGATTGTCAGCCCCTGGAAACTGGTAGACCTTGTGATAGGGGCATCAAAAGTGGTATGGCAGAAGAAGGATGACCTGTGGATTCCTGGAACACGGCTGGCCCCATGCAAACGATGTAGACACTTGCGACTGGCTCCTAGCAATTGGCTACTGTGATCCCCTCGCCTGCGGTCCCTCGCAGGAGCTTCTCGCCTCCTGGTCGGATATGATTTCCTTCCTTAGTCTGTGTTTTTGCGAGGTTACCATCTCTATGTCTGTTTTTCCGGTGTTATATAGCTTAGGTAATCATAATCCTTATGTGAACCATGCAGTCAATAGGAATCCTTGTGGAGACAAAACCTTTAATATGTCAAATTTTGATGTGGGTGGGGAAGCAATGTAAGTGTACGAGGAAATATGGTACGAATGGTTGTAAAAGGGGGAGCAGGAGGCTTCGGAAAAACTCTGTATTTTTTTGGCAAAACAGACCAGGTAAAGTCCTGGACTGGGTTTCGCTGGACTGGACTAAGGCCTCCATGTTTTTGGGATGGATTTAGATGTATTTCGCCATGTAATTTGGTTTCTGTATAGTAATGCATGTTTTATTTACAAAAAAAAAAAAATAGATATAATCTATTTTTACCATCACTCCCAATCAAGATACCAATATAGTGTATGGGACCCCTTGTTTGTGGGACAAGAGATCCCTTCCACTCAATCATTTAATTGCTAAAGTCGACAAAGGTGTACATACCCTACCCCACCGCACATAGAACATACCACCCTCTAGGAGGAAATACATGTTTTTAATGGCTAGACCCACTCCATGCACTTATTTAATAGTGGACAATAATGAGAGTGTAGGAAATTTATCGGTCTAAATTTCACCTACTCGTGAAAATTAAGGGGCCCAAAATTTTGATCACGTAAGTATTTTACATTGTAAAAAGTTTAAAAAATATATAAAAATAATTAGCTCTATATCTATTTAGAAAGGAATGTTTATAATTATTACTGTAGGGCTTTTATATGAGAGAGGGTTGGAAAATGGTTTGTCCATGGATTTTTAATGAGAAGTTTTGACAATAGTTTTAGTTTTTACCCATGGTTTTTTGAAAGGACATTTTGAAATTCTCTTAGATTAAAAAACCATGATTATATATATATTAAACTTTGAAAAAAATAGTGATATATATATATATATTAAAATTTGAAAATTATTTATTTTTTATATATTTAATTTTAAACTTAATTTTAATAAACTATAATTTAAAAAATATTGCTTTCCAATTTGAAATTAAATTTGAAACCAATATATTTAATTTTAATCATAATTTTAATAAACTCTAATTTCAAAAATATAGCTATCTAGCTTGAAATCAAATTTAAAACCAATAGAATTACTAAAATTATTATTAAACTAATCAAATATAAATATAGAATCAAAGTATTTTAATTCCACTAATAAACTATAAAAATATAATCAAAATAATAATTGAATTTTTCCGCCCGTAATCTCTATTAACAACATATCTTCATTATTAATTTCCCATTCACAAAATGGTAACCCAATATCGGGTAATGAGTTCTTACATCTAAGAGATGTTATGACTCTTGCTTAATCATCTGTACATCGAAGAAATCCGACTCCCAATTCTAACCACACTCCGCAAATCACAACGATGAATAGTTAACCCCGGATAACGGAGAAACCCTAACCTAAACGAAGATATTGTGAGAACTATATATAGGGAATGAAATTGGACAAAACAAAGCAAATCTATCCGAAGGTCCCAATCATATTGTCACTAAGCAGGCCGGTATCATTGGGAGGCCGGTGTGGCTTTGCGGCTACAAGAACAAGCCCAAGGTTCCATCAACTGGGAATCAATGAGATCTGAGACGAGATGACAACTCATCGACTGTATTGGGGTTCCCAGTTACAGCTTCGACGTCATAGATACACTTGAAGGCTTTATCCCTTGTTTCCAGGTTAAAGCCGTTGTTATGACTGCGACTGGGACAGTCAACAACTTTACCCTCCGGTAGCTGCAGTGGGAATGGTGGATACTGCAAGGATCTTTGAAATTTTATCCCTGACTCGAGCATTCCCTCGCGGTGCTAATACCTCCAGCCAGGGATATAATTTCAAAGACCAGTGTATATTATCCACTATTTCGCTATATGACTCGCTATATGACTCGAGATCGAGGGTAAAGTTACTAAAGTACCCTTCGCACTCATAACAACAACTCCAAGCTTGCGAGTTTGGATGAAATATTCGAGTGTAGTTATGATGTCGAAGCTGTTGGGAACCTCCAATACACAGCTTTTCATCGTGTCTAGCGTTTCTTGGATTCGACTGATAGGAACCTTCGGCTTGTTCCTGAGACCCTGCTTTCTGGTCGCAACAACCCCATCCTCTGCCTGAAGCTCCTTACTGGCCATATCGGCAGCAACTTGAAAATCAAAAACTAATTTCGTAAGTTAGACTTCCTCTCTGGCCAATCTTTCCTTTATTTTCTCGTCCTCGCAGAATTTTTTTGACCATGACTGGCTGGGTTCTTCAATTTTCACTTCAAACTCTCGCTATTCTTAGTTGTGGATGTAATGTACAGAGACCCGGCGCTTCCTCCATCGGTCTAAATATCACTTTGTTTTTTATTTTCGCCAACATCATTCGATCTATAAAGTCATGAGAGTATATCAGTTTTAGTTATAAGGGTTTCACATTTTGCATTGGGTGGTTGGGTCAAGTTCTGAGTGTAGATGAGTTTTAGTTAGAGTTTTCCATTTTCTACTGGGGTGTTGGGTTCTTTATCGGTGTAATTTGCTATGGGATCTTAGATGTAAGGATTGATAAACGAACTCTCACCGTCACATTTCAAATTTGATCACGGATATGAGTATGAAGATCGGTCTGAATATGGGTTATTCATGTGAATTACATATATCTATTTTTATAGTATTTCTTTTATCTGTAATATTTTTTAGTTAAAAGAATTTAATTTAAGAATTTTGTGTTTTTGGGGACATACAATAAGGTGTGGCTATCACGTTTACATTACTCGTTGCATTACAATGAGGTGTGGCTATCACTTTACATTACTAGTTGCATTGAGGTCATATTAAGTTATTTTGTGTTGCGGATTAGGTTATTTTGTGTTCTGAATTAGGTGACTAAAGAAAAATAACACCATACTGAGTTTGACTTGCTAATTTGCATACAGAAACAACTTCTATTCGCAAGCCCTAATTTTGTATGTAACACCATATTCATTATATACATTCAACTTTACATGCTTGTTTAATAAACTTGAGAAACTTTACATGCTTGTTTAATAAACTTGAGAAAAACAACTCTAAGGACATTTTTCTATTTACAGTTGAAAGTACATATGCAACTTTCTTGCAATATTTAGTCTAACAATAATATGAGAACGCATTTTTTCAGACACATTTAAACTACGGTCTTACATTCTGTCTATCCATATACACCTTCTTTGTCTCCCACCATCCATTGCTGATTATGGAGTCGGGGTCTGTAAGAACACGATCATTATTCTCATATAAAAACTCTCCTCTGGAACAATTTTGTACTCTTTATATTTCATTCCCAATTTCATAGCTAGCTGTACATAATAAGTAGCAGCAGCCCAGTCTGTACCCAAAGGCACAATCTGTATAAAAACAGAAGCAGGCCTCGTCAACAAAAAGTAAGTGTGTGATGGCAGCACCGTGGACACCCAGCATAACATCACATGAATTCAAAACTCTGAACATCTCTGCCGTTTCTGTGTTTGGTTTGGGATTTAAAACTTCCACTTTGAACCCTATTTTCTCAGCTGATTTCACTATTCCCTTCTGGTTTAGCAATACTCTCGATTTCTGCGGAGAAATTATGACCAATTTGGGCTTTAAGGCGCTCTTCACTAAAATGTTGCCGTTCATAGAAGCGAAAGTACTCTTAAATCCAAGAAGAGGAACAGTGGAAGAATCGTTAATCATGTAAGTGAATCCAACCATAGGGCTTAATGTAGGAGGACCATACGCCTTGCCAAGGAGCGACTGAAATTCCCTGATGGTTTTACCATCTTTCATGAGCTGTGGATCCACGGTGAACTCATCATGTATCTTCATCCCCACTATCATCTCTGTTAAACAATGGACTCTCTTATCCCTCCTGAAATCATTATGCCTCTCTATATAGCTTCAGAGCATCTCCATGGAAAAGTTGTGTTTGTAATTCTTGAATATCATGATTGGTGGATGATGAAGTACCAAGATCTTGTGAAGCAACTGAGC